>OW026522.1:117143644-117658644 GCA_932274085.1 Protocalliphora azurea
TCTTTCGATCGTTAAGCAAACTAAAACTTTATCTACCCTTTGTAAGCATAGAGGTGGTGATTGACACTTTACTAACACTATGGTAAGTGGGAAGAAGTCGAAAAGAAGATAAAAAATTTTATTAAATCATTGTAACCAATAAAATGATTATGTATGCACAAAAATGACATTTTGTAATCGTGGAGGTGATTGTGTATGCAAAAATGTGATGCTCTAACTAGTTCGGAACAGCAATCTGAAACAGATGGGTGCTTAAAATTGAATTATATATAGTATACATAAATCTTAATTTAAGAAAGTATAATTCATTAATTTAAAATGAATTTCGACCAAAATGTTTACCAATAATACTATTTTAATAATAAAAACTTTAAGATTTATTTGTTTGACCTTTTTAGAATTATAACTACTTAAGTACTTACTACAAGTCATGTTAATAAATATTTAACTTTTAACACGTTTATTAAAAAAAAAACTAGACTATTACTAGCTGTGATTAAATATTTTATATAGTGCTTACATATTATAAAACAAATTTGAAATAGATAAAATAATGTCCATATAAAGGTTAAGCTTCATGATAAATAGAAAGTTTTACAGACTTAATAAATTTAGTAAAAGACCTACGATTAAAGCTAAAATGGTGAAATTGAAGTAAACTGGAACTTAAGACAGAGCTAGGATATATTTATAAGGATCTAAAATTGAAGCTAAACTAGGGTTAGAAAACTGGTTTTCAAGTTATTCGATAAATAGCCTTTAAAAAAACGGTTTTACATAAAAAACCGGCTTTTATTAAAAATTAAAATACAAATATTTAAAAAAAATGTATTAATTTTACTAAAGAAAGTACAATTGTAATACATATTATAAGTAATGACAAATAATATGAAAATAAAAAGTCATATCGCTCTAAAGAATAATGCTCAAATTTTTTATTTTTTGTAATTGAATTCTGATAATACTTTTTCCGATCCAACTCTACTTATGTACCTATTTATTGAAATTCACCATATTCTTGTGACAAACGATAAAACTAAAATTTACTTCTTACCTAGATTCTGTTAATAAAAATTAGTTTAAATCTATTAAAAAATATACAAATCTCAGTTCTTAGTACGTATGGTGCTACACAAATCTCAAATTAGGAATTAAAAAAAAACTAGACTTAAAACTTTATTATTTGATAATGAGAATGAAAAATACATTCAAATAATTAAGGGCCTGTGGCCTGATTTTGTAAAGCGAAACGAAAATTCGTTTTGACAATTTGTATTGAAAACAACAAATAAATTTGGAAACGAATTTTCGTTGCGTTTTACAAAATGAGGCCTCTGATTTAGTACAACCAGCGAATTATTTAAAAATAAAATTTGTATGTAAACTACTCAAAAAATTTGTAATTTTCATACAAATTTTATGTTTAAACTTTTAATGCATAAGACCATAAATAAGGTTCAATTAGCAAAATTAAAAAAAGTGGGAGGTTAATTCAGAAAACAAAAATTCAGTAAAAAATTTAAATATTACACATTTAAGAGTATTTTTATTATCTTTTAATAAGGCAACGCAATATTGAAATCCTGACTTTTCAGCTCTTTTTCAGTTATTTTTCTGCTGGGAAGCTAAATAACAAGTAATTAAAGTTAAATATAAATGAAATTAATGGCATTTTCTTTTCTGACTAAAGTTTTGCCTTTATTCTGCCCTTTACACTCTTTTGTATTCTATTCTGAAAAAAAAATTTAATAGTGTAAATGGGCCAAATATTTTTTTCTAATAATGCTGCCCTTAAATTTAAAAAATATGCTGCATGTTGTTTTACCCTCAAACTAAATAGAGGGGGGACATGCTGCACTTTATTAACAGTAAACTCACATAGTTTTTGGTGAGTTTTTTCACATTGATTGGTTCAAGATTTTCGTTACATTAAAACTCGTATTATTTTTTAATAAAAAAAAAATAAAGTTAATTTTTTTCCACTTAATTTGAAAATTCTTGAATTCTAAGATATTTACTAGCGAGAAATAAACAATTAATATTTAAATAAGACTTTTAACTGATTTTTTTTTTTTTTTTTTCAATAAATTTATTTTTTAAGGTAATTTTTTTGGATCATCTGAATAGATTGATTAAGAATAAAATCAGTTTGCATCAAGCAATTGTTGAATAATGCCATAATTATGTGCTTTACTAATATTTTCTACATTTTTTTATAAGAACCTTTAAAAATTGGTCGCGGAAAATAATTACCCGGTAAAGAAAAAGACAAAATTTTAGAGTATAGACAATACGAACTAAATCAAAGAAATATTGCGAAAAAAAAATTTAACAAAGTTTAAGTGACCAATGTACTCTCCCGACCTACATATAATAGAAAATGTGTAGGGCTTACTTCCACGTAATGTTTATGATTGAGATTAGAAAAGGTTAGAGCAGAAATTCTTTGTCTTATAATTCCTTTCCAAATGGAATTTTTGAGGAATAATTACCTAATAATATAACAAAATAAATAAAGTACCCCTCAGGGCTCATCACTGTCGGTAGTACTCTTCCTCTTAGTCTTCAACGAAATAAGCACAATAACCACCAAATATAAAATTATTGAACATTCATTATATTAAGATGATGCGGTATTTCTTTCCAAAAACAATGATTCAAATCTTCTTGATGATATTAAAAATTGGTCCAATGAATCTGGTGCCAAACTTTCTCTGGATAAATGCAAAATTCTTCACATTTGCAACAAAAAACTGTGCAGCCCTCCTAACCTCGTCTACAATAATGTCGTAGTCGAACATGTCTCAGAATTAAAAATAATTGGTGTGTGTCCTTTTTGAAAAAAATTTTAACTTTAAAGACCACTGTAAAAAACTCCGCAACATTTAAACATAATTAAGTTTCTATATTCGAAAAAATGCTCAATACAAACAAACACTCTTTTAAACATTACTAAATCACTTTTACTCTCTAAAATTGACTACAGACTTCCAATTTACGGATATTGTCCAAAAACGAATTTAAGATTACTGTTCGCATCATATCACGCCTCAATTAGATGCTCCTTAGGAGCTTTTACTACTACAAACACAAAAAACATGCTGATAGAATCTGGCTTTCCATCAATCACAGAACGAATATACGAGTGTGATATTAAACTCATTCCAAAATTATTTATATCAAATAATGTTTTGAAAAATACTATAAAACAAAAAAGAATTTGCAGAAAACAATCACCACTCCACAGGTGCATAGAATATTCCAGAAAACTTCTACCTAATCTTAACTCCCTTTAAAAAAAATGATACCTGGTGGCAGTTGAAAAAAATGTATTTAATTCTTGATCTTCTTAACTTTCAAAAAAACTCTACTGCATCTGCGATATACAACCAATTATTCTTATCGATTAGAAATTCTATCTCATATAAAAATTGGAAATTTATTTTCACAGACGGATCAAAAACAGCTTATATACCTCATTTAGAGTCGTTGACCACAATTTCGACATTCTTTTTCACGGATTTTTCGAATCTCACTACAGTATCTTTACAGTGGAAGCCCTTGCTTTAAAATTAGCTATTGATTATTGTTCGAAACAAAAAGGTCGATATGTTATATGCACCAATGGTAAGCCCACTATGTCTGCTATAACAAACATAAAAAATTCCGAATACTTAATCTCGGGAATACGCAATACTTTAATAAAATATCCAAAAAAACTTCGCATTATGTGAGTTCCTGGGCATGTAAATATTACAGGAAATCAAGCAGCAGACAACATAGCAGGAAACGCAAAAAACACCCCCTTCTAACGTTTTTCACTCACGAAATTATTGATCTGCAACATCTTTTATCCGACTACATCAAAAATTTTAAATCCAACGAATGGACATGATATGTTCATTCATATAAAACAAACTACCTACTTGGGGTGAAAAATATATATCCATCCACATCCACTTGCCAACAAATGGTATTATTTACAAGACTGAGACTCGGAGACACAATCGTCACACATCAACATCTATTAACCAAGGAAAATAATCCGATATGTAATACTTGCAATTCTCATCTCACTGAGACTCGGAAACACAATCGTCACACATCAACATCTATTAACCAAGGAAAATAATCCGATATGTAATACTTGCAATTCTCATCTCACTGTTCAACATATCCTAGATACATGTCAAAAATATAACTCAGAGCGAATATCAACATTTGGTACATCTATACCTAGTTAATCGCTCACCGTTCCTAGTCATCATAATATAATCATTATTTTTCTATTTAAAAAAAAATGTAAATTATTAAATAAGATATAGTTAAATAGATAACAATAACATTGTTAGAGTCGAAGACGCACTCTCTTTTCTTTATTTATATAATATCTTTTATTGTATTATATAATTCTAATAAAATAAAAAAATTAAATAAAGTATCATTTTAATTATCACATCATGTTGTTTTATTGACTAAATTATGTTGAACCTATTCAGATGACACAAAAAATTTACCTTAAAAAATTCGTTTGTTTGGAAAAAAATTTGTTAAGAATAGTACTTAGTTATTACTTATATTTATTTTGCTTGTAGATATCTTAGAATTCAAGACTTTACAAATTAAGATGAAAAAAATTTTTTTTTTTTTTTTATTAAAAATAATAAAAGTTTTAATGTATCGAAAATCTTGAACCTAATCAATTGACCGGCAGTGTATATTCATACATATTTATTGCTTTAAAATAGATGTTCCACCAAATTATGAAAATTTCACAAAAATTCTGAAATTTCACAAAAAAAAATCACAAATTTCATGAAAAATGTAAAATTTCCCAAAAAAAACGCAAATTTCGCCAATAAATGAAAATTTCATACAAAAAATCCGAATTTCACCAAGAAGCCAAAAATTTACCAAAAATTCAGCTTAACAAAAATGTTAAATTAAATTTTAAATTAAAAAGTCGAAATTTCATTAATTACCCCAAATTTCACCAAAGAAATCGATATTTTGCCAAAAATTTTAAATGTCACCAAAATCCAAAAATTCACTAAAAATATCGAAATTTCCCCAAAAATCTAAAATTTCGCATATATATATAATATATAGTTACTGATTAGATACAGCTGTTATATGTAAAAATATCAATCTGTTTACAAAATCTCTCCTCTCAAGTTTCGCAACTTTCAGAATATTTGTAAATTTTTGTGTGACTGACGACAGGCTTGTTTACTAATTTTAAATAAAATATCTTTTTTCAAAATTGACCACTTTTTGAGTCCTTTTCTTAGTAGATGTAGCATTTATCTTATAATATTTATATTATAATGGAAACCTAAAAAGTTGTTATTGAATTAGAATTTATCACAATTTTATAAAAAACTATGATAAATTATTTAACGAACCAAAATTTAAGAATCGACTCTTTCACTAACGTGATTGTCTTATAAGTATATTGCAGTATGTTGGCAAGAAAATTTGGAATATGAGTATTATAATTCTAGTAGAATACTTTGATAATTTTATATATTATTTTCGGTATTAAAGAGCTATTGTTAACTGCTATGTAGTCTGTTCTTTAAAAAATAAAACCAAACAAAATAAAAATATTTGTTTAAAGCTATATAAAAATTAGACTCCTACACTTTTTTTATTAACTCGTTACTCAATGAAATGAGTTCATATCAATTCTCTCTATGTTAATACGTACAATACAATACTATTTTTATTTATTATTACACTGCACTTAATATTAAATTCTTATCAAATTTTATTTCTCCTTGTATTTTTTAAAACACTCTGAACACACAAATTGTGTGTATGTTCATTTTAAAATTAAAATAAAATTTTAATCGCATTTAATTTTTAAACCTCAATGTGTAAAGATGAAAATATGTAAATATTTTCAATAAAACTAAAATCAATTTTATAATGAAATTTATAAATTTATCATAAAATGAAGTAAATTAAAGAAATAACAAAGAAAATAGTCGATAAAAAAAATAAACAGAATTTAAAAAATAACGTTTTTCTTGTTATAATAAAAAAAAAAAAACTAATAAATACTAAAAAAAAATTATGAATGGTGAGAATTTTCCAATCAATTTGTGTTGTTGTGTCCCAAATTATTAAAGACCCTGAATATTTTGAAAACAATTTTGCACGTTATTTATAAAGCAAATTTCCTTAATATTTTTTTTGAACGCCTAAATATCTGATTAATTTTGTTTTAATTAATTTCACTTTATTTTAGTAAAATGTCGTACAATTTTGTGGCATTTGGTATTTTGGGGTTTTGTCATAAATTATATGTTTTGCATAAACCTAAATATAACAATTGTTGATATGATTGTTAAAAGGGCTGATCAAAATGTACAACAAAAGAATTTGTCAATATCGGAAATTACAAAGAAATCGGTGGAAATTAATAACACGACATTTGAATCAGAAGTAAGTACATATTTGTTAAGGATAAAATAAGAGTTTTTTTTTAATTATGCTCATAAGTTAGTTACTTAAGAAATAAGTTCTCATAGAGTCCCATTTAAAATCTTGTGGACATCGCTAATATACAAGTACATTAAACAAATTTATTTATTTTGCTTTCTACACCTGTAGTTTCTGGTAGATGGGGATAAAACATCGATCGATCGGTCGTAAACCGGCCAGTCGACTTTGACTTTTGTCCTAAAAAAGGTCTTAAAAGTAACTAAATCTTTTATTGTGCTATAACTCTTTAATCTAACATTTTACAGAAAAAAAGCTATATAATTTTTTTTTATTTCTTTTATTTCTTTAAATTAAAGAGAAAAATTATAAAAATTAAAGAAAACTCCCCCAAATTTTCAAAAAATCTCTAAGCCTTAAAAAAAATCCTCAGCAAATCCCCTAATCCCCAAGCCAAATTTTTCATCCCTATTTCTTTAAATAAATACCCTATTCTGATAACACTGCTAATGAGAAAAGTTTAGCTTTTTTTTTTCTTTGTTCGAAAAACGTAGACATACATAGGAATATAGACACATATGGTAAGTGACATCAATATATATATAATATAGAGAGTCCAACATATTCTGATTTTCCTTTTAATTCTATAAAATTGTCATCATATACATATATATATATATATATTTTTTTTTGCTTTTTTTTAAGATCAAAACAATACAATATAATACTTAGTTATACTGAAAAGATTTTTTCCATTTTTTTAAATTCGACCTTTTGAACTTTATTCGATTTTTTTGAAACATATTTTTTTATGTACAAATGTTTCTATATGAGGAGAAATTAAATAAACAAACAATTTAATAAATTAAATTCAAGTGAAATAGGCACAAAATTTATGCTCGATAATCAGGATCCGGATTATTTGGTAATCCGAACATAATTTTCCAACTCATTATATACTCTATAATCCGGATTGATTCCAACTTTGTAATCCAGATTACATATAAAAAATTTTTTATTTAAAAAAAAAAAAAAATAAAATTAAAATTAATATGCAAGAATTGATTGTAGTTTCTTAAGATTGTTCAAACATTTTTTTCATTAAAAAAGTAGAAACAAGTTTTTTTTAAATAAAAATTAAAAAAAAAAAAAAAAATATATGATGCTTTAACATCTTTATATTTTAGATAGCTTATATGTACAATTATTAAAAATTTTAATGACCCATTTAATACCATACAAATGGGTTACAAATCTGAACTCACAAGACTTGAATAGAGTACAAAATTATAGCGTCATAGGTTGCCTTTTATAAAAGAGAAAAAGAGCTTAAAATTACTTAACTCTTTCCCTTTCATCTACACTTTTTGTTCCCGGGTTTATACTTTTTATCTCATTCTATCTTATATAAACTAATGAGACTTTGTTATATGTTATTGTTCAGGCTTTCAACAGTTACATATAGGTTAGACGAATTTCAGTGACAAAATTTTTTTAATTTTAAAAATTTTTTGTGCGCTCCTCAATGGAATAGAAATTTTTAAGCAGGTTGATACTTGTTGAAAATTACGCAAAAATTGCACTTTTTATTTTGTATTTTTATATAGCAAATTGCAATTTGTACAAATAGGTACATGCAGAGAAAAAACATGGTTACAGGATTATCACTACAACAATATTATGTTCTCATTTTTAATTTTCTTGAATTTTAATAACTCCGTGTTCATGATAACAATATTTTTATTTAAATTTTGTCATTTAATGTTTACACTCAATAAAAATGTTAATACAGTTGATTGCAAAAATTATAAGTTTTTAAATATTTTTACCAGAAACAAAATTGTATTAATATGAAAAATATCATTACTTCTACAACCAATAAATGTTTGCAGTCGTTTATCTTGTTCTTAAACCATAATATATGAATCAATAAAATGTTTCAAATAAATATAATACCTACAGTTTTCACAAACTTAGTGGAAAAATTCATAACTTATTTGTTTTCAAATATATATTTTGTTTTTAATGTTTGTTTTCTAACTTCATTGTAATTCTCATTTAGTTTATATATGAATAAATATAAACAGACAAGGTTTGTATGATTCAAGCATTACAAGATAGATATTGATTTGCTGCCATTAAAGATTTTAGTTAAAAAAACATATATTGCATTTGAAACACATATGGTGGTACAAATGAATATAATTAATGAACAAATAATATGTAAATATTTTTCTTTCTTTATTATTTTCAATAAAAAATTTATAAAAGTAATTTTTTATTATGTGTTATTTTTAATATCTGATAAGATGGAATGACAAAATATGACAAAATAAAATAATAATATGATAAGGTTGGATAACATGAGATAATAATTTGATAAAATGGAATCATAATATGATATTGTGGTATAATAATATAATAAAATAGAATAATAAAATAAATTCATAATCTGATAGAATGGTGTAATGATGTGGTAAGATTGTTCAATTATATGTAAAATCAGAATTATAACATGAAAAAAACAAACCATAAAATCGGACATAATATGACAAAATGAATTCATAATAATTATCATTTCTAATTTTCGCTGTGATCATATGTTCCAATCATAATATGTTGCTCTTAGATTATGGTTACTACAGCTATATAGCTGAAAACGGAACACTTTTGTAAAAACACATTGGTATAATTATATATAATTAGTAGGTGTTTGTTATGCTTAATGAAAATTTCGAAAGTTAAAAAAGAATCTTTCTAATAAACTTGAATAAAATATATTTCCGTATGATATATGAAAAAATTGCTCAGATGCTAATCCAATTTTTCGAAAAAAAAAAATTAAAAACTCGCGATTTTTAGCATAAAGACATTTTTAAAGTTTTTCTCGAAAACCTAAAATTTGTTACACTAAACCATCAAAGTTTGAAAATATCATAACTTTTATTTGAATAAATATAACACGCAATATCAAAACCTCCTGATTTGATATTGCGTATTATATTTACTAGAATTATAGACACACTTCTGGTTTTTGAAAAATTTTATATGTTCAACTTGAAACCGCTATAACTTTCGCGCCCTCTGCATGAAAATGATTAAGGCGAACTGATTGTACTAATTCTATATAATTTAATATTTTTTCTACAAAAAAGTAACCTCGATAATTTGGATTATTTGGTAATCCGGATAGGGGTCTGCAATTAGTTAGCTGTATTACTGTGTTTATATCAGGAAATTACTCTCTGTGTGTAACAAAATGCAAATAAATATACTTCTTAGCATAATTTTGACTATGGATAATGTAATTTAAATATCAAGTAATTTTTTAAAAAATTTATTTTTAATATTTAATAACATCTTACCGACTCACTTTGCTCTTGGGATTCCAACAACAAAGTTAATTGACTACTTTTTGGTTTCAAATTTAAGTTTGATAGGGAGTAGTGGACAATTTCAGTTTCCAGCCCTGAATTCATGCCATGCGGTCATTTTTGTATCTATGAGAATTGTGAATCAATATGTGCCCCAAAGAAGATTAGTAAGGAAATATAAGAACTTTAGTTATGATAACCGTATTAATGACTTTGAAACGTTTGATCTTAGTGGAATATTTAACAACTCAGATATTAATGGGCAGGTTCATTGTCTAAATGATATAATTTTAGCATTATATGAAAAATATATTCCATTGAGTGCTATTGTACAGAGAAGAAATATTGATTGGATGAAGTTACCAGTAATTACCCAAGCACATGAACAAAGGAACAGGATGTATCGAGCATATACTGAGAATAGATGTAATGAAAGATGGCGTATTTATTGTAAATATAGAAATAAGACGAAATCTATTATCAGAAAACAAAGAAAGTATTTTTTCCAACAAGTATTTTCAAATCTAAGCCAAGGAGACTTGTGGAAACAAATGAGAAAATTTGGTGTAGTTGGTTATACGATATACAGAAGGGTGACGTTGACGTTGAACAATGAAATGAACATTTTGTTATGCCTCCTATTAGTAATTCACCACCCTTGGTTTACCAAAATACAGTACCATATGCAAATACTAGAAGGTTCTTATTTTGTAATGTAACCGTAACGAAAATTTTTAACTCGTTATGCAAGATTAAATCACAAGCTATTGGTCCAGATGGTATTTCGTTGAAAATTCTAAAGTTAATTTTTCCAATGATATCAGGATGTATTTTGTATATTTTTAACAATATTTTAACCTCTTTAAAATATCCGAGTTCCTGGAAAAATGCTAAGGTTATACCAGTGCCCAAAGTTAAGACCCCACAAAGACCTTCAGATTTTAGACCGATAAGTATTCTACCAATTTTTTCAAAAGTTTTAGAAATGATAATGTATGAGCAAATTATGGAAAGTGAGAATTATGAAAGTAGAATTTCTGATTTACAGTCAGGGTTTAGGAGATTTTACAATACTACTACTCTCATGACCAATCTTGTTAAGGAAATAAGGGAAAGAATTAAAGGTAATTACATTGTTATACTCTTAAGTTTGGACCTTAGTAGAGCCTTTGAGTCTGTATGTCATCAAGTTCTTTTAAACAAATTATTTCAACAATTTGATTTTTCTAAAGCAGCTTGTGCGTTGCTTGAGTCATTTTTGTCTGACAGAAGTCAATTTGTGCAATATGGGGAAAATGTTTCTGGCTGTAAGAGTATTGTAAGAGGTGTCCCACAGGGCTCTATAATAGGACCGTTACTTTTTAGCTTATACGTAAACGACTTTTTTGATTCCGTTAATACAACTTTTAGTTGTCTTTATGCAGATGACTTACAGTTACTGTTCTCAGTTGAGAGAAATAATATTGTAGGATATTTTGCTGAAATTCAAAGATCTTTAAATATGATTATAAGCTGGTGTGATAACAATTTTATTGTACTCAATATAGGGAAGTCAAAGGCAATGGTACTCAATGAGCATAGTGTTAATATACCAAAAATAAGAATTTGCAATCAGGAAATTGATTACCTTTGTTATATAAGGACACTAGGCTTTATAATAGATAATAAGCTTATATTTGATTACCACATCAATTATATTTTTCTCGTTTATCATTTAGACTACGTGGGCTTTACAATGTTCGTTACTTTTTATCCTTGAAGATTCGGTAATTGGTAGCACATACGACATTAATGCCAATTATTTCTTATGGTATCGAGGTATATTCTTGTACAAGTGAATCAAATTTGGAGCGTATAAAAAAATATTTTAACAGAATTATACGTTTTGTATATGCATTAAGTATTGGAGATCATGTTTCTGCTTGTACAATAGACTTTTTAGGCTGTTCTTTCCTTGATTACGATAAAGTAAGGTCGATGTTACTTTTTTATAAAGCTATAAAGTTTGGGTCATCAGATTATATTACGTGCCGTTTTGTGTTTGGGAACTCATCTAGATCTCGAGGGTTGACATGTCCGCGATACAACGATCATATGTTGTAAGGATATGCAGAATTTGGAACTCACTTATACCATATGATGAAAGACATTTTGCTCATTCTATTAATAAATTTGAATTAAAATTAATTGCCATTTTATCTCATTAAATGAAAGTTCAATGTTGATAATGGTTTGATATTTTTTTTTTTTTTTTTTTTTTTTGGGAAACAGTCCATATCCATATAATAGTATTAAGTTTTCAGATAGATTTTTTATTTAGAAATATAAAAATTTGCCATAAAAATTTAAAAACTATGTAATCAATTTGGCCATATAGGCTTATAGATTATGAATAAAATAAAAATAATAATAATAATAATAATAATAATAACATTTTAGAAAACTTTTGAAGCCTGGACATATGTTTTTCTTATAAGTGCCGCCATGCTAATTGGTTATGGTATTCTATTTCACTTAAACTTAATTTATTTCGTTGCTTGTTAATATAAGTATGAAGTATTATATATAATTAGAAAGCTTATAAAAATACGCGTATTTATGATGATAAATTTCCCCTCATATAGAAACATTTTTATATGAAAAAAAATATGTTTCTAAAAAATCGAAAAAAAAATTCAAAAAAGGTCGAAATTAAAAAAAAACGAATAACCGTTTCGGTATAACTGCTAGAGAATTAAATTGTATTGTTTTGGTCTTATTTTTTTAATATGTATGTGTAAACAATACCAAATTTTCATATTGTTCCTTTGGCAGAAATATTGAAAAAAATTTAAAACCCGAAAGGACCCTTTTTAATTTTGATCTAGCTCACGAAACGATAATGTCAAGTTGAACATTTTGAGAAACGGTATCCTAGAAGTAAATTTTTATTTTAGCTGGGAACACAGATATCATTTTTTCTCTCCATACAAACGAGAAAAGTAAATCAAAACAGCAGGTGATTATTTAAAAATATATTTTCAAAAAGTAAGCTTTTTAAAGAAAACTACCAAATTTTTCCAAGTTCTTGAAAAAAACGTAAAAGTTTTAATAAAAAAAAATTAAAAAAAAAAGATTTGTAAAGATAAAATTAACAGTTCTGAACTTCTATATTTATTATCCGTAAAATTCTAATCGACACATTATGTAACATTTTTTTTTAGCAAAATTCAGAAATCAAGAAATTTGAATGGAATGAATACCAGCAAGGTCTAATATTGGGTTCATTTTTCTGGCTACATTGGTTGACACAAATACCAGGCGGTATATTGGCTAAAAAATATGGCACCAAATTAGTATTTGGCCTATCTAATGTTGTTTGCTCTTGGCTATGTTTTTTTATACCAGTGGCCTCATATTATAATTATAAAATTCTCATAATTCTAAGAATCATACAGGGAGCCATAGCGGTAAGTATATACCCAGCAAAAACTTTTTGGTTCTCAGTAATGGCAACTACTTATTAAAGTAGTTTCTTAGTAATGAGTGGTCATTATTATTTACCTACTCTATATTACATAAATATAGTATAATAGCATAGTAATATTGCAATCACGTGAATCAGTTAGCTAAATTTCTGGATTAACAACCAGAAGGTTTTTGGTTCAACCCCATTCTTATGGTGTTAAGTTTTTTAACAAAATGTCTAAAAAGATATTTTATATTAAACAATTTTTTGTCGCTTAGAAAGTTAAGTGCGAGATGGTGTACTGAGTAAGACGTTAGTTATTAAAAGGGAATGATTACTTTGTGCCCAAGTTCGAATTTCACTGACGGCAAAATTCTTTTGTTTTTTTATTTTTTATTTTCGTTTAGGTACATATTTTTGAGTACCCCTAGAGTCTAAAAATAACTACATGAATTTGTGGACAACTTGAACAAAAAGAACTAGTTAATCAGGCAAAAAATAAGTAGTTTATTTATATCTCCAATTATACCTTTAGCTTACCAGGAAAGCAAAGTTTTTGCTGGATAGTTCTAAAAAAATTTGCAATATCATGGTATTAATATATAAATTTTCAGGGTTTCACTTTGCCTGCCATGCATGTGCTCATTGCCAAATGGATACCACCAAATGAGCGTAGTAAATTTGTAACTGCCTATTTTGGCAGTTCTATAGGTGTGGCCTTTTCCTATCCTTTATTTGCTTACATTATGCATTACATGTCTTGGGTATGGGTTTATGATGTTTGTGGTATTGTTGGTACTATATGGTGGCTAGGATGGTTGGCTTTGGTATATGATAGTCCAGCGCAACATCCACATATAACTACAAATGAATTAAGATATTTAGAAAAATCATTGGGATCGACAATACAGCAAAATTCTCAAATAGTACGTACACCGTGGAAAGCTATATTTACTTCAAGACCTGTTTGGATGAATGTTATTGGTCAATGGGCTGGTGTTTGGGGTCTGTTTACTTTGATGACTCAATCGCCGACATATTTTAAGGTTATACATAATTGGGATATAAAATCGGTAAGTTTGAAGAAAGAAGTAGCAGGCTGGAGGGTATATTATCGCAATACATGACTTTTAAACCTAGTTATACAATAAGTTTATAAAAAATAGTGCTGTAAGTAAATGTTGAATGTTAAACTAAACAGTTCTTTTTTAGACGCAGCGGCTTAAAAATTCTACTATTCATTTAATTTCAGACTGGCATATTATCTGGTATACCTCATATATTGCGTATGATTTTTGCTTATACATTTTCCCTATATGCTGATTATTTGTTGAGGACAAATAAAATGGAACGCACTGCTCTAAGGAAATTTGCCACAACCATATGTGAGTTTAAATTAAAAATGCGCAGTATTGAATATTTCCATAAAATTAAAAAAAAAACTTGTCCATTTCCCAAGGCGCCATTGTTATGGGTCTAGTAGTTTTAGCTTTAGCCTATTTAGGCCGCGATCCCATATGGGCCATTGTACTCATTTCATTGGCAACCATGTTTCAGGGTGCTGGTTCCTCAGGACCTTTATCCTCAATGATCGACATAGCACCCAACTATGCTGGTTTAATTTGTGGAATATGTGGTACCATTGGCAGTATACCCGGATTTATATCAGCCTATCTAGTGGGAATTTTGACTATGGATAATGTAATTCAAATATCAAGTAATTTTGAAAAAAATTATTTTTAATATTTCAACATTTTAGCAAACTTTTGAAGCCTGGACATATGTTTTTCTTATAAGTGCTACCATGCTAATTGGTTGTGGTATTCTATATGTACTCTTTGGCGATTCATCTGTACAAAAATGGAATGATTATGGTCAAGATAATGCAATTAATGATATACAATTGTTGGAAAAGAATGGGGAAATAAAATAAAATGGTGTGGGTACTTAAAGTAATTGAATATGCTTAATATGTATGCCTAGGGTTATTTCTAAGTATTTATTTTGTTTTATAAAAAATAAAGTGAAGAGATTATTTTGTAAAGTTTTACGTAAAAAGGAAAAAATTTTGAACTATCTAAAATTAACTATTTTTAAATTTGACTATTTAAAGTTCGAACAGCAAACAAACAATTTTTTAGTATGAAGTTACTTGACATTTGACTTTTACTTTAGCATAAATTCCCTGCAAAAAAGAACTGAAAAAGAGCTGAAAAAGTCAGGATTTTAATATTGTGTTGTCATTGGCAAGAAGTACTTAATGCTTCAAAAGTGCTGAAGAAGTTCTTTTTTAACCCATGGTTGTCATTGGTAAGATGTTCTTATTTTATGCTTCTTGTTCATTGCTTTTGAAGTACTTCTATATGCAATTTTTTTTTAATAAAAATATGATTTTAGCTTTGTTAATATATAATAAAAATACTTTCCAATTTGTGAAATTTTTATTTTCTTATAATTTATTCACCTTTTTTTCTGCTAAAATACATTTATTTCAACGTTTTTGAAAGTTATTTTTATTAACTTAGAAAAAAGTGCCAAATATACTTAGTTCTACTTTTGAAGTGGTGAAAAAGTTATTTTTTGGAAGCTCTTGCTCATTTTTTTGTTTTTTTTTTTTTTTGCTGGGTTTTTTATAATAACTAATATAATAAAAATTGGTACTGAACACACATCATAAAATCGGATATTTATAGTAATTTTTATACCCTATACCACCATAGGTGGCTGGGGTATTATGCCTTTGTGCTGATGTTTGTAACGCATAGAAAAAGTTATCTAACGCCCAACTTAAAGTATACCAATCGACTCAGAATCACTTTTTATATCGATAAGATGTCCGTCCGTCTGGCTGGATGTCCATGTAAACCTTGTGCACAAAGTACGGGTCACAATTTTCAAGATAATTCAATGAAATTTGGCACGTGGGACTTTTATAATACAAGGACGAAGCCTATTTAAATTGGTTGTGGTCGGTCCATATTTCACCTAGCCCCCATACAAATGCCCCAACCCAGGGAATAGAGTTTAAACACTCAAAAATGCCTTAAAAATAAGAATATTTTAATGAAATTCGGTGCAAAGAAGTTCTGTACAAGAATCAATCTTAATACCAAATTGTATGAAATTCGTTCCACAACTGACCGTAGCTGCCATATAAACCCCTCTTCCGTAAAACAACTTTAACGTGCATAAATCCCCTGCGAATGTTAGTATGAAGTTAATATTCGACACTAATAAGTTTTATGTAAGTGGAAACAACATTGCCAAATTTTATGAGAATCGGTCCACAATTTACATCTAGATGTTAGTATCAAAGCTTTATTCTGTATTTTTATATTTTATTTTACATTTAGTAAAATTGACCACATGTGTAATATAAGTCCCCTTCCCAAATTTTCATGCAATGCAATACAATGGTGAAGGGTGTCATATAGTCATTCTTGACCGACAATATCCTTCTTTCTCGTTTAGAAAGAAGTTACTTGACATTTGATTTTTACTTTAGCATAAATTCCCAGCAAAAAAGAACTGAAAAAGTCATGATTTTAGGAAGAAGTACTTAATGCTTAAAAGGAAGTTCTTTTTTTAACCCATGGTTGTCATTGGAAGGATTTTCTTCTCTTAGACTTCTTTTTCATTGCTTTTGAAGTACTTCTCTTAAAACTATATTTATGAAATTTTTTAATAAAAATATGGTTTTGTTAATAGATAATAAAAATGCTTTCGAATTTGTGAAATTTTTATATTATTAGAATTTATTCATATTCCTGCTAAAAATACATTTATTTTCACTTTTTTAGAAGTATTTTTTATTAACTTCCAAAATAGTGCAAAATATGCTCTTAGTTCTACTTTTGAAGTGGTGAAAAAGTTTATTTTTTTTTTTTTTTTTGTGGGTTGTTTATAAAATCTAATTTAATAAAGATTGGTACTCAACGGATATTTATCGTTTTTTTTTTATCGGAAATTGTTTTTTAAATGTAGTTCGGTGTCCATAGTTTTATTTCTGTAAATACAGGCTTGGTTGAAATTATGTAGGCATTGGATGTGAGATATATTAAGATGCAAGAATGATATTTATGAATTCGAACAAAAGTCTGAATTATTTTAGATGAAGAAGTTCAGCGATTCTAAACATGAAGTATAAGTCTACTTGCTTAACTAAATTTTAAGTCCAAGTCCATGCTATATCACAAATTTCATCCAATACAACATCATCATATCCTCTACACCAGTCTGAGAATCTGTTGGTATATCAACTCCATATATACACTAAGCATATATCATAAAAAAAATAGAGCACTACATCATAGCCCATATTGTACTGAAACTAAGAACCGATTTCAAAAATTATTTCGATGAAAAACCTTCCGCATCGAAAGCAATTTCTAAAACCGTTTTAGGTTTTTTCTTAATATTAATAATAATAATAATTAAATTGTCATTATTTTTTTATTTATTGTTTTTTTATTTATTTTTTTTTTTTTTTTTAATATTAGAAAACTTTATATTTTTTAAACTGCCATAGATTCATCCCATATAAATCATCTAATAAATTGTAAATACAAATTTACTGATGAAGATATAGTGCCCATCTAAATTTTTAGCTTAATTTTCTTTTAAAAACTACTGAAATATATAAGTTTTTGTTAAAATTCACCCAGTTTTTCCATTTAAGTGCTTTTAAAATCTCCGGAAATCTTGAACGAAATTCTTGGGAAAAGGGGACATGAAAAATTGCAAATTTCCCGGGAATCCCGGGACGAGAAATCCCAGGATGCATTTCCTAATATTAATGTTGACTAAAACATTCATTTAACATTATATTTAACGAATAAAAAGTTAAAAAATTATAAAAACAAATATTAAGAATTTTTGCAAAAAAAATATGCGATGTTATCGCTTTTTATGAAAATGTTTTTATTTATAATAGACTATATAATCATGTTTTTAATAAAAATAATGCTATATATGGACAAATTAAAAGAAAATCTTAAATTCAAAATTTCAAAGCCTATCGTGCGGAAACTATTTTAACAATCGTGAAAATTTAATATCGTATTTCTTAATATTTTGCCATGCCCTACAAAGCTATGCCCCTAACAGACATATTTATATATTTGTTTGATTTTTGTGATTAAAAGACGACCTTATATTACGCGTTGTAATTTAGGCATATATTCGTTTCTTTCTACCAAATACAATTTTTTTATAAAAATTTTGCAACAGCTGTCTTCAAGCTAAATTTAAAAAAAATAAAATTAAAACATCATTAAAACCAGTTAATAAAGGACATCGTTAAAATATTTTTTAGTCGAATTATTCGATTAGTCGGCATAACACTCGTATAAATTTTTACTCGAAATTCTTGATTTTAATTTAATCGAAAAATGTATTTATTTATTCACAATAATATAGAAAGCCTCATAAGGCCAAAATAAATTTATATTACGAAGACTATTATTTCATTTTAATTTGTCGATTAATCAAACAAACTATATTCGAGTGAATACCCAAGAAATTGTTTTATTATTCTCTTCATACGTAATGCATTAAAATCCATTTGTATAATATATAAAATGACTTGAATGCATGTAGAATCAGTTCGCTTTAATCATTTGCACAGACCTGACGAAAAAACCAAAAAATTTTAAAGATTAAAACATTTTGTCAACAAAATTTTATTATCCTGGATGTAACTGTTGAAAGTCTGCACGACAACAAAAAAGTTATAGAATTTATCCACAAAGTCCGATTAATTTATATAATATTGAAAAAGATCAAAAAGTATAAACGCGCGAACAAAAGTATAGAAATTATATGTTTGTGTGTGTGTTTATTTTTAATAGATTTTCATCAATAACTCGGTTGTTTATAAATCGATTTGGTTGATTCAAAAAAACCGAAATTTTAGAAAAATGTTTGTGGCCGATCTATATAAGAGTAAAGTTCGTAGTTTTTATGAGGGTTCCAAAAAGAAGAAAAACTCGTTTTAGCAAAATTCTCGAAAGGATTGCCGATTTGTTTATACATATATAATATATCTACGATATCGGTTGCCTTCATAAACGCCACTTCAATCGACAAACAGGCGGCCATCGACATCGTGTCTTATAAGGGTCAAGGAAATATAAGTTTTTTTTTTTGTTCTGCGACAAACTTATATATCTCCTTTATACCTGTGGTGAAGGGTACAAAAATGTTATTTATATATAATACCTGTTCTTACACAATCATTTCAAAGTATTGACTTTGAATTGGGGTAATTAAAAAAATCAACACATTATTTTGGAATATATTGGGAATTACTGGATATTAAAAAAATGGCCACTCCTATACTTTGGGAAGCGTTTTGGCATCACAGTGCCATTCTAAAATATATGTACGAACACCTTGTTGATTACGGACCCTCGCTTAGGAACAATTGATTTAAGAAAAAACCTCTTAATTGTGAATCCTTCAAATGCCTGGGAGCTAAGACCAGTGAAGAAATATTGAACTATGGTTAAACGAAAGTAAATTACAAGAAATTAAAGTTTGAAAATGTGTCAGAATCCATAAAGTCCCTGATCGAAAGTTTTTCCAATTAATATTGACAATTCTATTGTCATAATAAATTGGTGAAGATTTTTTCCTACAATATCTGTTTAGTGGTTACTTTTTATGTGTTTACATCTAATACATTTATGTCTTTATTGAATTCATAACTCTGAAACTTGCCAGATTTTAGAACAGAAATGTAGTAAATAGAAAAATCTAACTAATAACTAAAAGCTGTAAATCAGACTAGTACTATAACAGAAATATTCAAACAATATTGTTAACTGTTTTTTTTGTGACAACTGTTAGAAATTATACATATATTGGGAGTGACAACAACATACAACTTTAAGGTGTATAAAACATAAATTGCATAAATTAAAACAAGAAAAAGTTGTTTCACTATATATAATAAATAATTACTCTTTAATATTTATACAAACACTAGCTAACCCGACAAACGTTTTGCCATATAACTTATTTCTAATGAATATTTTGGTTTTTAGTTAAAAAATAACGAATGTATTGTAAGTGTGTGGGGATAGGTGGGCGTGCTTTTACCATTTTTGCTTTATTTTACGGCCTAATTGTTAAAATTTGTAGCCTTTAGTTCCTTCAAGACTTGAAACTATCATCGGATAATTAATTAAGAAGACATGGATAGGGGAAGCCTTTAGCCGTTTTGCCCTATTTTATGCCCTAAACGCTGGAATTTCCAAAAAAAGTATATCCTTAAGTTCCATTCACATGTTACAGTGTCTGCATGTCAAATTTTAAGAAAACCGGTTGATTAGTTAAGAAGATATAGGGAGAGGGAGCTTTTACCCCGCTTGCAATATTTCCCATCCTAAATAATCAAAATTATAGACTAAAGTTTCATATGTTACACTATTTGCCTGCCAAATTTCAAGATTGATTAATTAAGAAAATATAGGGAGGGAGAGCTTTTGCCCGATTTTACGCCCTAAATAATAAAAATTATAGGCTATAGTTCCTTCCAGATGTTACACTATATGCCTGCCAAAATTCAAGAAAATCGGTTTTATTTAAAAATATAACAAATACTTATGATAATAATTATAGAAATAAGTATGGAGTTTTAAAATGTTCAGTAACAATTAAGATTTATTACATTTCAATTAGGAACTTGAAAAGACTGCTTCTAATATAAATTAATTCATTATAATTTTTCCTGAAATAATTAAAAAATCATTCGAATTTTAATTATTGTTAACGAATTATAACAATTTTGTCTTTGACTAAAAGATATTATATGAACAGTCTTTATTTACATGCTAAAATATAATACAATTTTTAATGATTTATTCCCAAGGCAGACGCCCTAAAGGACATGATTTCCAATCATGTGTTTCATCATCTATTTAAAATAATAATAATTAATATTCAAATTTAAATAAAAAAAATCATTTAAAAAGTAAATTACCTGGTAATAAAGTCCATATACCATATTTAACTTCAACATTATCGTTTTCTCTCCCAATTTCAATTTCATCTTTATCGGCTTCATCCACTTCCATGTCCATGTCATTAGTTTTTTTTAATTTCTTTAAAAGATCCAAGACAGTATAGATTTTATCAATATCTTTAGATGATTTCCCTTTATTAACTTCCATTTCAGTGTTAGTCTCAAATAAACAATGGATTAAGGAGGTAAATGTATTGATTTCATTTTTATTTAATTCTGGTTTAACCAATGGTAATAAACTGTGGAAGGGAATCAGGATTAATTATAAAATTTTTAAAAAGATTCTTATTTGACTTATTTACCTTTTTAGAATGGGTGCTGTGTATTCATTAACCACTTCTAAACGATCTTCTATGAAACTACGCTCAAATTCCCATATCCAAGGTCTACGAAAATGATCACCAAATATTATAGTTCTTTTCATATCAATACCACTATAGATTAGCAATTCACGGGTACCTTCTGATATTTTTGTTAGTTCAGAGTTGACAAAAGGTGACTCTGTAATGGTTGAATCCTGAAATATTTGTGGTAAATTAAAATATTTAAAAGAATGTTTTAAAATTGATTTAAACTTACTGCATCTAATTCAGCTTTATACATTTTCTTACACTTTCGAAAGGCCTGAAAACCTTTTGCCATTTCAACAGCCCAAAAACTGGCTCCTGCACGTTTACTTGCCTCCTCTAGAGGATTTTCAGTAATTTCAATTAAAGACAAAAACAAATCCTCCACAAAACCATAAATGGCCAACATACGAAATAGAGTTTGTGTAACATTTATTAAATTTACCAAATCTCCATCAGAATTATAAGATTCGTTTAGGGTAAAGAAAAAACGCATTTTTAAAAATGCTTCCACATAAATTTCCGACAAATCCTTAATGGCTACATCACGTTGAACCAAACTACATAATTGTTTTACTGTAACATCAAAAGCCGCTTGCAATGAAGTTAATTTATTTTGCATATAAAATTTCTTTAAGTCATTAAAGCGTTTGCCATGTAAATGTCTTTTAGTTGTTTTTATATTGGTGGCACCCTTCATATGACCCTCCAAAACAGAATCATAAATTTGAAATAATTCCGTAACATTAACATCAAATTCAGTTTTATCTTTACGTCTTATATGGGCCGCATCAACATCAGACATTAAATTACGCTGTGAAGCCCAGTAATAGTCATGTAACCAGGAGATACAATATTCTGCAGTATTACGTAGCACTGGCAAAGGTGGCAAGACTTGACCATGAGCACAAATATGTCTTAAATCCACTACAAATGAATGAAGACCTAATTCATGGGCTGTTTGATACATGGTTCGCATATTGTGTGTTTGCATAATGGAGGACATGAAATTGAAGAATCGTGTAAAGGCATTCGCATACAAAGTCTGTAATTCTTCTGTTGTAAACTTATTTTCCTCGATATCTTTAAGCTGTACCTCTATAATAACACTAGTGGCTAAAACAGAAGCTGGACATAAAGTGCTGCGTCTTAGATTCCATATGCGGATTTCACTTAAGGCCTTTTGTCGCGATTGTGTAGAATATTGAGAACCAAATAGCCATTCATAGACTTTATTAAATTCTGAGCTAAAATTTTTAAATAAATATAATATATAAATGTTTATTTTTTTAACTTTTTAAAGATATTTACTTACACATTTTTCCACGGTCCCACTACAGTACGTCTTTTAACACTTTCTTGACTAGATTTATTTTCTGGTATAGAACCTGTGCTAAGGATTTCATCATAGAAATCTTCAAGTTCATCATTTTTGTCTGGACACATTGTACTTTTTATGTATTTCTGTTTTAAAATGGTAACAAAACAATAAACAAATTATAACACGTGCAGCCGCCGCAATGTTAACATATATCTGCTTAACAGACACTGTTAAACAACATATAAGAGGAAGAAATGTAAAAAATGCACACAGCTGTTGACATTTAGCTACTGTGTTACCATACATTCTTTTAATAAAGAGCGATTTTTCTGTTGTTTAAAAAAAATATTACTGAATATTTCTGATTACATTTTGATGAAACATATAAGGAAATAAATTTGACCCATTCAAAAAAATATTCCCAAAATATTTCAGCTTTATTATAATAATTCTTGGTAAAATTAAGTGTTTACAAAAATCTTTTCAGGATTTTAGATTTTTCTCATAAAAAAGTAAAATATTTAATACAAAAAAAAACAAGAATTCGATTTATTAACAAACAAAAAAATATGATTTTTCATAAAATAAGTTTTTCAAGAAACTTTTTTAATAAAAGCCTATTTAGAAAAACAACAATTTTTTTAAAATTGTACATTTAAAAAAAATATAACAGAGTATACACAATTATAACATATTTAAAAAAAAAAGAAAATACATTTGTTCGCAGTATATTATTTTTCAAAAATGTTATTATTCTTTGTATAATATTTTAATAAATAACAAAATAACGAGATTGTGAATTAGGTAAATGTATATGCCAAATTTCATCAAATTATCTTCAAAATTGCGACTTTGTAGCTTAATTACAAGCTTTTTGCATGGGCTGACAGATGGAAGGACAGACGAATGTGGGCCTTAAACTAATATTTTTATGTGTTACAAAAATCAGCATAAACGCATTTTCTCCCTTCCCAGAGAAGCAAAGAATCTAATCCCATCAATAGTTTTTCGATAAAGTTACAGATGCACAAAAAATATGTGTGTTAGAAAAAAATCGAAAGGCACGCTTTAATTTTGCTCGAGCACCATTTAAATTGAACTCCATAAATATGAACAAATGTGTTTTGTTTTTTGAATTCCAATTCAACATACGGGAATAAAAGAGTTAATGTTAAACAGAGATCTTTCATTTCATTTTATTTAAAAACCACTGAACCGATTTCAATTAAATTTTAAATATTAAACCTTAATTAGTAAATATTTAAAATCTAAAGGATTAAATAATAATAATAATTTAATTCAATCTAATACAAATTGAATGGTTGAAAAATTTGTTAATTCGTAATAGCTTGAATTTTAACAAAATTGAATTAAATTAAAGAAATTAAACATTCCTAAAAGAATTAATTCATAAATTATATCGTAAGCTTTATAAATTAAGCTACAAAATTAATTGTGAAGAATTTGTCTGAAAGGATTAATAATTCTATATGGTTCAATTCTATTTTAAATAGTGTATTAAACAATTAATTCTTGCGAACCTTTCTGATAAAATTATTAGAAATGTTGCTTTTTTGCACTTAAAATTTTTCTTAATTTTTTTATAATATTTACTGCAAGTTTTAAAAAAGAAATATTACGGTAAACGAAATATTTGAAAATAACTGGACAAAGTTATATTTTTACAGTTTCTGATATTTTTTACAACGTAGGGCATTCAAATAAAAATGGTATTTCTTTAAACAGATATTGTTATGTTAATTTGTAGTTAAAGTATATTTTTTAATTTTATACATTTTATACGTATTTTTTATTAATTCTGTACGTTTCTTTTAATGGTACATTTTTTGAAAATTTGTATTTTGCTTAATTAGTACTTTTATAAAAATTTTATTTATTCTAATTCGAATCTTTTTTGAATCGTTTTAAATTTCTTAAAAAAATAAAAAAAATAAACATTTTTGTTTATAAAATAAAAGATTATTAAAAAATTTAACTTACCCATCAATTTAACACCTTATTCTCTCCGTAAATGTTGATATTCTTCGTTACTTAGGGCTCTGACTATTAAACACCACCTCACCATTGGTCCCCATTTCCTCTGGTGACGATACAAACAAATCATAATCTGCAACAAATGGCTTATTGACAGCTTTGTCTATACTTTTCAAAACATCGGGTTTAATTTTCATTATTTTATCTAAAATATTACTCAAATACTCCAGCCGTACATTTAAAATTAAAGCCAAAGCTTGTACATGATAATTGTATAAACGATATGAGACTTTTTCCACATTTAAAATTTCTTTAATATCTTTAGTCTGCAACAGTTCACATAGAGATTCTGGCAATGAAGGTGAACTGGATGATGATTCAAGGAGTTCTGAAGTAACTGTATCATCGGGTGTTATTACATATGTCGGATTAGTTTGTAGATTTAATGAACTGGATAGTGTAGCTTGGGGCGGCAGTTGGTATTTAAAATGAGGCGGATAAACATCGGGTAATATAGATTTTCTTAACAGATCTTGTGTTGACTCTGAAGGTGTTGGGGGTATTTGCAAATTATTGTTTTTACCATAGTTAGAGTTTTGAGATGTTAAATTTTCCGTATACGTAGTTAAAGTTTGTATTTTGTCAAGATATAGAGTTCTATCAAAGTATTTCATAATGTTTTTATTTGTAGGTTTGTAGTCGGTTCTTGTTTGGGATTTAATATTTTTATCTGGCATTTTGTTTAATGTTTTTGGAGCTGTTGCTATATACGATTTTACAGATTGTAAAGGGTTTTTCAATTTATATGTATCAGTTCTACCTTCATTAGTTGGCGCTTCGAACAATTTCTTACATCTTCTAGTTGAATGGGCCTTCTGTGATATATTGACTTCTTTTGTTTTATTGGAAGATGTCTGAGAGGTTTGTTTTGATTGCGATTGTTCAGTTTTAATATTTTTATAATTAATTTCATTTTTATTTACATTTTCTTGTGAAAGTTTATTATTTTTTATGACAGTTGTTTGTAAATTGCTGGTAGATTTCTGAGAAATGGCCTGTGTGGGATTATTTGGTAACTTATTTATATTTTCAGTAAATATATTATTTTTATTTCGACTTTCTACAGATCTTTGTATTTTATTAATTGATTTTGTTTCATTTGAGGATTTTAAATTTATTTCTAATGATGACAAAGGTTCTGATTTAATATGTTGCAATTCATTTGATTGAATTAATATTTTAGGAGTATTTTTACCAGAATTATTATCTTTGCAGAAGGAAGATTTTCTCTTTTGCAATCGTTTTATTGTAGGTGTTTCATTTGTAGTATTTTTGAGGTTTTGAGATATTAATTTTTGTGATTTTATAGTTTTTGTTTGATTTAGAAACTTATTTGTAATAGCACTTCTTTTTGAATTATTTTCTTCTAAAATCTTATTACTCTTTAGGGTAACTGAGGTTTTACTGAATCTCTTTCTAAATTTAAATTTTTTTGAAGTTTTAGAAGAGTTTTGTAACAATTCCGTTTGATTTTGTGATTGATTCAGTGCAATATTTTCATTTGAAAGTTTAATTCTCTTTGAAGAAAATTCGGTTGAATTTTCATGTAAAATTTTTACATTATTATTTGGATATGATGCTGTTTGAGATCTTTTAAATGATTTTGATTTTATGTCATTGCCTGTGGACTCCAATAAGGTCTTAATTTCCTTGGAAATTTCCAAACACTTTGATTTTCTTGTTGTCGATTTGAGAATTGTCTTACTGGTAGATTTTTGTTTTAATAATTCCTTGGTTTTAACACCAATTGCAGCATTTTGTTGATCACTTTTATTGCAGAGTTTTCTTGATTTTCTTGTGGAATTTGTAACTTTGGAAGTTTTAAGTTCTACATTTGGTATCAAAACCGAATCTGATTTAAGATTACCAAGATTTGGTAATTCACATCTGTTAGTTTCGTTTCTTAGTAAATTTTCAGCTAAAAGTTGTGTGTTTTTTACCCAAATAGGTTTTATTTCATTTAATGTAGATTTTTTAACATTTTCCTTCAAAGACTCCTTAAATGCTGATGGAATTTTATGGATATTAGAATTTTTTTGTGTTATATGACTTTCATTATTTAACCTTCTAAATCTTCCCGGTTTCTTTGTAGTTAATGGTTTTATTTTGCCTATTGAAACAAAGATATTTTCCTTAAAATTTTATCATTTGTATAAAAAAAACGTACACCATAGTGCAAGGGCATTAAAAAATTGGAACCTGTAGTTTTATTACAAGGTTTACGTAGATAGACGAACTGAAGGACTGAAAGACTACATGAGAAAAAGAAGGTCAAGAAACATAACATTATGTTAACTAAGAAGCTCCTGCTGAATATTAATCAATTGATGGCTTCCATAAGAATATCGTTTAATGCTGAACATATCAGTATTAAACGACATTCTTATAGACGTCATCAGTTCTTTGAGTGCAGAAAGACAATGAGAAGAACCTCTTGTTCAACTAAGGTCGGGATGGAATTATAGGCATGGCTACTGGTTCCTCATATGCGGTACTCACATAGTCAATTGTTCAGCTAACGCTGCTTCATTTTGTCTAATGGATTAATTCATTATTATTCAATTCTTTGGGTTTAACTTTCAAGCAGTACTCTCATTTCGAAAATTGTTAAGAAGTTCTACCTGTTACAACTGCGAGAGGACTTTCCCACTATGGTAGGCACCATAAATTACGAACAATCTATGGTGTAGAGTAAAAATATCTGTTCTTACCTTTAGTAATATTTTTAACAGTTTTCATTTCTTTTTGAGCTGCTTCAAAAACATCCAATTCCCCTTGAGACGTTTCTCTTTTGGACACTTTTGATTTGTTCCATAAATCTAAAGGTACGTCTTCTTTGTCCTTTAACAGCTTAATGACTTTTTGATCATTTAGACAAAAATCATTTAGTTGGCACTTTAAAGCTGGAAAAACTATTTCCTGCTCACTTAAATCTTCGGAATTAAAAATATCTTGGCTTAACTTGCTCGCCCTTAAACGCCGGCTGGGAATTACTTTATTTTCCTCCATTTCAATTATCTTGCCATTTTTAGTAATGCGCACATTTTCCCAGGAAAACTTTCGTTCTCCTTTAGGTTTCTGAGACAGACGTTGCGATCGCCTTAAGGGTACATTTACAGCATACTTTTGGCACACATAATTGGCTAATGTTTTGGTGGGTAGAAAAATTATTTAATTTCACTAATTAATGGTTTCCATTTACTCACCTTTTATGAGATGTTCCACTTCGGAACAATATGTAGCATCACTGTCAGTTTTGGAACACATTTTCTTTAAAATTCTTAAAAAAATAAATAAAAATTTCATCTGTCACTCGCGGAAAAATATAAAAATAACTGTAAATAATTTGTTTTGTTTATGTTTATGAATGTGTTGAAATGATATCAATAACGAGGGGAAATGCAGAGAGTAGTCGCCACTGGGAAATTATTTTTCCATCTCTAATGTTTTTTTAAGTTAAGGAGCCGTTACATTTTTGGTCAAATAACTATTTTAAGAAGAAAAACTTAATTTTCTTTGGAATTATTATTATTATTTTTTGACGCAATAAACCATTGAATGATATGATAGCGAAACCGATATCATCTTAGTTGCCGAATATAATATCATATTGTATTGCCGAAAACGATATTATTATGACATCGAAATTTCAAAATACTGGTTTCAAATAAAATAAAAAAACAAAATCACTTGAAGAAACTTCAAAATAAAAATATTAAAATTAAAAAAGTTTCAACAAAAAAACACAAGCTTTAAGTAATATATTTTTAATGGTCCAACTCAGTTGCAAATATTATAATGGATAATATTTACATAAAAATATGCATATATGTATGCATGTATATATGTATGGATATATGTATGTACGTACTATGTATGTCATGTATGATGATTTTTTCATGTGTTATATTTATTTCGGACTTTTTCTTATTTCAGCAGATTATATTTCGTTATAGTTATCTATAGTATATTTAATTGGAAAAAAGACAATTTTTGGTATTAAATCTATCATATTTTTGGAAATTACGATAGAGAAAACGATATCATAATTTCATGGCAAAACGATATCAAAAAGAAAGGTACACTTTAGTCCGTAAAAACTATCGTTTTGGATTCGAAAACGACTATCACTGATGATAACTTTTATCACCTATATGATATCGTTTCGATATCGTTATAATATCATTTGGTTTATTGTGAAATATATTTTATTTTCAAAGGAGTATAAAATCCAAAAGCTTATGCGATTATAATTAAAAAAATATATATTTAGTTTTCTTAAGTTTTTAGAATAAAAAAATACGTAGTAAATTAAACATTACGTAGAAATTGTTAAATATCTACCAATTCTGATAATGAAGTGCATTACAGTAAATGATAAAGCGGTATATCTTTGACAAACAATCGTAGTGATTTTATTGCCGGAAAAAAGAAGAAGCATCATTTGTGAAAAAATTGTTTATACTCTTTTTGCATCAAAATTTTTTTGTTTTTCCTACAAGCCATAAAAAAGTTAATATAAATTAAACATGGCCGATGACAAACCTAATCTAGCCATTATCAGAGATCCCAATAAGGCCAACCATCGTATTTTTGTTGGCAATTTACCTCAATGCACTCGCGAAGAATTGGAAAGTATTTGCCTGCCGTATGGCAAAGTTTTAGCCTCATTGGTACAGAAAAATTTCGGTTTTGTGCAATTTGAATCGGAAGAAATGGCCAACAAAGTAGCCGCCGCTTTGACAAAGTCCACATTTAAAGGAAATACCATAACGGTGCGTAATGCAGGTACTTCAAAGAAAAATCTACAGAATGCAAATAATACCAATAACACAGGTGCCAATAATTGGCAGCAGCAGCAACCAGCTCAAGCACCACCGGCAACAGCAGTTGGTGGTGCTATGGACAATACAGACAATTCCAGTTATAATGATTGTGAAATTATTGTAGTCGATCGCAAGAATACGTAAGTAAATTATGAAGATAAATGTGGTTATTTGAAGTACATTTAGTTTTTTTGTGTTTAGAAAATATGCTGAAATGATTGAGGATCGTTTGAAGCGTTTAAATTTAAGAGTTGATGTTTTATTTCCCAACGCCGACGTTCCCTTGGGTAAAGTGGTAAGTTGTATGGTTTTAAATATAGAAGAAATTTAACAAAGTTCAAATTTAAAAAAATCTCAATCAAGTTAATACATTCAATAACTTTCAAAGAAGTATTTTTACAAAAAGGAACCGATTTTCATAAGCACCAATTTTCAAAAAAGTATCAATTTTCAAAACATAATTTTTAAAAAAGTACCAATTTTCCAAAAAAAAGTACCAATTTGAAAAAAAATTCCTAATTAAAAAAAATATCACTGTAAAAAAGAAAAATGTAAAAAATCTTAAAAAGTAAGTTTCTAAAAATGTAAAAATTGTGGAAAGTTTAATTTTAGAGAAGTAAACCAATTTTAAAAAAAGGACCAATTTCCCAAAAAAGAAAAACTTTCAAAAATGTCCTTATATCAAAAAAAAATAAAAATAATTTTATCTCACATTTAGCTCTCTAATATCGCCTCACGTGGCTGCTTATATGCCATACTCGTTACGAATCAACATGAAGAACACAATAGCATAACAGTCAACATTCTCTATGGACAACCAGCTGAACATCGTAACATGCCAGTTGAAGATGCCATTAAATTGGTCGGTGACGATTTTCGCAAGAAAATGATGCGTGACAAAGCCGCTGTAGCTCCAAATCCTCAACAGCAACGTAATATTACGCCAGTTGCTATGAATGTACAACTTGCACCACATTTACCCAATCCTGTACCTATTATACCGCCTAATACATCAAATTACATGGCTCCACCACTAAAAGAACGTCATCCAGAGGCCATACAAATGTTGCTCAATCTACTGGCTTCAAATATGCCTCTAACCGTTTTGCAATACGATCGCATTATTAAATATCTGCAGCAAAGACGAGAATTTCAACTGAAGGTAGAGTTGGGAGATGCTGCGGATGAAGTGGTTAAAACAGTACCAGATCCAGAGATAGAGCTACAAAAGAAAATTCTTAATATTCTAAATAAACCTTCGGTGGCCGAAACCCATTATGAACTAATGTATCCCACACTGGAGGCTGTACAGCAAGATGAGCGCATTTTGGATTTACTTAGAGATGTAAGAGTACAAAAGGCATTAGATTCTTTGATGGATTCCAATTTAGTATCCACTGTGGAAAATTTAATGAAATTTTAAAAAGGACAAACCAATAAATGTAATTTCTTTTAACGTATAATATTTAACAATTAAAAAAAGAATATGATTATGTTTAACACAACTCTTATTTATATTGTAGTTTTGTTGACTCTTAAGGCCATGAACGTTTAGCTTCATGACCGTCATATTTGCCACGATATTTAAGACCGGTCACCAAAGTAGAACTCTTGGGGAAGGCAGTTTGGCCATTAAACTTAGTATCATTTTCGGGATTAAATCTCACATAATCGTGTTGAATATGCAAATTTTCGGGTAATTGCATTTGCTTCAAAGCCTCATAAGGTACAGTGGTGTTAACAGAGGTTTCGTAAAACTTTATAACATCACCTATTCAAAGAAAGTATTGAAAAATATGCCAAATATTCCATTTAATTTTCAAGTATTTAAACCTTACCCACTGTCTTTAATTCATGCACCAGCGAATTTGGAACACTGTGTTGAAAATCTTTAAAACAAGCTTGTAAGAATTTGAATTTCTCCTCTAAACTTTTAAGACTATAATCCTGTTTGCTAGATATTTGCAAAGTGGCACAAATGGCCTGCACTTTTTCCGCTGCATTGGAGGGAGCCTCATAAGCTTTAAGGGGTCTTAAAAATCTAAAATAAAAAATATAGTCAGCCTGTTTATGAAATCCTCAATGGAATTGGATTGGAAACGAAATTCCAATCCAATTTCCTCTTGAAATGGGTTTATGAAAACGTAACGAAAGCAATTTATTCAAGGAGTGATATTTCCGGTCCAAACTTCATTTTGAAATTCTTACAAACTGGGAACGAAAATATTAAAATTTTCAATTCCAATTATTGGATTTCATAAATAGAAATCGAATACATAAACCCAATTTATTGGTATTGTTGAGAAAATGTTTATAAAACCAATCCGTGTTGGATTCTATAATCAGGCTGATTAAAATAATAAATATACAAAATTAAGATTTGTAAATTATTTTTACCCCTTATCACTTATAGATTGTGCCATGGCCTCAACTTGGCCCACGGTTTTAACTTTGGTTGAATAACATCTGGACCAGGTGTTCTAAGTGAAAAGTTTATAAATATTTATATTTTTTCGCAATTGCAATTAAGTATTATATATCTTACCATATTTTTCAACAAATTGCTCAATGTTTTACTTAAATTTACTTGCATTTTTGTTAAGTTTATAGTTTTAATATTTTTTCTAATTAATGCAGCTGGTTCGAGATGTGGTGGATCTCAAAGTTGTGTGATACATTCAACGGCGTTAGCTATTACAAAGAGGTGCTTCAAGGTCGATAAGGCGGTTTTGAGATGTATACGCTGTATGAAAATGCCAGCTAATAGAGTTTATAGTTGGAACAAAAAATCGACTTTTCTTCTTTTTTAAATAATCGATTTTTCGACTTTCCAATTTTTAAATTTTTCAACTTTTTCAATTTTGGACTAGTCGATTTTTTTAATTTTTTTGCGATATTTTTCGCCTCTTTTGACTATATTTTGTTATTTATCAACGCAATAAAATATATTGATTAATTAACAGACAATTTATACAATTTTTTTTTTATTATTATTGACTTTATTGAAACCTTTATAAAATAATTACATTGTTATGAGAATTTACTTAAAAGTATTACAGCAATTAACATCTAAATAATTAAATAAGGAAACTACTAATATCACAGTGTTAAGAAAAAGTTGTCAAAAAAAACCTTGTACATACTTAAACGTTAAAAGAAATTTTAAAAACAACCATCAATTATAACTCTTTAAGTAAAAAAGGATTCTTAGTGATTGTTTAGCAAATTTCTTATTATTCCATATGTAGACGTTCTGCATTTTTCATTAAATGATAGTCAGTTCCCTTGCAAATGAATTATACATTTTATGCTTAAAATTTCTATGCAGTAGATCAGTAGAATATCTGGGGTGTAGGTTATGAATTATTTTCAAATTTTTATTTTGTGTTATCTGTAATTATCTTGTGTAAGTTTTAGCAGCTTTATTAAACCAGACTTGGCATCCGTAGGACATAATTGGTCGAATACACATTTTGTAAATAAGGATTTTGTTTTTTAAATTAAGTTTAGATCTTCTGTTAAGAAAGGGGTAAAGTGCACGGCCGCATTTGATTGCTTTATCAGAAATATACTGTATGTGTTGTTTAAATGATAGTTTTTTGTCTAAGATAATACCTAGATATTTGATACTATCCTGCAGAGGAATAAAAACTCCCTAGAATATAAATGTTTTGTAGGAATACGTTTCTCTGATCTATTATATGGAAATATAATAGCTTGTGTTTTACTAACATTAACTTTTATCTTCCATTTATCAAAGTATTTATTGGTAGATTTTAAACTATCTTCCATTTTTTTGATTATTGCGTTTGACACCTTACTGCAGCAAATAAAAGCACTGTCGTCAGCGTAAAAAGCTACTTCTTGATTCTTGCGAATAGTAAAATCGGAAATATATATTGAATAAAGAGTAGGTGATAATACCGATCCTTGCGGCAGACCCGCAGGGATTTGTCTATCACTAGATAGCGTGTTATCTATAGATACAGCAAATGAGCGCTGATCTAAAAAACTCTTTGTTATCTTTTGCAAGTACGTTGGATAATTGAAGGAATTTAGTTTAAAAACCAGATCTTCATGCCATATTGAATCGAAGGCTTTTTCAATGTCAAGAAAAATAACTCCAGTGCTCTTACGATTTCTTTTATTTGATTCAATAAAATTAACGACTCTTTTTAGTTGATGTACTGTGGAGTGTTCCTTGCGGAATCCAAACTCTTGAGGGTTAATAATATTATTTTGGTTGGAAAAATCTAAAATTCTCTAATTAATTATTTTTTCAAATACTTTATCCAATAGGCTTAGGATGCTGATTGGTCTGTAGCTAGACGGTAATTTTGGATCCTTTCCTAGCTTAAGAATTGGGGTAACTTTTGCCTTCTTAAAATTAGTTAGAAAATAGCCTTCTATTAAACAAGAGTTGAAAAGTTTACATAGAGTTTCAAAAAAGTAATCGGGCATCTTTTTAAGGATAATGCTATTAATGCCATCTAAACCGGGGGCTTTATTATTTTTCAATAAAAGTACAAACGATTTAACTTCATCTAAATTGGTAAGCTCTACGTTAGATCTGTCAAGAAGTGTATCGTTAAGATCATGAATGAATCTTGAGACGACCGAATTCATAGGTGAATAATTATTTAAAGTAATGGTGTGTGAATTACCAAATAGGTCTGCTATTGAATTAGCTTTTTCATTGCCAGTTTTTAAAACTTCACCGTTTACATGAAGATCAGTAAAAGATTTCGTTTCCTTTCAGTGCTTTTTTACTTTCCAAAACTTTTTAGGGCCCGAGGGCAAATTCGAAATGAATTTTTACCAGGATTCATTGCGGTCTTTACTAAGGTGAAAATCAATAAGTTTATTTAATAGCTTCAAAATGCTTTTCAATAGATTTTTATAATTAAAATCGCTACATCTTTGAAATTTACGTTTGTATTTATTTCTCTGACTAATTAACATTTTACTAATTTCAGAGATTTCTCGTTGCCACGGATTTTTATAACCCACAGGTATTTTATTAAACGCATTTTTAACTATAGATATTAATTTGTTAAAATAAAAATCTAGATTACCTGAATTAGTAACTGGTTGGTCAATGTTCTGACACCTAATTTCATTTTCCACCCAGTTTCTGATTGCTGACCAGTCTGCTCGATAATACAAGGGAACTGAATATGTCATGTTTTGAACTTGTCCAGAAATAACACAACACTGTAAACATTTGGATGTGTCTCAAGGTTTGAAAAATGGAGACACGAGTTAGATAAAAGAATGTCTACTGTGGACGGTTGAACGGGGTTGATATTTTGTCCAAAGCGAGTGTGTCCATTTGGGTAATAAATGTAGTAGCTGGATTGAAGACAGTGGCTGTATAAATCATTAACAGCCGAATTATTTGACATACAATTCCAATGTGTATGTTGGGCATTCAGATCACCGAAAATAAAATAGTCTTTTGAAAATGAAGTTAATTTATCGAAATCAGTTTTAAAATTGGTAGTATGAACTGGATTATACGCTTCATAACTTGTATTGAAATATTTTCAGCAGTACTTGTTTTTATTTTTGGTAACAACGTATGCTTAATGTTACCTTTAATTGCAATTAGAACTCCTCCGCCATGAGTAGATCGATCCTCTCTATAAATTTTATAACCACCAAGTTGAAAGTTGTGGTACTGTTTCAAAAAAGTCTCATTTAAAAGGAGAATATCGATTTTCCTTTTGTGTAAAAAGTATTCCAGCTGGGCAGCTGCTGACTTAGTTGTTATGCCTTGGGCATTCCAATGCATAACATGAACATTGTGTCTACCGGTTGAATTATATGGCATGTTTAAGCATCATACCCAAAACTCGTAGCTTGTCGTACTTATTTTGACATCTTTGCAAAGCATCGACAGCATCAAAAAATATTTCCAGAAGTATTTCATTGGAAATGTCATCATTATTATTGTTGTCGTAGCTCTTGCCTTTAGCTACCTCAGAATACAAATTACCAAAATCGCGGGAATTACGTGTATTATTGTGGGGTTCTTGCCTTGACAATTGAGGAAAATCATAATCGTCTTCTTTAAAATATGATACGTTAGTTCTTTTGCTGGTCGCCCTAGATTTAGATGTTACTCGATGACGAATTTCTAAATATTCTTTACGACTTGGGCACTTTGGGTCATCAGCTCTATGGTTAACGTTTTTTAAGTTCTTCTTTATGCAGTTGTAGCACTTATAAATTATACTACCATCATTATTACCTTTGTTGAGTGAACAAACTGCATAATCATGGTTTCAGGCGCAGGCTGAACACATTGCGATACGATTACAATTTTTAGCACCATGTCAATACATAGCGCACTTGGAGCATTGTGTGGGACCTTTATTGCCCTTTGGAGGTTTTCTCCAATACACAGATATGTTACAAAAATATCTTATTTTCATAACCTCTCTTTTTGAAACATGTTGACGATCAAACTCAATGAGATAGAGTGCGTCATGTACACTGGATCTTTTTGTTGCTAGTTCCTTAATGCTTACCGGGTTTATGTTGAGCGAGCTAACAAATTCTTCGCCAATTATCTTTGTGTCCAGTTGTGGCAGGCCAAATAAAACCAATTTAAAAGTTTTTGCATCCTTTAATTCATGCGTATAATACTGGAATTTTTTGTTTTGAGAACACTAAAAGCTTCATTGTACAGCGATAACGAGTTTGATACAATTTTTGTACCAATAGACATCCGTTTGTAAGTATATTTTTCCCCAATTAATCCGATCACAGTTGAAAAACTGTGGGTAGAGTTCACAATTATTCGTGGAATCTTTTCTTTGATAGCAACTGCTTCTTCGTCTTCAGACAGAAGCTGAAACCTGTTGGCACTAGGGCTGGGACCGTCTATAGTTTTTGGCACCTTGAATTTAGGGCTATTGCCTCAATGCTTTCTTCTTTTTTGAGCAAACATTGCCAAACAAAAGAAAGTTAAAACAAATTTAAGTAGTTCTTTTACACTTTTTAATTTAAAAATTCATTTAATTTTTCAAGCAAAAATTAACACGATGTTTTTATCTTGAGGCAGAGATGCCAAATGAATTTATACAATAAAAGTGCTGGTTGTAGACAAATATTTTTGCAATATTATTTCGAATAAAAACTACTAAGAAATTATTCCTTTTAAATAAAGAAACATTTTTTTAGGCTTTTTCCGAATTTTCAACTATGATGTAGTCCAAATAAAAACTGCTAAGAAGCTATTACTTTTAAATAAAATAATTTTTTTTCGACTATTTTGGAATTTTTCCGACTTTTCAACTATTTTGGACTTTTTTCGACATGTTCAGACTTTTCGATCTAGCAACAAGAAAGTCATTTTGTCGACTCCTTTCAAGCCAAGACCTGTGGTGTTATTACCCCAGGTCTACAACAGAGATTAACGCTGATATAATATGTGAGATAACGCCTGCAGAGGAGAGTAACCATTTTGTTTATATTATGTTAAATCTTAAATAAGGGGTACATATATTCTAATAAATCCTATAAGATGTCATTGTTTTCCATCAGTCACAGAGTAAACATGTCCTTTTTATTTAAGCAATGCGCACAAATTTTATAAAAATGTTTTTTAACATGTAAAACTAACACTAAAAGAAAACAATTTTACAAAAAAATAGCTTTTCAGTAATTTCCAAAATACACATGCACACACACAAACAAACTTTCGTATATGCGTATTTTTTGACAGTTCATTTTATAAGATGGTTGTGTAGAGAAATATCCTCACAACAGTCTCATAATACATCTTATAATATTAATATTTGAATCTACACATGACATAATTCTCTCAGAGAGCGAATTTGACATTCTCTGACACAAAAATCTTACATATTATGTTACGTCTAGACGGGGTGTAAAATAATTAAAGAACTCAATAACCCTAGGTCTACAACTGAGATTAACGCTAATATAATATGTGAGATAACGCCGGCAGAAAAGAGTAACCATTTTGTTTATATTATGTTAAATATTAAATAAGTGGCACACATATTCTAATAAACTACAAAATAAACATGTCTTTTTTACGTAAGAAATTCGCACTTTTTAGCATAAATTTTATAAATATATTTTTTAAAATGTAAAACAATCATTAAAAGAAAACCATTTTGCAAAAAAAAAAAAAACAAACAAACAAACTTTCCTATATGAGTTTTTTTTTATTTTTAATTTTTTTTTTTTTTTGCCAGTTCATCTTATAAGATAGTTGTATAGAGAAATCCCATCACAACAGTCTCATAATATATCTTATAATACTAATATTTGAGTCTACACGTGAGATAATTCTCACAGAGAGCGAATTTGTTACGTGTAGATGGACTGTTATCTCGCTGTCAATACGAAAGTAGTGGCAGCTAATTTAGAAATAGGGCTTTTAGCCCTCAGAGACCTGCGTCGCTGGCGCCTACAGGGGTCTGAGTCGAACCGCCGATTATTTTTAAAAGTCACCGCCGTTAAAATCCGTCTTAACATAACTTAAATATAGCCACCGATTTTGGTCAAACTTTTAGTAAATTTAATGTAAAACCTTTAGTAAATTCATTAAATTCCTTAAATTTAAAACAAAGCTCCATGCACATTTGATTTACATGTTAAAGCAGGTATGGAGCGTGTGTGGAGTCAAGTATCATAAATACTAATAATGTCGCTGCTGCTACTGTTAGAAAATAAGCAAAAACTGAAAATTTCAGGAAAATATGCGAATCCATAGGAATTTATAAAATATATAGTGTATAGAATTTAAAAAAGTAAGAGTTTTTTTATTTTAAAAATAAATACCGGAACTAAAAAAAGTTACTTTTATTGGGCTATTCGCAATGGCAATTTTTTGTTGAGTGTAAATATGTAAATAGCTACTCAGTGGCCAAAGGCTTACTTCCATCAAGTACCAATCATGCTAACATGGATAGCAATTGCCACTTAACTGATCCTATTTAAGAAATGAAAAGAAGATTACAACAAATTTTTATTGACCCATTGTGAGCAAAATAATTGTGCCCAAAAGATCCACTTCCTCCTTGGACATGCCCATGTTAAAGCAACTTGTCAATAAAGTAACTATTTCGGAACAGCCACCAAAAACCACTGGGTTATTTTAAAGTACGTTTGTGTATGATGTGCCCGATGTACATACAGTGTATCAATAAAGTATTTTGCCTTAGAAAAATTATTTAGAATTAAGAAAAAGACGCTCGTTTTAAAACAGGTTTTAGGAAAAATTAATTTATTTCTTATTAAATATAAAAATAGAGATCTTAAATATTAATAATGTTTTTAAAAAACAAATATAACACTATTAGTTCAGGAGATTTTTAACACTTAATAAATTTATCACTGCTTTTTTCTTCGAATAAAGTATTTTGCATTTTCCATTTTACACTAGTTTTTTTTTTTAATATTAAGTAGAGCTTTATAAATTTAGTATTTGCTGTAGTAACCATTGTTTGCCAGAACAGCTTCCAGATGTCTTGGTATTGTTTGTCCTATTCACTTGTAGAGTTTCTTTAATGCAGATCTCGATGAAATATTATTTTCTTGAACTTTTTCCTCCAAAGATTTCCTATAGGATTTAAGTCAGAACTTTTAGGTAGCGTTGGAAAATGTTTTAAATTATATAAGATCCACATTCTGACATCTAAAGCCGTATGTTTCTGATCATTATCTTGTTGAAAATAAAATCCATTTATTGTAATTTCTTCTTTAAAATAGATAAATATAGTTGGTTATCAATTATTCCATCAAAAAATACCATTTTATCCATTCCAAGGGCAGACATAAAACCTCAAACCATAACTAAACTACCACCATTCTTAACAGCTGGTTTTGTAATTTTTACATTTAAAGCTTCATTTGGCTTTCTCAACACCATACGATGTCCATCAGAGCCAAAAATATTTTAATTGCTTTCGTCACTGTATTTTCAAGTTAATTAAGAGGAACACAGCTACCTAACGGATTAGAGGTGTAGTAGGTGGAGATCCCAAGTTGGTCATCTCGGGTATGTAATTAAAAAATCGCCAAAAGTTAAATTATGTTTTGTTTGTAAAAAAAAAATATTTAGAGATTTAAAACGTTTTTAAATCGCAAAATATAGAATTATATGTTTGGAATATCTCTCTTAATTTAAGAAATATTTAGGTAGATCAAAATTTGTTACTCTCATTTTTGGCTTCATCATTGTTAAGGTTTTCAACTTTTTGATTCCTTACCAAATTTAAAAGAATTTTACAGCAACAATTACACAGAAAAAAGTGTTCATAAATATAAAAATTTACTTTCATTGATTTCAGTTCATAATAAGCATAATTTCTTAAGCATTAAAACTTTTTTATATTTTTTCAAATCAATCAAAAGTCAAGAAGACTGAAAAAATTGTTTAAATTTTCATTTTTATTTTCAATTTGTAAAAAAATGTTTGAAATTTTCTTTGGAAAATTTTAAGTTTTTAAAATTTTTAAAAATTTGAATTGAAATTTTCTTTGGAAAATTTTAAGCTTTTAATGATAAACCTAAATCAAAGATTTAACAAAATTTTTGCAAAATTCCTAAAATTTTCATTATAAACAATTTAATAACATCTATGAACAAAATTTTATATATTTTATGAAAAAAGTTTAGGAAAAAAGTTATGTTCGATTCATAATATTTATGAAAAAATTTCAAATATAGGAATTTTTTTCTCTGTGTGCGAAAATATATCGTTCTAATAAAAAGACATATTAATCTGAAATTAAAACTTGAAAAACTTTTTAATATTTTTGGGAATTTTTTCCATAAAGGTGGTAATTATTTTTCACTTCTAAATTATTATTTTTTTTATGTACAACTGGATGCAATTTGGGTAGCGATATCCCCGCAAGCTTTATCCAAACTTGGCCAATTTATTCAAGTTTTTTTTATGGAAAAAAATTTGGATTTTGGGCATTTTGATATAAAAAAGTTGGAGTTTTTTAAAACAAATGCTGTGACAACAAGGAAAATCTACATATATAGTTTTTTATGCTTTTCAAGAGAGCAGTTTATATTTCCATACAACACTCTAGAAAATTTTAATTTAAATGTAAAAAATCCCGAAATACTTGTTAGCATCAGGGTTGTCAGATTTTTTTTAGCCTCTGTTGCCAAATTGTTAATTAGAAATCGCCAAATTAAAATTTTATTTGATTTTTTTAAAGAAATACTAAAAAATTAACTAAAATTTTAAATATCGTACAATTTTTAGTAGTTAATATACATATATATAACAATATATAAGGGGTGCTAAACCTAGCAAGACCTGAAGTGAATTTGGAGGTAATACATCGTGGTATTATCTTCAAAGTAAAGAAGGAACTACCGCTTCTTGCTCATGATTGGGTTTCGGCTCTTGATCAGGTGAATGGGGATATTAGGCAAAACAAGGCACTCCTAGATAAGTGTCTTGTTTCTACATGGAGGACGCGATGGTCGGTCAGCGACAAAGGGGGGTGAAATATGAATTTATACGTGACGCGGACTTGTACGTGAACGCCCGGACTTTGGCTTCGACTTGAGTCTTGGCTTTTTACTGACGGGGCATGGCTCACTCAATGCATTTTTGCATAAGAGGGGTCTGTCCGATACTCCGAACTGTGGGTGTGGGAGGGAACAGAGGATCCTTGGCACGTAATCCTTAGGTGCCCTTACTATGATGACATTAGGAACCTAGGTGGTATGGGTCTTAGACAACTTTAGCTTTGTTTTTGCTAGGAGAAGTAGGAGACTTAGCGGAGGTGGCTTTATATAGGGCCAATCTTACTTGTTGGACTTCGAAATCGCCGATGCTGCCCCAGCTGCTTGTGATGTCTGTCTCAGTTGTTGCGATTGTTCTGGCTGTTCCTGGTGTCCCTGTTTGCTGTATCTGTAGTTCCTGTAGGCTCTTGCCTAGTATCTCCGCTGCAATGGTTGTCCTTTCATATGTGCTCCACTTTGGTTGCTCTCCCTTCCGGGGTGTTTGGTGTCATCCGTGAGGGTGACCTAGTCTAGTGTTGTCATTGTCGTCTCTCGTTAGTGTCGTCCTTGCAGGAGTCACTCTATGTGGTCAACGAGTCGCCCGTGAGGGCGATTGTTAATTGTTGGTGTGTGCTATGTGTGGCGAGCGGTGGGCCACCAATTCCGATCTATTTGGAGTTCAACTGGTAGTAGTCATTTTTGGCTACGAAATCTGACTGGTGACATAACACCACGGTACCGCGGGTGTTAAGAGCCCCTGGAACTTCGGTTCCAGTCTGCCAGTCGGAGTGACCCCCTGGGGAGATTTTCGCGGTGGCTGTGGTTTAAACCCAAATCGCGGGAAGAATGTGAGCTCAGTGTGGAGTTGCACTGCAACCGGGTGCCGTGATAGCTCCGCTCCTGACATAGGGGAAAGGCATGACCAAATATATGACTTCAAATTGGTACTCAGGGATGGCTTTTTTTCAGACTTGGGGACGTTGGTGGACGCATCGTATTCACCCTGTGCGAAGAGCACCGTGAGGCTGAGTCTACACAGACAGCTACTTACGTAAAAACCTTCGACATTGTATGTATATTAAAAAATAAATCGCATTGAATATATATTGCAATCATAAATTAAATCAGTTTTTGTGCGACTTTAAATGTTTTTATATTTTTGTTTGAAAAGTTGTTTATTGGTAACGCCAGTTAGCTTGCTTATAGAATTATAGTAAAATTTTTTGCCAGTTTAATGTTTTGTTTGAAAATAAGAATTCATTATTATATAAAAATGGTTAACATTACTAAATTCATCTTCGTCGATTTAGTTTAGCCAAATGAACAGTGTAATTGAATAAAAAAATATAATATAAAATACACTTTTTTGACACATAGACCCTATTTAGGTCATCAACTTCTAAAATTTGTTGGACTTTATTATTTTAATTTTCCGACACCTATTTTCCTTATAATATTTTTTTTCTTTTATTATTTTTTTTTTTCATACATACTTATATACTATATCTTCTTTGATTTAATTTACTTCCTTTTGTCTATTTTTATAACCTATTTTTTATATATTTAAAGGAGCTCCCTGAAATATTTCTTTATTTTAATTTAAATTTTCTTTCCCTTTTTATATTCCATTGTTTTTATATGGGTATATTATTTTGTCGTCACTCGAGGGTCAAATGTACATGTAAATATATAGAACACACACATAAACAATACACTTGATACTCGACTTACAGTTTTCTCACAAATCACTAACTATGCCAAAAAATTACTTAAATTTAAACTAATCTCTCTTTTTTATAATACATATATATATATATACATTTATATATATATACATTATATATATATATATATATATATATATATATATATATATATATATATATATACATTTTATATATATACATTTTTTTCAGTATTGTTCTAATAGATAATAATATTAATAATTCTTTTCCTATTTGTTTAATTCTATTTTTTTCCTTTTTTATGTTGTATTTTGCTGTTTCGGATTTTCCTTCTGTATTTTCTTTTGGTGAGGAAGGGTTGGAACCTTCCTAGAGATAAAGATGCAAAGAACTAGTGGGAAACCTTTCTTTAAAACTCTTCATTTTGCTAGATAGACAAATACTAAAAATAATCGATTTCTAGTAAGAAAATTTAATAGTTTTTCTCCACAATTGCCTATTTAATAAAATTTTGAAAATTAGCCGAACAAATCGCCACCATGTTATATATCGTCAAAAAATTCGCCATGTTGCCAAACAGAAAATTCAGTCGCTAAAATCAATTAAAATTCGCAACGTTTGGCGAAAAATCGCCACATTTGGTTAGCATGATACAATGAAATAGAGGTAGAGCCGTTTTCTCTTTTCGTCGCCATACCCTACCACATCTTCTTTAAAAAAATTCGAGTTTTTTTATTGTTTTAATTTAATTTTAAACGAATTATATTTTTTTCAATCAATTGATACATTAATTAAAATAAAATAAAGAAAACATATTAGGGTTTATGGTCATAATAAAGATTATTTTATTTATATACTTTAATATTTTTACAATCTATTTTTTTATCCTCCATTACATGATGTTTGATGGACTTAATAGTCATTATTTAGCAATACATTCGTTGCTTTATATTCCCAAATTTAAATAAAAAAAATAATAATAAAAAATAAATGCTGCTACTGTAACATGTTAAATGCTTTTGTTTAAGGTAACAAAAACATCAAAATCCCATTAATAATACTTTAAATAACCTTTTTAAGATATATTTGCTGTAATTTAATAGGTTAGCGAAAGAAATATATATAACGCACAGTTTTTTGTTAAAACAAATTACACAATTTTGATAACAATTTCCTAAATAAAATTTTCTTTTGTTGTAATGTGGCAACGATTTTTTCGTTTGTTTATAAAAAATATATTTCAAAAAATCTTGTATACCATAGAAAACAACTAGAAGTAAAGCTCAGCAAAAAAAAAAAATAAATAAATAAAAATACTTTCTTCACACATATAAAATAGTTCTGTACAAAATTCTACCAAACATATAAAAAATTATGTTTTTTGAGACCAAATTGGACTTGCAGTTGCTTTCTATGTTGTATACTTCAAAAAATTTCTCTGAGAGAGAACGGTTTCACCTTGTTTAATTGTATCATTTTTAATATGAATTCAAAAAGAATTAAAAAAAAGAAAACCGTACAAATTTGGGTCATAATTCATATGAAAAATTATCCAATGTTTTGCTGAGATTTTTCGTTTCGTTTTTAATTAGTTAATTAAAATTTATTGAGACTTCATAATTTCATTGTACAGGGGATAAACAAAAAACCAAAGATAAATTACGAGAAACAGTAAACATTTAATTATATTTTTACAAAATAAAGTGTGAAGAATTTTTTATTAAATTTATTTTATACACATTTTATTTATTAGTAATTAAATTGTAAAGATTTAAATAGACCAATGATAAATTTTTAAATTTAACTTCAAATGAATCAATAATAAAAATTGGAAAATACCATATATATTAAAGTGCATTAATTTGTATGAAGACAAAAAATGTTGCAAATGAATACCCTAAAATTAAATACTGATTGGTTTTAAACTAATCCCCAAAATATTTCGGTTTAATTATTTCGTTTACATGAGCTGGACGATTTAAAAAAAAAAACCTCCAAAAATATAGTTTTCGATCAACAGTGTTCATAATTTTTAACTTTTTTCAAAAAAAAAAAAAAATACAACTTGTGATAGACAAATGAGCAAAAAAAAAAAAAGAAAAAAAAACAAAATAATTACATTAGTTTTCGCGAAATTCAAATTTTATTAAAATTTTCTATGATTTAATTTTAAATACTATTTTATTTTGAAAATTTTCCATTGTACATTAATATTTTAGAGCATCATTGGAAAAAGGCTCATCAATACTACTGATATATGTATCAATTTAACCTTTTGGTTGCACAATTTTGAGATTTCCGGTCCATAATTGGTTAAGTTAATTTTTATGTCAAATAAATATTATTAGTTAAGAAAATAAATTTCACCAAATGTATACATTTATCATAAAAATTATACATAGTGTCTACATTAGACAATTTTTTATCAAGACAAACGTCAAATTTAACACGAATTTATGGATTTGTTTTTTTTATATTTGCAGTTAGACAACTGTAACAACCAAAATAATAATCAGCTATTTAACTAAGGTTACCTTGTATATATTCGCACTGATTTTGAGGTTTGTTTTGATAAAAATTTGCCTAATGTAGACACTAGGATAAATTCGTGTAAAATAGTGACTGCATTTTAAAAATCTGTTTCCCCCTATTTTTATAAAACAAACGAAAAATTCGTTTCGACAATTTATATGGAAAATATATAATAAATAAATAAATAAATTTCAAATTTATTTGTTGCTTTCTATACCAATTGTCGGAACGAATTTTTCGTTCGTTTTAATTCAATTATGTCGCGGTTTCAAAGGAACTCATTACATTTTTCATAAATTCATATATATTTAAGTATAATAAATATTTCCATGTGACTTATTTTTAAAAATTTCTAATTTAACCTTTTGGGAACTAAATGCATAAAATTGGCCCTCTTGCTGTTAAAGGTTAATTACTTGTAATCTTCAATAGCATCAGGATAAACCATTCCAATGGTATATTAAAATCCAATATATGTGGCAAAATATCCGAAATATATAAAATTATATGTTTGAATAAAGAAAATATGGAAGAGAAAAAAAAGTTAATAAAATCTTAATATTCTGCGACTGAAAAGAAAAAATTTTGATAATGATATTGAAAGAAATATGTATTTTTCGAGGTGTTTTGAAAATGGTCCAGCTAACATTCAGATGTAATATTCCTGGAATCATAATCAAATCATAAGAACAGACGAATCTTCATTTCTAGAGGGGTACATTTAAAACTTTTTTTTCGTGAAGCTTTTAAATATACATATTTGAAAATTTTAAATAAAGTTTGTTAACTTTTAAACTTATAAATAGATCCATATACTTTTTATTTATATTATTTTATTTATTTATTTGTAAATATTGAACTCCCTGTTTATACGCAGATAGCATATTGTAAATAAAACCAGAAAATATAAATTTTTTTGCTCTCCGACGACAGTTGTGAAATTACAAACTGAATGACAAACCTTTACATCTATGGTGAAGGGTATAAAAATAATTTTTTTATTTTATGTATGTCTAAGTTCACACACAGCAATTTTTCTTTTTGAAATTTTCTTTTTTTTCGAACTTGCATTTACGTTTACACAAAAAATGTTTATCTAGCAATTCTTGCCTTGTTTTGATTTGTTTTTATTTTAAAGTACGAAAATGAAAAACAAAACGAATTTCGAAGTACATGTAAGTTTGTTCCTTTTTATATTCCCTCTCACTCTCTCCCACACGAAATTAGAAATTCAGCAAGAAAAACTGCCTCGTGTGAACCCAGACTATGTGATGGAAATCGATCATTTTCAAATCGAACGGTTTGAAACGTTGAGATGAATCTCTATCGATTTTAAAAACAATTTTTGGAACAATACTTTATTATACCCTTCACTACAGGTGTAAAGGGTATATATACCCCACAAGCCAAATAATACGGAAGTGATCCGAATTCGTATTGCTTAGAAAAAAAATTTTGTTGCTTCAATAATCATATTCGTCTTTCGGAAGTTATGCGTCACTGGCGATATATCTAAGCAGGGAAACCACAAATATGCTCAAAAAAGTTTTATGTGTATTAAGTATGCTGTAAAAAACGAAAAATAAAACAAAAAATTGTCCTCAAAATGTCAAAATATGCTCTAAAATGGTTAAACATACTCTAAAAAATAATAAAATATGATATAAATATGCACTTAAAATCGATAAATGCAAAAATATTCCGTAATGGATAAAATATGCAAAAATATGCACTTACAAATCGATGGCAAAATGTTTTATTTCTTCTGAAACAGATAAATATTTTATCGATGACTTGATTCAACGTCCAGGGAAATACATACAATTGCATAATTGTAGTTCCCCTGGCAATAAGAAATCAACACACCTGGAATAAAAATATTCTTCTGAAAGATGTAATAAATACTTATACAGTAAAATTATCACTAAATCAATCTAGAAATAATATAATAAAGTAAATGTTTGCATCGTGTAATGACAAAAAATAAAAATTTTACATATTTTTTGTTTTTTATTACTTAATTTTCTTTCTACTGATAAAAATACAATATTAGAAAAATATTATTTTGATGATTTTCTTCCAATTAATAAAAGGAAGATATAGCGTAAATATCGTCTACGGAAGATGTCTTACAAATGTTTGTAGGGTAAATTTGCCATTTCGTTTGTAATTTCTACAATATTCATCTAAGACTCCATAAAGTATATATTTTCTGGGTCCTTACTGATAGGGAAGTCGATATAGTGATGTCCGTTTGTACGTCTGTCTTTTGAAATCATTTTTTAGATAGCCCCTGTTATCGGATATATGTGTTTTATACATCAAATTATAGGGAATATTCCTTAGAATGACGCAATTAAAAATCAACAGAAAATTCGAAATCTTTTTTTATGTTTTTGCAGAAGAAATTAACTGAGATATCGATCAAAACGCATTTTTGTAGTTTGTGAAGCTTCTATAAAAGCTTCAGAATTATTATTAAAAATATACACACACAAACATATAAAAATCATTGCAATGACTTTCAGTGTTGTTGTTTTTTGCGTAAGCAAGCTGTAGTATATTTGGAGGATTTTAGTCGCAAATAGGAGCATTGTAATATAAATTTAGTAGTCACCAGAAGCTATCAGTGTTGTTTTTTAATGAAGCAACGTTTGCTATGATAGTTTAATTTTTGTAGTTTGGAAAAAATGTGGATTATTTTTGTAAGTATAAATTTGAAAATATGAAAACATACTTTAAGGCGTAAATGTTATTATTTGTCGGTAAGGTGGTGAAGGGTATAAAAGATTCGGCACTGCCGAATATGACGCTCTAACTTTTTAAATAAACAAATTAGCTTCGCATTATTATTTAAAGAGTTGGCCTTCATTAGAGCCTTCAATCACTAAAATCCATCCACATCGTAAAAAGATATTAACATTAAAAGTTACGTACTTTGCCGAATTTTTTAACTTTTATAAAAATTAAAATCGTGAATAAAATCGTGGTATTCGATATAGGTTATATAAGTACCAAATATGAATTAAATCTGATGACACTTTTTAAAAAAAATATACATTTTTTTATAAATTTCTCGTAGAATGAACGATATATATCTCCGTTGAATATAAAAGTGAAGAGTGAAAGTGTTACGTATTTGTAACACTGTCCCATTATCAATACTTTTTGGTCTCCTCTATTTTTAATACAAAAAGGACTATATGACAAAATTTTTTTGTATTAAATATACCGTGAGCAGCAAACATGATAATTTGATTAAACAAGTGATAATAGAGCCGTCCAAGTTAATTATTTTCAGTTTAATGAAGATATTTGCTCATTTTCCACGGATCAGCATGAAAACGCAGATGATGAGCAGGAGACGATACTAGATCAAGCATTGAAGGCATTTTCGGAGCCGGATTATAGCAGACACTCTACTAAAATACCGTTACTTAAATAAAACAAATTATTTTGGGAAATAAATATTTTAAATAAAATTTAAATAAAACCTGTAAGAATGTTATGGTTATCCCATTCAACATTCAATACTTGTTTCCACTTTACGTTTTATGGTTGTGAACAAACAACCGTTACCTTTAAAATACCATTACCGAAATAGCTTCGAATGCCGTTACCGTTACAATACCGCTACCGAAATAGCTCGAAAATCGATAGCGCTAAAATACCATTACCGAAATAAATTAAAATATCGTCACCGATAAAATACCTTTTCCGAAATAATCCAAAATACCATTACCGTTACCTTTTTGAATCTTTTGCCAACCTCGTATATATAACGTATAAAGCTACCACATGTACTTCATCTTCTTTAAATAATTCAAAATTACAAAACTTGAAATTACTAAAATTAGCGATTTTTTACTATATCCGTTATTCGCAATGTTGCATATTAGTGCAATAAAAAATCAAATTTTAAATAAAATTTTTAGAAATCGCTAGATTTTTTCCATAGTTAAAACGCTTTTTCTTTACAAACTGCTTTCATAATCGCTACACTTGCTTCAAAAGTAGCTGTGTTACCATCATTGCTTGCAGCAGACAAACTTCTGTGAACTTGAAAATAAATTGCATTCGTAAAGAGCAAATAAAGTCTACAGAAAATTCTAAAATTTTATAAATAAAGTGAAAAAGTTACAGAAAAAACAAAAAACAATAGATTTTTTATAAGATTTGTCATAAAAAAATTGAAAGAAAAATAATTTGTGTTTTTTGTGACAAGGTTACACAGATATTTGGCATTGTTGCTAGTTTGTACGCGTGCATGTGTGTGTAGTCTTTTTTCACCTAAACGTGTGTATGTGTGTGTGGGTGAATTTTTGCCGACAACATAAAAGAAGGTGACAAAACTATAGTGCTTTAGCATATGAATTGAGCAAGAGTAAAAGAGAAAAACGGTGTAGTGGAAATAAAGAAAAATTTTGTTAACAAGAAAAAACGCAATTTTATGCGTTAATTGTTGCTTTAAAAGTTGGTCAAATTAAGAAAATTGTTATTAAAAACTAAAAAAATAATATAATAAATTAAATACGTAATAAAATAAGAAAAAAATGAATAAAGTGTTGTGTAAATTAAGGGAAAGTTTTGCTTGTTTTGTTATTTGCAGTGAGAGAAAATCAATTATTTTTGTCATAGTGTGTGTAAAAAATATACGGCTTTACTAGGAATGCGGATGTGTGTGTATGGTGGCAGTAGATGGTTTGAAAGAAATGGCAATAATGTTCACACAGAGTTGCAAAACTAAGTAATGTTGAAGACAAATTTTATTAATTAAAAAGATATAAATGAAATTACTATTAAAATTTAAGACATAAATTATTTATATAATAATTATTATATTTGAGAATAAATTTAGTTAGTTCTTTATTAATTTAAGAGACCGCAGTACAGAAAAATACAACCATGTGTGGCTGTATAATAGAAGACAAAAAAATCTGTATATTTCTGCTCGCCAACGCCATTTTCAATTCTATAGTCGTCGCAGTCGTAAACGTCATGTCGTCGTCAATGTTGCTCTACGCGTTTTAAAGCAAAGAAAAAAAAAAGAAATATTTTGTCCCCTTCATTTTATTTAATATTAAAACAAAATAATTTATTACGGTAATTAACAAATCAAGTGTTCATATCCGTTTGAGGTGTTTTCGTATAAAAAAATAAAATTAAAAAAAAAATGTGTTAAATAGTGCTATAAAATTTGTATTAAGATATATTTAAAAAAATATCGATTAGAAAAATCATAAGTGAATGGAAAGTGGAGCAAAAATTGTTAATGAGCAAAACTATAATACACTCAAAGAAAAATAAGATGAAATAAAAGAAATAATAAAATAAAATACATATTAACAAAGGATGTAGAGTATAATAACATAAATAAAATCAAAAGAAAAAATTAAAATTTAAATAATAGTTTTTGTGACAAAAATAAGAAAAAAATATTCGATCGATTTTAAATATCAAAAGGAAAAATTCCTATATGACGCGTAATTTTGCAATTTTTTTATTATTGTGTTCTCTTTTGCTATTTCCATTAAAAGGGAAGAAAAACATAAAAAAAATACAGCAGAAAGAAGACTACTTTGAGTACGGCAACGACAAAAAAGCAAAATATTAAAATAAAAACAACAAGCAAGTAGTAGCAGCAGCAGCAATTCGAAATAAAGTAGAAAGAAGTTCATTTGTGTATTTTCAGTCTTTTTTTTAGTGTGCATGACTGTGTGACTGTGTGTGTGCTTTTTTGTGCGATTGTTTATTTCATTCGTTCGTGCGAGTTGGTTGTATGGATGGATGGAGCACCATACATTATTAACTTGTGCAAAAAGAAAAACAAAAATGAAAAAAAAAAAAAAAAAAATGTTGGCAAAATAACAACTACAAAAAGAAAAAAATACTTATAAAACCAACAAACGACAGATGAGCTGCTTTACACCACCAACAGAGTCAAAACAGTAATATAAGTTGTGTGAATAGTTGACAGATAAATTTGCAGTAAATTTAAATACAAAAAAAAAAAAAATGTTTAAAAACAAAAAGTAATGAAATTTATCTTAGAAAATTTTAAAATTCTCTAAGAATTGTCAAAAAGTGCCATGATTGTTTCATAATATATTTTATTCCTTCCAAAAACTTCCCTAAAAATTCTTTTAAATATTAAAAATTTTTAGTCCAAAAGTGGTCTTATTTTACCAACAAAAATATTTAAAATTTTAAAAATTTATAATTTGGCAATAGTGTTTTGAATAGTATTAAACGTTTTCTTTAATTTTTGTTGTGAAATTGAAGAATAATAAAAAGAAATAATAATGCAAAAAGATAAATTATTAAACTGTTTATTTTTGTTATAATAATTTGCATTATTATAATATGAATGCACTATTTTTTATATTATTAAATTTCTTTTTTAATATGTTGGTATATTATTATTATTTTATATAACTTTTAATAAATCTATCGTGCCCCCAAATTTAAATATTTAGGTTAACATTTTACTAAAAAGAGGGGGAGAATTTAAATTAAAAATAATGATATTTAGTAATGATCTCTACCGACTATATTTAAATTAAAAATTAAGGTTGCCATTTTTTCATATTTCACGAATGTTCTCTATTTTTTGGCTATACGTCTTTGCTTATGTTTAAAATAGATTCTTTGTTTTTTAATCTGCAAAGATTTCAGAACGCAAAGGCTCTAAAATCCGTTGTTAAAGGTAAAATTTATATCTAAGTAAAATGCAGAAAAGATGAAATATGTATGTTTCCACATGATTCTTTAATAGGACGGGCTATATTACAGTTATTAGTTTTTAATAACAATAGAAGGAAGTAATTCCTAGAAGATATTAATTAAACTTCATATTGTACTTTGTGATACCTAATATGTGTCGACAAGAATTAGTTTCTACAAGCTAGCAAACTAAACATGACTAGAATGATTTATTTCTTGAGATAAACCAATAAAGGTCTACAAGATTGTAATATTGAACAGAACTGCACATTGATTGAAGTAGTGAAGAATTGTACCTTCTCCCTATTGAGTTCATTTCTAAATGTATGGTTTCCTTACTTATAGTCTGCAAATAATTTTTAGTAAGTGCCTGCAGTGTCAGATGGACTACAATTACTGAGCTACTCATTCTTTCAAATTCATCAAAGTTAATTGTTTTTGTTTCTATGGTATTACTAATAAAAAAATTATATAGAAAAACACAAAAGACTTGATGTCCTTTTTGTACAAGTATCTCCTTTACGCACATAACAAGTTCCAATCTTATTCCCTTTCCTTCCCCCGCAAAGTGTCCGAAATAACAACCTTTTCTACCTGAGTCCCAACCTAAGTCGGGATCTATTTTTACTGGTCCCGCATAGATTTTGACTTAAACCAAATTATACCAAACACGTAATCATGAGTTCCATCCCAGCAATAACTTTGTTTTCCTGGTAAGCTAGCAGGTATAATTGGAAACAAAAATAAACTACTTATTTTTTGCCTGAATAACTATTTTTTTGTTCGAGTTGTCCTCAAGTTCATGTAATGTCTTTTTAAATTCTAGGGGTACTCAAAAATATGTACCTAAACGTAAATAAAAATAAAAAAAAACAAAAAAAAATGTTGCCCTCAGTGAGATCTCAACTTGGACACAAATTAACCATTCGTTTTTAATGGCTAACGTCTTACTCAGTGCACCAGCTAGCACTTAATTTTCTAAGTGTCAAAATCTTTTTAGTATAAATATATGTTTATAGGTATTTTGTTATAAAAAACTAACAGCTTCAGAATGGGGTTGAACCAACAACCAACCAACAATTAATCCAGCGCTCTAGCCAACTGATTCACATGATTACTGTGCCATTATACTATTGAGTACTTATTTATGTAATACCGAGTAGGCAAATAATAATGACGCTTCATTACCATGAAAGTACTTAAATATATAGTTGCTATTACCGAAAACCAAAAAGTTTTTGCTGGGATGTTACTCCCCACATATTCTGTAATGCAGCTTACCCTACTTAACTTTATCAATTGTATTTGTGAAGTACAAACTCAATTTCGTCGACGATCACCTTGCAGAAACACTAAATTAAAATTTTTAAAGAAGTTTAGCTGTCTTTGCCTTTGCTTTTACATAATATACAATCCTATAAGTTCTATAATTTTATTTTGCACATGAAAGTTTTTATAAGGCTTTGGAAACTTTGGATTAATGTAGAAGTTTTGAGTGTATCCAGATTAAAAAAAAAAAAAAAAACAAGTTAGAACGCTATATTCGGCTATGTCGAATCTTTTATAACCTTACCACTTTACCAACAAATAAAAAGAAATAGTATGCCTTAATATTTTTATATTTATACTTAAACAAATTATACATATGTACATTTGTTCCGCAAGCAACGCTTGCTTAAAAAAAGACAACCACAACTTATAAGCATTCAAATAACAACACTAATAGTTATTATATACATGTTTGTGTGTTTATTATTTTTTGACCCATAACTCGGTTGTTTATGAACCAATTTGGTTGATCCATAAAAATATTTATGACCGATCTACATAAAAATGAAATCCGTAACTTAAAGAGGGACTTCAAAAAATCAAAAATGTGTTCTGCCCGATATCTCGGTTATTACTGGACCGATTTAGTTCATTTTTTTCGGCATAAAAATTCAGAAAACAATTTCCAAATCTTCCTTGCAAAATGGAAGTGCCTAACTTATAAGATGGGTTTTGAAGATTCTCTCCCACGGAGAGGAGTTTTCCTCTTATGTATCAACGGAAAATGAACGCACTCAGTAGAAATTTATTTCGATTGATTTCTTCCTTTTGGTCCATCTCGCTGATTGTCCTTTTTTTTTTTTTTTGGTTTATTCTTTTCTCGGCTTTGTTTTGGTCTTGGATTATTCACTTCCCGTATGTGTCTGAGAAAGTGAAAAAATCAAATTTCTGTCCGATTCCTTGATCTCTGTTGTTCTTTAAACTTTTTCATTAGCTTATTTTTATTTGGTCTGTGAGGAGTTCTAGAAACTCTTAGGTCTAAAATGTACAGAGCTTAACTAAATATGATTTGTTCCTACCACCAAGGTGTATTGGGTTTTCTCACACTTGGGTGCCAACTCAATAAATTACATTATGACCTTTATTCAACACTTAGTGACTGTTTCGATGGCAATAAAATTAGGAAAAATTCCACATGGTGAAGGATTGCATTCCTATCTTTCCTAATACACTCAGGCCTTAGTGTCTTGCAATTTGCGTCGTTTCGCTTTATGTCGCTATTTGAAATTTCAATATTTAGATTTGCGTCGTTATGATTTCGATTTGAGTCGTTGTGATTTGAAGAAAATTTTAATGGAAAAAAATAAATTCTGTGTTATGTTAGAAAATCAAAATGGAATTTAAATAACAATTTTTATTAAAAATTAACTTCTGTGTTCAAATATTTTTATTCTGAAACCAATATACATAGAAAATAATGACTCGATTTGCGTCGCAATTCTCCGGTCAGCATTAACGGCCGTGACCTCAGTGTATATATTTTTTTACACTTAATTAAGTGTGTGATATGAAGTGATTTATAATTATTTATTTATTTAGTAGTATTTTAAATACTTTCTTATGACTATAATATATTAAATTTCTTATCCAATTTTATATTTTTTAAATGCTCTGATAAACACTATTTTTTATATGTATTACACAATTTATTTTAAAAGCATTAATATTTGTTTCATTTTTAACATAATTTGGGAGTTGGTTAAATAATTGCAGTCCTTTGTGCAGCAAACATCTCTTCATTTTGTTAGTTGCTTCTCTATGTAATCGGACATCATTTCCATTCCTCAAGTTATATGGCTGGCTTTCATTCACATATGCTAGGTCTTGATTAGTGTAGCTACTCAAGGACTTAAAATAAAGATCTCCTGGAGTTTTTGCAGGAATCCGAAGTTATTTTTACCAACAGTTACAAGAAGTTCAACTAAAGTAGTTACTGCTAGATTGGTTTTTGTTTAAATAGGGAGTTCTTCAAATGTAATGTGGGTGTTATTTTCAAATCAATTTGAATCGAAAAAGAGAAAATTAATAAAAATTTTAATTTTGGAATTCTAAAAATTTATTATATTTTTATCTATTTATATTATATAGATTTATATCGAGTTTGAGCACGACCTAAGCTGCAATATATTACATTTTTTGGTAGCTTGAAATACACTGTTTTTAACTATTCGGTTTCTGTTATAAAACTAGATAGATATTAAAGTGCTTACAGTTGAAAATAGTGCACTAAATTTTCCGTTTTTACTGAAAACAAGTGATAATGCAAAGTTTTTCTCTACTACTATTGCTTTTTAGTAGAGTATTGGAAAATATCAGCCTAAAACACTTTCCACTAAAATTAATTAAGTGATAGTGGACACTTTTTCTTCAGCCTAGTGGAACATTATTTGCTTTCACTATATATTTTCGTGCAAAAAATACCTCCATTAATGTAAAAGTGTCACTAAATTAAAAAAAAAAAAAAAATATTTAATAGTTCATATTTTTTTTTTTTTTTTCCTTAATATAAGACTTGACAGTAGTACAAGGTTAGGATAGGAAATAGTAACAAACAATTAAAAACTAATATTTCAGTAATTTTATTACCACATAAGTATTTTATAAAGTTTGGTGAACAAATTTTTGCATTGTAGCTCATGAATAGTGACTTCATTCAGATTTTGCACTATTTGAATATTGTTTTAAGAGCATATTTTTTTATTTTAAGGTCATAATCTCCGATTTATGATCATTTTCTATGCATATAAAACAGGTTGCCCTATTTTTAACCATTAAATATGTTTTAAAATTTAATTTAACAAAACCAAATAAGCTTTCACCAAAATTAGTGGCATTACTTTTTAGAAAAGTAATAAATAAAAATAAATAATTTTGTTTTTAACTAAACATTTAATAATATCTTATGTTTGTAAAAAAAACGTAAATAAGCCTCATCATAATAAATATATTATATTAATTTAGTTCAGTAGCTACGTATTTTTTATGCTTTTGATATTTACTTGGTTACTTTTGTCCGATAATTGCGGCTTTACCATAGTCATATGAGAAATAAACATAACCCCCCCCCCCCTGCTCCTGCACATCGTTGTTGCCTTGTCATCCTCTCTATCCCCCTTTAGTAGTTGATGAAAACAAAAATACACACCGAAAAAATATATATAATTATGTATGGACTATTGTTGTTTCTGTTTTTTTCTTTTATTACTTATTTGTATTTGATTTTTCAGCAAACTCTCTTGCTCACTAAATGAAAAACGAATGAGAGTATACTTTTTGTTATTTTTTTTGTCTATTTTTTATATTTTTTGTAATATGTATGTTTTCATCTTTTTTGTATAATTTTTTATTTCCTCTTTTTTTGTGTATTTCAAACGAACTCTTGTGTGCGTGCATCGCCCTCGACTTGATTTTAAGTTCTCATACAAAACAACAATAGACGACAAAAGAAACCTAAATAACTTGTAAAAATACAACAGCAACAATAAGAAATATTTTGTATTTATAACACATAAGGCAGTAAATAAATATAATTTATAATTATAAAAAAGTTAATAAAGATTTTAATAGGAAAAGTTTGTCATGCAAAAATATACAATAAATCGTCAAGATTATTTATTTGCATATTTGTTACATACTCAAATATATACATTTGTCAGATGTGTGTTTGTAGTGATTTTCAATTTATTTCTGTTTTTTTTACCTTTTTGATCGTCATTTTATTTTTTATTTTTTTTTTTAATAATACTGCTTTTGTATACATTTGTATTGGGATTTGTTTAAACTGAAGAGAATATACATATGTATGTAGCTAATGAGTTATCAGTGTTGCCATTTTGTGTTAAAGAAAGATTTTTTTAATGATGTGTGTTGTTGAAGAATTGTTGTAAATTTTTTGTTGCAATAATATCCCCGGTCTATAACAGATAATATGTGAGATAACGCCGGCAGAAGAGAATAACAATTTTGTTTATATTATGTTAAGTCTTAAATAAGGGGTATATGTATTCTAATAAATTCTATAAGATATTATTTTCAATCAGCGATAGAGTAAACATGTCCTTTTTATTTAAGAAATTCGCACTTTTTTTAGCACAATTTTTATAAAATGTTTTATAAAATTTAAAATAATCATTAAAAGAAAACAATTTTACACAAAACATTGTTTTCTTAGTAATTTCCAAAATTCACATGAAAACAAACAAACTTTCGTATATGTGTATTTTTTTTTTTTTTTTTTTTTTTTTTTTTTTTGATAGTTCATCTTATAAAAAAGTTGTGTAGAGAAACTTCATCACACAGTCTCATAATACTTCTTACTGATATTTGAAATTTCACGTGAGATAATTCTCTCAGAGATCGAATTTGACACTTTCTGACAGAAAAATCTTAAATATTCTTAAGTGGCTATTATGTTTTAGATAATTTCAGGTTTTATAACAAAATATTTAAAATTATTTGCCTCAATTTTTATTTAAGTAAAATATTCAACAGGAGTCTATAAAATTTATGTCGTTAATTTGTAACAAATAAGTACAGAAAATACAAAACAAAAAAATTGTTAGATTACTACATTTGGCTGGGCCGAATATTATATACCCATCACCCGTTTTTAAATTTGTTATATGAAAATGAAATACCTTACTTTAGATGTAAATACAAATATTTTTACCTATACTTTATGTAAACATTTAAAGCTTTATATAATTTGCATTTTCTTATAAAGTTGCAATAGAATCAAGATTTTGTAAATCCTTATATCCTTATATATTATAAAAATTAGGTGTGTTTTTGTTTTTATTTATTTGTTTGTGTATCAATAACGTCTAAATGACTGAACCGATTTTCAAGAAATTTGACACACAGATATTTAGATATCGATTGGAACTCAAGCCCATACTTTTCTTTAAAAAAATCTATTTTTTTCAATTTTACACGTTTATTAATGAAGCTATTTACATGAAATATTGCGCACATTTAAAAGAGTCAACAAAGTAGTATTTTAAAAGAGACGATTTTTAAATTAAATGTATATTTATACTGTATAAATTTATATTTATATATTTTATTTTTTATACAGTAGTTTAAATTGTTTATTTTCCATTGCACTCCATATCAGTACAATATGGCAACACTAATATAAAAACGTAAAAACAAATAAAATACAATAAAGCAAAACAAGCAAAATTTCCATTGTGTAGACAATCGATGTTGTCGTCGTTGTTGTTCATTCGTTGGTTGGACAGTAGTCGTATACGGTTGTTAACATTTTTGCTTTTAATACTCTTTCTAGATTATTAATTTTTTTGCAAAAAAACTAAAGAAAATTTTAATATTGAGTAATTTCAAGAAAAAATAAAACAATGATTAATAAAAATATTTAAAAAAAAGTAAGAAAAAAGTGAATAAAAATAATTAAAAATTATGCAAAAAATTCGTGTTAATATTTTTTTTTACTTAAAACATTTTTAATAATATAAATTTCAAATAAGAAATAATAAAAAGTAAAAACCTGAAAAAAAAAACCTTTAAGAATTTAAAAACAAAAATAACATCAAGATAAAAAAGAATTCATTTCATAAATACAATATTTCTTGTTGTCATCATACCATTTATTACACAGTCTACGGTTGGTTGCTGCTGCTACTTCATACATGTATGAAAGTCAGTAGGAAGAAATACAAATACAAAAGAAAAAAATAAAGTATATAGTGAATAGTGTTGCTAAACAACATAATATTTATTCATTACTATACATACACTCACTTTGTATTATAAAAAAATATATAAAAGTGTAATATTGTGAATATTTTCTTGTTGTTATTGTTTTATATTTTTGATGTCTACGTCGATGAATTTAGTGATAAAAAAGTAGCAATAAAAAACTTTTCTTTCGTTTCTATTCAAAGTACTCTCTTCCTCTTAATTTACTTCTCACTTTTGCAAATAACAGTGAAAACAAAATTTTACTCTTTTTTTTTAATTTTCTCCATACACATACGTACTAATGTAATAAATGCATTTTACGGTTTTTAAACAAAAGGAAAACAAAACCATAAATAATCTATAGTGTAATAAAATTTAAAATAGTGTAATAATAAATTTAAATAAATAAGAATAACAACAACAAATAACACAACAAACAGCATCAGAAAAAAGCAATATTATAAAATATAATCTAATATAGCAAAACGCAACATAAGGTCGGGTTCGTTACGTTATTGAAAAAAAAAAAATCATTAACGTGAGCGCGTGTAAGAACTGAAATTAAATAATTTTCACATTTAAAATAAATCATCTTTATATAAATTAAATTCATACAAATGCAAAACAAATAAACGAAAAAAACTCTACACAGCCAACGACCTACGTATAATAAAAATGTTGTTGTGGTCATTTGTTTTTTATTTTTAATTTTTTAACATTAATTTAATTTAGTGTTGGTGCTAATTCTCTAAAAAATAAATGATTAATGAATAACAACAAAAGCAGCAGCATAAACAAGAAAACATCAGCAAGAAAAAAATTAACAAGAATTTCTAAATTAAAAAAACAAAATCGTTTATATACAGCCAAAGATAAAAGCAATAACAAACAAAATAAAAAATAAATAAATACAGTTATCAATTTGTATTTGAAGTTTTATACCATTTCCCCAACAAATTCCTCCCTGTATTTACAACCTACTCTACACTGGATGTTTCTATACAAAAACATAATCGCTCTCACGAGAGTATCTTTGCAGTTTAATGCAAAGTGTTTAACAGTGTTTGTGTTATTATCATCATATTAAGAAAACATCAAAGAAAACAAAAGAAATAACACAAAAAAATAAGTACAAAATATAAATGTATTACAAAATCGCCTTCTTCCAATTGCTATAAAAGAAAGAATTTAATAAAAAAAAAAAAACTAAACCAAACAGTTAAAAAATAAACATCTACATTAATACCATTTGTTGTTGTGTATTTTATCTCTAACAATCACATTCGTCATTATTATCATCATCAACAACCTATAGAATTTTCAGAAAATAAACAACAACAATAAACAAAATTAACACCAACAAATTGAGAAAATGATGAGGAGCTGTTGTTGCTCGGCAAATAAAATCTATGAACTATGACGCATCAATCACATCAGACTAACGGCGCTAGTTTGGAGGATTGCCATACAAACTTTTTTGCCTTGGTGAGTAGTATGTTTGTTTATTATTTTCTTTGCATTAGTTTTCAAAGTTGCCAGATAACTGTTAATAAAATTAATACATTTTGGGAAAAAACATCAAAATATCTTTTCGATGTCGTCAAAATGAATATGTAGTACCTATAAGACTTTTTTTTATTTATTTAGTAGTATTTTAAATATTTTATTACGACTATAATACATTAAATTTCTTATTCAATTTTATATTTTCTTAAATGCTCTGATAAAGATTATTTTTTATATGTAGCACACAATTTCTTTTAAAAGCTTTAATATTTGTTTAATTTTTAATATAATTTGGGAGTTGGTTAAATAATTTCAGTGCTTCATACAGCAAACATCTCTTGTTAGTTGCTACTATATTTGTATTATTTTTTTCCTCGTTATTTAGCAGCATATAAATTTAAAAAATTATTTACATTTTATGGCAACACTACCTACTCTCTTACTATTTCTATTTTCTTTTTTTATGTAAAATTTTGTTATTTCATATATATGTTTGTATAATATAAATTTTATATTAAGTATCATACATATAACTTGTTTTTAAAGTTGTTTGTCTAGTTTATAATAAACATAAAAACAACAACAATAATAAATGTGTATATTAAACACTCAGAGAATATGTTAGTTATATATTTTTTTATTATTATTGTATATAGTATATGTGAATGGGTTTGTCAAATAATATATAAATATAACAGTTGCACAAAAAAAAAAGAGAGAAAAAAAAACAGAAAAACAATAGCTATATAAATAACAGGTGTTGAATTTATGTTATTTTGTTGTATGTATGGTAAATTGTAATTTCTAAATAAGTTGTGTGAGTGTGATATTGACCTCCTCCTTTTAAATACGTATTCATATACATTTTAATAATACTTTAACACTTTTTAAATGGGCTTGATCTTGAAAATTAGTTTTCTAATTGGGGTAACTTTAAAATTTGATGGATAATCTAATTACGTAGTATGTGTTAGTTATAAATAAATAATAATTTATAGGCAATTAACATAATAATTATAATAGAGAAGAAAATTATTATTATCGGAAATACAAGTACCAACAGGTTAGGTTAGATTAAAAATGGCCTCCACCCAGAGAACATTCGCTCCATTGTGATCCCTTTATAAATAACATAGAAAGCTGATAGATGAAGAAAGAGAAAAATCTTGGTAGAATAAAGCAAAAGATTGGAAAGAAAGAGAGCTAAATATAAAAAAATAAGAAAAATGTGGAACATAAGATCAATCAAATCAACCCTGACTACCTCTAAGCCACTTTATTCCCATTACGAACCCTATAAGTTTGCCAGGTTCTCCACCCGCAGCCTCCTCTAGTTCGTGCAGAATATGGCTCCCAAGCTCCTCCACATCATTGCACGTACTGCAAAAATCTGACGCGCCAGTGTCCCAATTACTTGTCATATTCGCTATAGCGAGGTGACGAGTAATCATTCCAAAAATGATACTTAGATTCCCACGAATATTGCCCAGAAGATGCTTCGAATCTACTGGTTTAATACTAGGCCATAACGCTCTAGATACCCTGCAGTCGATTCTACTCCTCCAAGCATGATTCGTTCTACCAATTAAAAAAATAAGATTTTTTTTGTATACATGTTTTTAACTTTATTGAAACCTTTATAAAATAATTAGTTATAATGTTATGAGGATTTACTTAAAAGTATTACAACTATTAACATCTAAATAACTAAATAAACAGACTACTAACATCATAGCATTAAGGGAAAATAGTCTTAAAAACCTTGTAGCTACTTTAAACGTTATAAGAAATGTAAAAACATGCACTAAATGTTACTCTTAAGAACAAAAGATTATTAGTGACTTTTTAGCAAATTTCTTATTATTTCATATGTAGATGACATTTTTCATTAAATGGCAGTCAGTATTCCTGCAAATATGAATTAAGCATTATATGGTTAAAATGTATGTATATGCAGTATCATCAGTAGAATATCTGGGGTGCAGGTTATGATTTATTTTCAGATTTTTATTTTGTATTATCTGCAATTTTCTTGTATCAGTTTTAACAGCTTTATGGATCAAAATTGGCCGAATTCATATTTTTTAAATAAGGATCTTGTTTTTTAAATCAAGTTTAGACCTTCTATTATCTTTATCACAAATATATTTTATGTGTAGTTAAATATATAGTTTTTTATCTAAGATAATTCCTAGGTATTTGGTACTATCCTGCAGTGGGATAAAAACTCCCTTAGAATATAAATTTATTACTTTACTTTACCACAAATAATATAAGATAATTTCTAGATATTTGATACTATCCTGCAGTTGAATAAAAACTCCCTTAGAATATAATTGTTTTGTAGTAATACGTTTCTGTGACCTATTACATGGAAATATAATAGCTTGTGTTTTACTAACATTAACTTTAATCTTTCATTTATCAAAGTATTTGTGTGTAAACTTTAAACTATCTTCTATAAAAATAAGATTTTTTCAAAAAGTACGTAATTAAAAAAAAAATTTAAATTGGATCAAATTTTAATAAATCTACGAATTTTAAAAAATGTAGGTAATATAATTTAAAATGTTAAAAAATTTCTAATTTTTAGAAATAAGCATTTTTTTTAAAAGTTAAAATAATTTTAGTAAGTGACAAATTTCAAAAAAAAAAAAAAAAAAAAAAAGGATAAAAAATACCAAATTTTAAAAATAAAAATATTACAAAAAATTTCGAAAACAATTTTCACAAGCTCTTGCTTCAACAATCACTTGGGGCGTTGTAATTTGAGAACGACCCATTGCTATTTTGGGGTTAAAAATTAGCTGTATATCACCAAATCAAACTTCTGAAATACGATAATTTTAACGTGTTTGTCAAAATATGTTCCAAATTCAATCTTAAGTTTGAAATCTCAAGAAAATGCTAAATATTTATTTTGTTCAAAATGCTAATATTTTTTTATTTACATTGAACAAATGTATTTGAAGTACATACAATTTGAGAATCAGATTTTAAATTATTTGATAACAAATTAATTCAATTTGAAATAACTATTTTCAAATCAGTTCCAACCAAAAGTGTTTGATTTTTGATTTCAAATAATTATACATTTTATATAAAATCTTAGATTTTAAAAACAGATTTGAAAAAGTAGTTATTAAAAAAAATAAAAGGTTTTTGAAAAAATGGAATGACATAAACTTGAAACGAAGTTAAAGTTTGAACCGGAAAAAATCTACACTATTTAAAATTTAACAATTTTTTGGAAACTTTCAAAAATTTATTGGAATTGGAGTGGTTCGAGATTTGATGTATTTGTTCTGAAAATTTGTCATTAACTTTAATCATTATAGGCGTTAAAATTATCAAAATTGAACGAACAGTTGCACTAAATGGATTTTGATATGCTAAACAAGAATCTACTTTCAGGTTTTTCCGTCAGATCTAGATATTTTTATGGACGTGATAAAAGATGTGCTGCCTCTATGGTGAATAGTCCTTATAACATATAATAATTATAAGGAAATGTAGATAAGAATTAAAAAAAAAAAAACAATTTCAAGCAATTAAAAAATGCAATTTACAATATTAAAAGTGAAAGTTGTAAAAAAATTCTAAATTAAAGAAAGAAAAAAATAAATAAAAAAGTTCAATATATAAAATAAAATATATAAAATCCATGACATTTTTTCATTAATCAATCTTTGTTTCAAATTTTAAAACTTTATTACCCTAATAACGTATAGAATTTTATTTTTGTTTTATTATTGTATCTTATCAATATAATTTTGTTGTTTAAAGTTGTACTCTCTTTTCACTTTTTTTAGTGCGATGCCTTCTTGTTTTCCTGATTTTACCTTCTTTTTATTCTATATGGATTAGTGTACCTCTTTTTGTTGCATCCCAAGTGTGTGAGAGAAAAATACTTACTCACTCGTGTTTCAGTTAACGTCATTGTTACTTAGCGGAGTGGGGGTATTAAAATCTAAACATACATGTCAGTGTGTGTAAATTTGTTTTTCAAACTGGTATACTATTCCTGTAGGTTTTCTTTTATTATTACTGTTGTTGTTTTTTGTTTTTTTTTTTTTTTTAATTTTTGCCATACCTTAGTTTGTTGCTCCCCTTAATTGCTTAAATCAAGAGAGCAAGTAGCGATGAAAGAGAGTAAATATATGTTTATTAATTTATAAATAGAGCAAGAAAAAGAGCTAAAGTAAATTCAAATAATGAAAATAAAAAAGCAAAAACAAAAGATGTGAATGAAAAATTAAATTTTGTGGTAAAGACACAGATAAACACTGATTAATATTTTTTATTATAATTTTGTATACGTTTTAAATATAAAATAGATATTAAAATAAGTAAGAGGTTTTATGGGGCTTTATATTAAAATGCCATTCACCTAAAATCTTAATAAAAATTAAATAATAAAAAATCGAGAAATGCCAATAAAATAAAAACATCTTTTAGTTATTATTTTAAAACAAAATTTCCTTTTTTTTTTGATGAAAGTAAATATTTTTGAAAATATTTTTATTTTATATTAGAGTTAATTGTGAAATCACAATTAAAGTATATATCTATGTAATAATTAAAAATTAAAAATTTTTTTTATCAAAAGTACTAATTTGGAATTAAAAAAAGGGAACAATATTAAAAAAAAGCAACAAATGAAAATTTTTTGGAAAAAATTTTCAGATTTAAAAATGTACCATTTTTCAATATATGGAAAACAACAAATAAATTTCAAATTTTATTATTGTTTTCATACAGTTTGTCGAACGAATTTTTCGTTCGTTTTCGTGAGACAGGCCTTAAAAGTGCCAATAATTATTTTGGGAAAATCATTTTAAAAATAACATAAATTCAAAAATTCGAAATAGATTTGAAACTTTCAAACATTGTGAAAAAGTTTTAATTTTTAAAAGATCATAAAAATAACATTATTGTTAAAGTAAATATTAATTTCTATAAGTTTTCAGTATGTTTGAACATTTTCGAACTTTTATTATAAATTTTAAAATTCGTTATAAAAATAACAAAAATTAAATAAAATATTAAATTTAAAAAATTTTTATATTTCAAAAGAGTAATACTAAAAATAATATAACTTAATGAAAATAATGATTTTTATAAAATCGAATATTTTAGAAATAGTTAAAATTTTGAAATTCATTGGAAAAACAATATAAATTAAATAAAACTTTATTTTTTATAATTTTAGCTATGTTCAAAAATTAGAAATTGATTTGAAATTTTTGAAAAAACTGAAAAATTCATATATTTCAAGAGAATATGCTAAAAATAATATTAGTTAATGAAAATATAAATTTTTCAAGTTTTAAGCTATTCGAAAACTTTGAACTTAAATTTGAATTGTCGAAAATCTCAAAAATAGTTGACATTTCTAAGATTCATTATAAAGATTACATAAATTAAATAACACAAATAATTTTATAATTTCAATCCATATTCGAAATAGATTTGAATTTTCGAAGATACATACTAAAAATACATACATTTCAAAGAAACATCATAAAAATAACATAAATTCACAAAATATTATTTTAAACATATTCGAAAATTCGACAAAATATGATAAACCAGGTTTTTTTGTAAATTAATTTTTTTTTTGTTGAAACATCTTATTTTTTATCCCTTTATGTATTCCCTAAATAAGTTTTCCTATTATCTTGTCCGAATTTTTAGTTTTTTTCTTCTTTTTAATTTTTAAATTTGAATTATTTTCTAAATAAAAAATAAATATTGCAATACATTTTTATATTTCTAGACTGATTTATGCGGTATAAAATGGCGCAAATTTGTTAACAATGAGCGACCAAATGCATCCAGTGATCCACTGGATGATCCCATATTACGCTCCTATTCACGATGTATGCAAGCTGACATTCTATGCGTCTGGAGACGTGTTCAGTCTACCAGACAAGATAACACGGATCCAAGTGCAATGTTTGATGTGGTTAACACATCAAAAGTGCATCCACCTCTATCACTAGCTGCCGCCAAAGAATTATGGATATTTTGGTATGGCGAAGAACCCGATCTAACCGATTTGGTTGATGCGGAATTATTAAAAGTAGCTGGTAAGTTTATAATATGATTTAAGTATTTCGTAAATAATCAATTATTTAGTGGGTCGTTTAAAAAAAATTTCGCTTAATTCAAGGCCATATATAAGGAATTTAATACATACATATGTAAATACAAATGTTTTTAGTAGTTTTTTAAATGCGTGTTTCTGCGAACTCAACCCACCGGCTTTTAGATTTTTTTATTTTATTTATTTATGTATTTCATCTGCTTAAGTACAACGAACGTCTTGGAGTTTTTTCTTTCTACCACCACCATCATCTGTTTATACATCCATACAGATGTATCAATCAACCACTATTTATTTATACGTTAAGTTGCTGCTGCCTCTCTTCGTCATGTTTTCTTATAAATTTTTTTTATTAATTTTTCTTTTTCTGCATTCACGTTTTTATATTTTTAAGAAACAGTAACTACTAGTTTGTTTTGATTTCTCGCTCTCAGTTGAAACGAAGAGTAACAACATAAAGGAATGCAAAATATATTCAATATGAGAAAAATGTACATGTATTTTGTGGATTTTTTTTGTATCTGTTGTCTCTTATATTTCCATGATGTAGTTTTTTTAATTGTTTATATATATTTATATTTGTTTTTATTTGGTATTTTTGCTGTATAAACATTAAACAACTTTAGAGTGGTCTATGAATCGTATAAGGTTTAATACTTTTATGCCAAGTAAATAACTTAATTGTTTAAAATAACCCTTTCTACATATTTTCTGTTTTCTTTTATTAGAATTTTTCTATTAGTTCGGAAATTTATTTAAAAATAAAAGTTTGTCAAAATAGCTTTTGCACAAAATTTTAAGGTATAAACATAGTATAAAAATGGTTTACATGTTAGCTCGATGTATACGAGCAATCAAAAATAATCGATAAGGTTTCATTGTGCTATGCATTTGCGGGAAGTTTACTCAATTATATATTTTTTTAAGAAAACCGCTGCGGAAAGCCATTATATTTTTGCTCTTGCCAAACGCAAGAAGTCTTTCCAGTAGTGCTACGCAAAATTGAGTATTAAGTATCGAGTACTGAGTATTTTCCCCTATTTTTGAGTACTCAATAGTGTAGTTACTAGGGCGATCGATTATTCGACTTTTCGGAGAAACCGGGTTGCTCGAGTAGTTCGAATATTTGGAATTTTGAAAAAGCCGGTTGCTGTTTTTAAAATTCCGAAAAAAACAGTTAACATTAAATAAACATTTCTATAAAAAAATCATCTAAAAAATAAACAAATATTTAATTTATTATATATGACTTTTAAGAAAAAAATTTAATTAAGCTTAAAAAAATCATCAAAAATATATTTATATTAAATGTACAGAAACTATTCATAGTATAAGATTTTGGTGATTTAGTCGGTCAAAAGTAATTTTTTTTTTGATCATTATCTTTAAAACGCCAAATCATTCTTTGAAACGTCAAATCATTTTATTGGAACTGAATTTTTTAATAATTTTCTTCTGTGATATGAGAATAATTTTTAAAATAGTTTTCTGTAATTTATTTTCGTTGAGCTATGAAGTGATTCTGAGGGGAATGATTTATAAAGACTGGATGCTAAAATATGGTCAGATTTTATTTCTATTCAATATATTTAAGCAAGTTCTAAAGTAAAAATTAGGATTTTGGCCATCTAATTTTGAAAAATCTCACACTATGGCTTAATATGGAATAAAGGTGTCCAAGTTTTTTCGAAATCGATTTTGCAAGTAGACCTCTTCCAAATATTACTCTTTTAAAAAATGAAGTAATATATTATTCCATATTGTGAATTAATAAAAAAAAAAACATAAAGTAATATATTATTCCATATTGTGAGTTAATAAAAAAACCATGAAATATTTATATTGTTTGTAAGAATGTTACAGGTGTTATAAGAGAAAAAACTAATTCAATTGACATGCGAATTTTAGTGGAATTAGGATTTACTTTAACAATTTAACCTTAAACTGTATTAATAAAACATAAAAAGAAATTAACTTTATGAATATTAATCACTTAATAAATTCTTTGTAAATTTTCAAAGAAAATCAATTTATTCGACATTCGATACTACATAATCCGAAATCCCGGTTTTAAAACCGGTTGAAAAACCGCGTCGATCACCCTAGCAGTTACTCAATACTTTCAGTTTAATTTTTTAATGATATCAAATTAAAAACATAACGGCTAAAACGATGCCATTTCTGCATCGAATTTTTACGGACGATGGAAAGTGAGCCGATTATTATAATCCAAAGCCCGGACATCCTGATAAATTGACAACAAAGCGGAATATGCCCGTCGCCAAGTTTATGCTCTGTATTTTGAAGGATGAGAATGGAGTAGTTTATAACCTCTTGACACAGAGTATTTTTGCTGTATACGCGTGAGGCATGTACCGAATACAATTGATCCGTTTGAAGAGAGGATTGAACGAAAAACGGCCAGAATATACCACCAGACACGTCCAAAGTTTTCCATCATGATAGTGCTCGGCCTTGTGTTTTACCCAGTCTATGCCCGTTCTGATCAATCTTTATTTCGTTTGATTCGGAGTACCCTAGCTGGAATACGCTTCAGTACAAGGTATTACAAATTGATTTCATTCCTTTCTGGTGTCAAAAAATAAGAAGTGGTTTTTGAATGGAAACAATAAAATGCCAAAAGGATGAGAAAAAGTCATAGCTTCCGACGGGCAATACTTTGAATAAAACACATTGTACCTTTATCTTGAAAATAACATTAATTTTTTATTTCAAAAAACGATGGGAATTAATGCATACACCCAATATTTTTGAAGGACGCATCTACTTGTTGTCAGTATATATCACAACACATAAGGAAAATTTTTTCTTTAGTTTAATTATGTAAGGAAATTTAATTTTAATGTCCTTAAAAATTACCCTTACTTATCCATCATCACACGCTGCATTTTTGTAGTAGTGCTTGGATAATACCATATATGCTATTGATTGAAGAAAAAAACTAAATCTGTTCATCATTCCAAACATTTGTTATGTACAAAAACCAAAAATCAAACTTAATCTAGTTGTGATTTGTACGAAATACTCCCACTGACGCCAAATGTACCAATCATATTGCATCCAGATCTTTATCTTATCAGTTAATAAAAAAAGACTTTATGAATTATATTTATCAACACCTTGTTTGCCAAGTATGTATATAAAGTAGCTATTTTTATACGACGATATCATATGTGGATGAACCACACTTTCTGATGGTATTTCTTATTGGACAGACAGTACTGGGGAAAACGAAAATATTAATGTTTGTACAGATATCTTAAGATGTTTGATATTGGCACGCATTGTTGCAATAGAGCTGGATATGACCGTTTTTCAAAAGTTTTCCAACTTATGATAAGAATGAATCTTCTTATTTTATTTATTTGATTCCTTATTATAATATTCCATAAAATGAATGACAATATATAATATAAATTTTAAACATTTAAATTTTTGTTATTTTTTTTATAAATAATTACTTTTATTGCAATTTTACAATGTGTAATTACCTTGAAAATTTTTAAAATAATTAACTTTTTTTGGTACATATGTGTGTATAATATTAACTAAACACAAAGTTTTTTATATATTTCATACGTATGAGAAATTAAGGCACAATGGACAATAATATTCGCATTATAGTGTATGAAGCTTTTTTTTTGCCAATATGTATATCTGTATGCAAGTCTCTGTAGCGTTTTTTCTTTTTGAGGTTATTGAACCTGTTTTGCATTGTTTTTATACCTGTTGCTGTATTAAAACATTAAAATTAAAAAATGGAAGACAATCATGAGAAAAAAATAAAACACAATTAAATATTTACTTGGGATCATTTACGATCGTATTAATCTAATTATAGCTGGAGATGAAAAAGCAAAAAGTTAATTGTAAGTATTAAAAATTTCTAATGGAATGGTAGGAGATAAGTTCGAAATTCTTTACGATTTTATTTGCAATAGTTTTGAAAGCTTTTGAAAAAATCAAAGTATTTTAAATTATTATATATTTTTTATAACACTATAGTACAAAAGAGAAAAAGTCGTCATATAGACTCTTAAAAATTGCGAAAATCAGCTTTTTTGGAATATCGCCAAAGAAAAAGAAGGAAATATAATTGTAAAAATAATAATAGCGAATATTGTAGTAACACGGTATAAGATTAAAGAATGAATAATCGAAATCGAATGAAAGGGAAATAGTTTACATTTCCTATATCAGCTTTCTTCCGCTATATATATATATATATATATATAATAATGCAGTAAAAAAAATTCGTTTATTGGTTTAGTTTTTATAATCAGATTTGTGTGAACGAATTTTTTCGTGCGCAGTACTTACTTCCTTATGGTTAGAGTGATCATTTGTGCATCCGAACTAATCACGTTGTCATAATTGTTGTTGGCCTTTTAGCACGATGGGCGTTCAAGCGACATTAATAGTGTAGTACTTTTATAAAAAGTGGACGTGAACACCTTGTCAAAGTATGCGATCGCTGCTTGTCCGGGACAGAGGCCGGAATTAGAAGGAAGAACCAAAAAATAGCTGTCGTTTTTTTTTTATTATTTTTAAGTGTTTATTACTTTTAAGTGTTGCCAGAAAAATTTTGCCTCATGTTCCCAAAATCCCCGTTTTTTTTTTTTTTTTTTTTTTTTTTAAATATAAATCTCCATATATATCCCCCCAAAATATTTTAATAAAAAATTTAATAGAATTCAAATCAAATATTTCTATGAATAAAATATTAAACAAAAATTTTCCATATAAAAAATTAACTAGAAGTTTACATTTTCTAAATTAAAATTTTTCGAATGTTCTCATTCGAAAAGTAAATCTATCGAACATAATTTCAAAAATTAAAATACCTGGAAGAAATTTATGTACTAACTCTACAATTGGTTTCAGATCGCATGAAATTATTTTTTTAGCTTTTTAAACTGCCATTTGGGAACCAACAATTTGGGCTGACAACTGTAATACAAAACTAGATCTTAAGCATAAGTTCTCAAAAACATTTTTTTAAACCAAATTAAAATCACAGTTCTACACCGTGAGTGTCAGAATTGTTTGGGACACTACTAGTTCTAAGGATGTTATTAAAGAATCTACAGTGATTCTGATTGTATTAATTCTAGATTTTAGAACAAGTTCCACCATTGTTTCACCATTATCTCGAATTTCATAAACATGTATGTACATTAATTTTAAAAATGCCCATGTTTTACGAAAATCTATTCCCAAAAAGAAGTTTATATTCCCAATTAGGGGACAAATCCCTTATCTGGCAACAACTTCTCATAGTAATATGTATCCATATTGTTTTATATTTTTTATTAAATTATTTTGTTCCTCATAATTTGGGTTGCGTTTGAGTGTGATACCATTTTTGAACTTTTAGTTTGGATTAAAATTCATTCATTGTTTTAGGTTTCTTGGATTAGCTTTGATTAAAATATTTATACACAAGCATTTTTATTTATACACAACGTATGTGTATCTATGTATGAGTATCATTTGACCGAATTTGTAACTATGGGCATATGAGTACATTGATAATAAAATTTATAGAATAGAATTTTTATTTTTATCATTTATCTGAATAAAATAAAATGTTATTATTTACTATTGTTTTAAAATTTTGTATTTTTTTTTGTATTTTTTTTTTTTTTTTTTGAAAGTGTTCTATTATTACCTTTTCTCTAACATAAACTATTTTCCTTTTAAAGTTCATTAACCGCATTGATATTCAAAAAGAAACCACTGGTATTCATAGCTGTTAATAAATTTTTTTATATAATACTTACATACATATCTGTTCCATTACATCTATGTACTTTGTAAAAAATTTTTTTATCAAATACAACAACAACTATGGAATATAAAACAAAAATAATAAAGAAAAAAAATCATGAAGAAATAAAAAAAAGCCTTTTCAAAATTTTCTATATTTTTCTGCTGCTTTTTAAAAAGAAAACAAGAACATGAGTAATGCCCAGTGTTGCAAGAGTCGATAGTTTATATTACACAACCAAAGCGTTCAAATTATCGAAAATTTAAAAAAAAAAATACACAAAAATATAAAAAACTGCATCAATAAAAATTATAGATTTATTTTTTCTTAACTATAATCTAACCTGCATTGTTACCCGTATTCTAAAACGTGTTAATTTGAGTTAGCGAAATTTTGTGAATTATACAATTTTAAATTCTTTGTGTTCTGAGACTCCACACATTTTAAATATTGATGGGACCATCCAATAAATTTGAACTGATTCGGCTTTTTACACATTTTCAAAGTTTACGCACATGGAAATCACAAGTTAAATATTTTGGATTTTTGCTCCTGTTGCAATATTCTATTAGATATCCTCGTTATTTTTGAACCTTTTTTTTTTTGAAATTAAGTTTTTCGGTTGCACAATGTAAATAAAATGTCTAATGGGTACATTTTTATTTTACTGAAAATATGCTTTATATATTTTTTATGAACAATTAATTTATTAATTTGTTAACTGAAGTTCCATTGAAATTACACAGAAATTCTATCCAAAAATTATCCAAAAAATTTTAAATTGTCCCATTTTTGAATAATTACACAGAAATCAGCAACACTGGTAATGCCCCACTATTTTAAGTGAGATAATAAAAATAAATACTTCTCTTGCACATACACACGCACTGCGCATATTTTTCAGTTGTTTTACTCTCTGTCTCACTCTTTGGATTTATAAATAGTGTTGCCATTTTATGACAAAAGTGTATATATTTATTGGCAACTTGAGGTTTTTATGGCACGATTGTTTTTATTATTGGTCGTATGCATTAATCTACATCGTTTTACATTAGAATTCGTTAATAGTATTTTTTATCTAAGCGGTCCATTTTTACAACTATGCCACGTGAAAGTACTATTATTAGGATTTTTTAAAAGCGCGTCGAAAAGCCTTCGTATGTTGTTGGAAGTTTATGGGGGTTCTGCTTTGGCTGAGACAACTTGTCGTGAGTGGTTTTGTAAATTAAATCATAATTCCCAGACTTTTAAAAGCACTTGGATTCATTAAAAAGCAACGAATTGTTATGGGTAATGACAAGTGGATAGATTAATATAATCTAAAGCGAAAAAATCGTATATGAAGACCGGAAAACCATCAAAATCGACACCACAGCCGAACACTCTGTCGCTAAGATTGTGGTTTGTATTTTAAGGGATCGAAAGGTTGTAATCTATTATGTGAGTACTGGGTGAAAGATCACGGGAGATTAGTACCGAACACAATTGATCGTTTTCAAAAGACCATTAAAAAACGGCCATATGCCTACATAAATGTTAGTATGTTAATAAAATTTGGCTCAAATATGATTAACCATAGCACGCATATAATGCTCTGTAGGATGTCATAGTTGTTCTTCACCGAATATACATTTCCTTTTTAATAGCAATTTATTTATTTAGGTTGCGACATCGTTAGAACTTTCTTACAAAAATCTTCCAATCTATTTCACTATTTGGTTAAATATTAGAAAATCTTTATATTTTGTATTGATTTCATTTGTCAGTTAAAATTAGAATGAGAAGTTATAGGAACTTAACTTTAGTTTTTAATGTGTGATGAATTTTTAGCACACTCGCTTTTTATTGTTGGTGGCAAGTTTAACAGAGTAAATAGTATTTTTAAAACTAATAAAAATAAAACTTTGATTTAACAAAAAAGTAACCAAAATGGAAAAAAGTCATCACATTGGAAAATAAAATAAAAAAATGGCAACTCACTTTTTAAGAAAGCATGACCTTAGCAATATTATCTCTCATTTTCTGGTCATTTAACTTTGTTTCTCATATTTTTTCTCTTGATTTTTTATGTATTATATATTTTATACATTTCTGTATCTCCACTGTTTCTATGTGTATGATATTTACAGCAACATGTGCACGACCACACGTGCTACACAAAATACGATAATTCAATAAAAAAAATGCTGTGTTATGTGTTGTTGCTGTTTTGTTTATTTTTAAGTTTGTTCAAGAAGCTCTGATATAAACACAGCAACAATAAAATAATATAACAATACACTCACATTTTATAAGAAAAAGTAAAATGTCTGACTGAGAGGCAAAATTTTAGGGGAAATAACTCTCCACTACCTTTAACATTTAATTAAAAAGTAAAACACATCACAATAAAAAAATGTTGTGCAGAGTATTAGTCCAACTGACGGTTGTGTTTAGGTTTGATTGTTATGTATGATGATTTAGTTGTTGATTTTTTCTTTCTTCCTTTTTTTTTAGTATGCAACCAAGTAAAATAAAATTGAGTTGCATGTATGTATATAGATGTTTTTTTTTTTTTTTACAAAAACGCAATTCGTTTTGTTTTTCATAAAACATAAATAATAATGGAATTACATACATGTGTACATAGTGTGTATCAATTATATCAATTTGGAATCATAGCTGTTTGCCAATCAAGCATCTTGTATAGAACAAATTCTATAAGAAAGTCAATTGTCTCTTCATAGTTTAAAAAGAGATTGGCAAATATATAGTAGACTGTCTTTACTTTCGATTTCTTAGGAAAAGCTAAGTAATCAATTGACAACACATTGTATACATAAGAGTCATATGTTCTATACAGCCAAGTGAGCGAACCAGAGCGAAAAATAATGATTATTGGATGTATGTATTAATTAATTTTTTTTTTTTTTTTTTTTTTTTTTTTTTGAAAAATTATTGTATATTTCAAGATAAAGGTACAATGTTTTATATTTAAAGTATTGTTCAACGGAAGCTACTACTTTCACCCATCCTTCTGACAATTTATAGATTCTCATCTTTTGAGTTTAGTAACGAATTAATCTAATTTTTGAAACCAGTAAAATGGGCAATGTCTGGGTGGAGAAAAGCTTCACATCCATTGTTTTTCAAATAGTTTTTAAATGAATGCGCAACATAAGGCCCAGCATTGTCATGATGGGAAATTTGGACTTGGGTCTGGTCGCAAATTTTGACCGTTTTTCGTTCAATGATTATTTAAGTTTGAAACAAATCTCCCTTTATTGTTTCACCAGCTTTTAACAGCTCATAATAGATGATATAATAGAGGATTTCTGATCAAACCAGACACAGAGCATAACCTTAGCAACAGGAATATTAGGGAATCTTAGGAATATGTCGAAATCACCATTTTTTATATTATTAAATGTGTATTGATAAGTATTTTGATATCAATCTTTGGTCGAGTCATAAAGCCATAAAGGTTAATTAAAGTATTGGCCCTAGGTTAGGTCTAATAGGCTAAGGTCTTGTACTTTGTTTTCTATGGTCACTTACTTGGTGAGTATAATCAGATTTTTGAGTATGTTCTGCTTCGGGATATGCCGTTCTAGAAAAGTTTTGTGTTCTGGCTCCTTAAATAGCAAGCAAATGAATTCGATAAGCCGGTCTTTGAATATGGAAATTCTGGATCTGTTCAATGTTTGAGGATTGGGATTATTTTTTAAGGAAATACACGATTTTTTTATACTTCAAGATTTTTGCAATAACGGTAAGGCCGATATTTTAACTGTAAGAACAATTATTAAATCGTTTATTCTTCGTAAAAATTGATACGAGGAATTTTGCTGGGAAAATTAAGATCGAAATGTTTTCCCATAAGAAAAACGTACAAAATTTGAGTTCCTCGGTCAGTTGGATATGTGATTGAGTGAGGAAGTCGATGTAATTTCAAACATTTACATACGTCGATGAATCGAATGGCTCAGCTCTTCTTAATTCTTTCACCGACAGTGGCAATATTCTCGGCTGATCAGATGTTCCTTTTACGCACATGTGTAGGTTGAGTGTTTACCGAATCTGTCGCACAGATGGTTGAAAATGAGAAAAGTGGCAATTAATTGAAGATTGAAAAATAATATTTTGAAAAAGTAATTTATTCTAGATAAAAATATATAAAGTATCATCAGTTAACAAAAATTCTTTAATTTTTTTTTTTTCACCGTCAAAGTCACAGATTTTTGGGAATTTTTAATCACATTGGTAAAACCTGAAAATGAAAAGTTGCCAATTTTATATTTTTGTGTTTTATTTTATAAAAAGTTGTTTTTTTTACAATGTGGAATTATTAAGCATAGGTTTTTAGAAACATATTTACGTATTTTTTTTGTTAAAGTTGATGTACACAAATATATTTAATAGGGTGAACTTAGGTGAAAATGATTTTTTTTACTTAATATGTATAGTAGAAAATCTAAAAACATCTTGCGGATTTTTTGCAATTTATAAAAAATATGTATTGCGTAAGCACAAACGTAATTGAAAATTATCGTTAACCTGACAGGGTTATATATCTTACTCAATTTTATGTTTATGCGATCATGTATGTATATAGGAATTATGAGCGAAAAAGTAATTTCGGGAGGGGTTCTGCATGGGAGGTATGATCAATTATGGACTGGTCCTCATAAAATTTGGTAGTGTGATTTTTGCTTAGACAAAACTTATCTGTGATGAATTTTTTTTAAATACGGATATATTTAACATATTTATGAGCACTTGATCAATTTCCGGGAAAATTTAAATATGAGTGCTAAAGGAAATAATGATTACACGTAAACTAATTTTATTGTGTTACATTATTGGCCCAAAATAGGGACAAGAACTAAATTTCATAAAGATACCTCTAAAACTGGGACTTGCAGATTAACAAAAATTATGGTTTTTGACATAAACCATCCGTCCGACAGCCGACGGACAGCAGTTTATGCTAATTTTGTTTTTTTTAATTTAAGAAGTATTATTTTTTCGATGTACTAATGAGATGATTATTTCAACAAAATTATAAACAAAGCGTTATACACCTACCCTGAATTAAGTGCCATTTTTGGCAATTCTACCACAGTGTGCGCCATATTTATTGAATAATAAACAATAAACTATCTGTCCTTATAGAAAAAGCCTTAACTGGAAATAAAAATACATCACATAATTACAGAAATATTCCATAGAATTAGGAAGTATGTAGTAGGACATCCGGACAAAAAAAAAAAAAAACAAAAAAAAAACAAAAAAGATTTGGAAGGTATTCATTAAGTCTGGTAACAATGAGTAGTTGCACAGTCTGGTTTGATTGCATATGTTTTGTTGTTTGGTTTGATATGAAAATGTTTGCGCAGTTTTTATTGCTGTTGCTGCTCGGTTGCGCTCTATAATTGAATATTATTATGTGTGTGTTTTCATTTTTAATGTGTTATTTTCATTGCGCAGAGCATTGATTTTTTTTGTATTTTTAGTTATTTTTTTTCTTATTTGGTACATGTATAGTTTTTATTTGTATGTATGTCCGACTGTTGTTTTTGTGGTTGGTGTTGTGTGAAGTTTTTTTGTATGACTGGTTTGCTGCTGGTGGTGTGTTTGTTTGTGTTGTTACCTTATGTTATTATATCTTTCATTATTTCATTTTCGCATTTTTTCGTTTGTTTAATTTTGCTTGGTTTGTTCATTTGTCTTGGGTTAAAATTTTATTTTTTTTTTACGTTTTTTAATTGTTTTTGAAATGCTGGCTGGTTAATTTCGATTTTGGAGTTCCCAATAAATACGTGCAGCTGTTTCATTGTAAGGTCTGCTTTTGTTTGGTCTTTTATTTGAAAGCCTGCAAAGAAGAATATATCCAGTTAGCAACTCGTTTGTAAAATTGGTTAAATTTCAAAGGAAACAGTTAAAATAAAATCATTTGGGAAGAAAAGGTCTTTTACATATACATATACAATTTTAACTGCTGTGCAAAGTTGAAATACATTTTTTTAGTTTCTAAAAATACAATTTATTTCAGAAAACATCATCTTTTTTATTATATTTGTTTGTATGTTTATTTATGTGTATATACATGATTTCTTTTATTTTTTACCTTTCTCGTTTTGTATCTATTAAATATCTACAACTCATGTACTATTAAAATTATAGTAGATTTCTAACGGTATTTTATTAATTATATTTTAAATACATAGTTGTTTTAGTATATTTTGTATATATCCCCATATTATTTGTTGTTTGTGTGGTTTGTACCATATACTCTCGCTCTCTCATTCTCTCAATGACCTTGTTGTAAATCATTCATGTTTTTGTTTTTCTTATTTTGTTTTGCTATCCTTCACATTCTTATTTGTTGTTATTATTAGTAATAATGTTTATATTATTCTTTCTACATTGACAAATAAGAATAAAAATATATAAATATCAAAATATTTCTCTCTTTCTATTTGATTATTGTTATTATTTTTTTGCTTAACCTATAAAATGTATTCAACTTAAAACGTTTACTTTTTTTACAACTCTGTGTGTATTACTTTTAAATTGACTGGTATGGTAACGCTACTACTACTCTTGAAAAAACACAAAGATTTACGATCATTTGCTATACCTTTTTATTGTATTGTATTATTATATTCGTTTCTAAATTTTCCATTTGAAATGTTTCCTCCATACTTATGATGATTTATTTTGACTTATTTATTTCCAACAAACGCAGTCATCAAATTTCAAACGTTTGAAAAATTATGTCTTTTTTTCTTTGATATCAAAGGTCAAACCCTAATTCAAATCTGCATGAAAATTGGAACGTTTGCATTTGAGAAAAAATTTCTTTCAAATCACTCTCAAATTTTAAATCAAACCTTTGCTCATTGATGGAAATATCCATTCTAGCGGCATTAAATTCATAACTATTTATTAACGAAGTTTAGTACATATTTTTGTATAAAATTGTTTAGTGAACTCATTTTTATACAAGTTGTGCTTTGGTAGAGCTGAATCAAATTCGCCCACTTATTTAAAACAGTTTTTTTACGTAAATAATGAAGTGATTTTCATCAAATTGGACTAATATATAACACTGAATATGCTCTATACAAAAAACTGAGTCCCTATTGGAAACCATGCCCCAATTACGCCCAAATTGTTACAATTATATTGCTACATTTGCGACAACGATACCTTCAAATTTAAGAACCTATACGTATGAAATTTGGAAGTATTATAAAATACACAAGATCTTTTCGGGTGCCCCGTCCATATTTTACGCCCCTATTATAAATCAGTCTTTCTGTACATTGGTTTTACTTATCAAAGGAATTCACATATAATTTGGCACATACATATGTAATAGTAATGATTTATGTTATACAGTACTTTAATTGACCAATTTTTATACAGAGATAACGTATGCGAATAAAATTGCAACAAAACTTTCGGCGCTGGTTAAAAGTAGCATACTTATGATAAAGATGTTTTATCATAAATTTTGTATTACTACATGTTTTCTTATAATTCTGTGAAAATTAACTTCTGATTTGGCTGCATTTTTTGACTAATATATTAAGCTCTGCAATGCATAGGGGATATGTTTAATAAAAAGAAATACAGAAGTATATTATCAAATAATGATATATCTTCTAAACTACTTTAATAACCTGATATAACGACATGATATTTTTGAGGGATGGAAAAAATATCTAAATTAAATAAAAGTGTAAAAATTACCAATCTCCAAATAATTTTAAATTAAAATCGATTAATAAGTTTTGGACCAATTTAAATAGACGAGAGTTTGTAGAATCCTTTCGACAAAATTACAACGTAAGCTAGAATAAAGTAACTGAATAACAGGTTCGAAAAGTTTCAAAATCGAGTTTTTAAACACATAAAAAATTCAGAACTGCTCCAAAAGTGCACAAAAGTGATCCAAATTTTGGAAGTATAAAAATAACAATTTTATACATAGTTTATATATTTCAGTAATCTAAAATAGATAGAAAATATAACTAAGAAATAATTGGCGAATAAGAATATTTGCTTCTAATCTGAATTATTTTAATTATCAGAATCTATAGTGTTTTCTTATATATTTGTCCCTGAAAGCACCCTATCTATTTTTATATTATTCAGAGATTAGCTAGATGGACGTTTGGAAATTGATGATATTAATCGATCAGAGGAGAAAAGAAGATAATTAATTAAACACTCAATTGTGCTTTCTCTCGTGCTATTGCGAGTATGATGTTCTCTGAAGGGAGACATTATTTACGATGTCAGATCCATTAATTAATTCTTAAAATAATTCCAAATCTGCTATTTAATTCTTCACTGACACCAGTTAATTCGGAGGCTAATTTAGCTTGCTAAAAAAATTTTCTTGCTGTATTTCCGTTCAACTAATAAATACTTGTTATTTCTTAACTTTTCTTGTATTTCCCATTTAGTTTTTTATACAACATTCTTATCAGGGTCTAGAATTTACCATTTTTTAATTAACAATTTATATGCAATATGTAAAATACACTCAAAACATCTAATCCAAGCGTGTAATGTTTGAAGGCCATAGTCTACATATTTATGTTAACTGGAAGATTTTTAATGACATTCAAATCATTCATAATTTTAGGCATGACTGCAAATACCACATGTTTGTGGCGAAGATTCGGAAATCACACTAAAAACACGATCATTGTCATATAAAATATGTAAATAATTTGGAATGACTGTGTTTACTTTTTCGACTATGGCACAAATTAAGCCATAAGATTCTTTTTCGAAAATTGTAAAAGCTTTGTAAAAGCTTCATCAAAGGTGTATGCAATAACTTTATTGGCCTCAGAAACCATAGTTTTTTTTTTTTTTAATTTAACTTCACTTTCTGTATTAGAATGTAGCATGGATACAACTTCTGAAGCATTTCTTTTCCCTGCCTTATGTAAGCTAATGCGTGTCGCCAATACAAGTTCATCGCGAGAAATGTTATCCACAACCTGGGAAATTGGGTACATTCTATAAAATCCTTTGAAGGCCGTCCAAAATAATTACTACTTGGTGGTTCGACTAATATAATTTCACTATCTAAACATTATTTATTACGTTCTTCAAATTTTAATAAAGTTCTGTTGTTCTACTTCCATTTTTCTACAATTTTGCTTGAAGCTTTTCAATTTTTTTACTTCTCAACAATGCTCTTCGTTATGTTTTATTTCTTTTATTAGATTATTAAATACGTAAGTTTCTACTGCCAAAAATTTTCTAGTGGGGACGATTTCATTGTGCCAATTTAATAAAAGAACAAAACAACTATTGGACTGAATTCGATCGAATCCCATAAGTTGCAGTCCACGAAAATATGGGTCAACACTTAAATTATGCTATCAAAAATGTTATTTTCAACAATACATTTTTATTAAACTAGATAAACACAGGTCACAGACATTCATTTTTATATTAATACATGCCTTCTACGTTCGAACAAAGATTTTAGTTTTTAAAATTAATAATCATCTCTTTTAGTAATGAGTAAAAACACACTACGAGTAAATTGGCGTAAAAATTGGTGGAGAATAGGCAATCGATACCTTTAAAATTTTGAATTAAATGACGCTGGATTAGTGATTTCGATCTTAGTGCTTTGGTTTGCTGGATTTTTGTGTTATTACGCTTCTTTTTTATATTTGACCAACTAACTAGTCGTCTTGCTAGTTTTGTATACTTTTTTCTTAACTCCCCTCCGCCCATTTTTTTGTTTTTGTACCGTGTGCCCACTGTTGCCAGATTTGCTGATTTATCGTCATTTTGAAGATTTTCTGTGCTAAAAGTGGCCTGTTGACGATTTTGGCTCTAAATTTGACGATTTTTCTCAAAGAAGACTTAAAACTCATTTCAGTATTTTTTATATATTTTTCAAAGCAAATGAATTCATACATAAATAATAGCAATTAAAATAAGAATTTTCTTAAAATTGTTAGACTTTTTTTATAGAGAACCAATCTATTATCATATTTGATTCAATTATGTACATTTTTATTATAAAATGCGAATAAACACTTTACAAAACCCCTTTGAAATTTTTATAAAAACTTTAGAAATTAGAAATCTTTAAATTGCAGCACTAATAGTACTACTAGCAAATTAATTTAAAATCATTTAAAAGTAAAATTTGTAAATCGTCGATGCGCTTACAAAAAGTCTAAATATTTTTAACTTTTCAAAAGACATGGTAAACAAAATTTATTTTTGTTAGAAATAGAAAGTCATTTTCATATGTATATCTTCGGACGACTGCCAGCAAAATGGCCCAAAGCAAATATGGAAAAATCCCTAAAAATTCCCGTACAAATATGGTTCATATTTCATATGGAAAACAACCCGTTGATTTTTCGTCATTTTTGGGCTATAATTCGTTCTTGATAAAATATTTTTGATATTTTGAGTGATTTTTCGATTTTACTTATTTTTTTAATTTTTACAACATGCATGAGAAAGTAAAGAAAAATATCCTATTCAGACAAGTTTTTCTGGTGTTTGAAATACGCCAGAGTTGAAAACCCCTAAGAAACAATTTTAATCCAGACCAATATCCTACCCAAGATAAAGTTAAAATTACTTTCATTATGAATATGGCGAATTTTGCCTAGAATTTTATCGTATAATTGACTAATTTTCAAACCAGAAAGTGTAATAATGGACATTGGATGACGATGATTTTTCGTAAATATTTGGGACTTTTTTCACCTTTTTGGGCAAAATTTCCATTTTTTATTTTTGGCCAAATTTTAATTTCTTCTTGGTAATTTTTTATTCGGGTGATTTTTCTATTTTTGATTGGATTTTGGTTTGGGTAATTTTTCTGGCAGCCTCTTCGGACTTATTAGATACTGTTAGACTTTAGTAATTGGACGACAATATAAAATTAGTGTACATAATTTATTTTTAACTTAATTAATTAGAATAACTTTTTCTTCAAAAAAGCATAGAAAACGACAATTAACATATAAAAAAACGTAATTTTTGATGTTGACGATTTTAAATAGTCGATTTGACGATTTTTTGTTATTATTTTTTTCTTTTTTTTTTTTTAATCAAAATTAGATGATTTTGTACCAAATTTATCTAGAAACTATCCGAGTGCCTCTCAGCTCGATTTTTTTTCGGTATTAAAACTACATATATATTTCATTACTAAATTTAAACATTTATGGAAGTAAATACATTTTTACATACATACATATAAAAGTATTGTTTAAAAACAAAAACATTAAAAATAATACAAAAGAAAACAAAAATAATAGTTAAAATTTAACTTAAATCGTTCACTTTTTTTGTAGAGAGTACTCTCTGTTTATTGTTTTGATAATTAAAATTTTTAATCTCTTTAAAGATGCAAATATAATATAAAAATCTGCAAAAAAAAAATGTATATATATGTTTTTGTTGCTTTTCTTTTATTTTTGCTGAGGGATTATGTCGTCATTATTTCTTCTCTTGTTTTGTTTGTTTGTGCAAATAGAGGCAAGACGCCTTAGCTAGTCATTATTACTTTATTATTAAGGCGAATTTAAACAGGTGTCCTCAAATCAATTTATTTTTATTTATTTATTTTTTTGTAATTAGAACTGCCAAACTCTATATAAGAACAATTTTTACATACCCACTGAAATGTCAAACTCCATGTATATAAAAAATAATGAATTCACCGTATTGTTATTTTTGTAGAACTGCTGCTATCTGTTTCATTTCGCAATGCTTTATTATAAAAGGATGCTAATTTAGTGATTTCTTTTTCAATATTTTTACAACTATTTTTATAGCCTACACTAGTAGGGTGCACACTACTTTAAGGTTTATATCTTAAACTATACGTAAAGAAAATTAGTACCGTTAACATGTTAACTTGTTTAAATTTGTCATTATTCTCAGCAACTATGTGTAAATTTTGTTGTAATAGCATAATTAAGTTTTTTTCTTAAAATGGAAACTGAACAAAAATCATGCAAACGCATAAATTTAAATTTATAACGAAACTCCATCTCGACCAAATAAATAGTGTTGCCAGATGAGGGGATTTGTCCCCATATTGGAGATTTAAACTTCTTTAATAACAAACAACCTTCAGAAATTTCTACTTGTATTTAAGAATTTTTCTATAGAAAATATAAATATAATTTCCAAATTACAATTAGAATTTTCTGAACTACAAATAGAATATTCTGAACTACAAAAAGAAATTTCTGAAATGTAGTTGGAAAATTTTAAAATTAGAAATTTCTAAAGTAGAATTAAATATTTCTGAAATATAATTAGAAAATTCTAAAATATAAATGAAATTTCTGAACTATAAATAGAAATTTCTGAAATACAACTGGAAATGGTGTAGTGGTGTTGCAACAAATTCTGACATTCATTGCGATAATAAATTGGTTTTGAAGAATGTTTTTGAGAACTAGTGCTTAAGAACTAGACAATATTTTTCTGACCAAATTACTGGTTCCAAGTGGAGTAAAAAATTAAATAGATTTATAAAAAGTATCTTAAGGAAATGACTCACTAAAATGTAAAATAAAATCAAACAAAAATGATTGCTTTTAATAACTGGTTCTTCATTCAATCCCTTACCATTCTATAGAACCAATCCTAAACGTGATAATTTCGAACAAAAATTATTGATTAAAGGACTAGTTCTAGAACCAGTCTATAGAATCGCAAGGTAACACTTTCACAGAACTAGTTCTAAGGGTGATACCTTCGAACGGAACTCATTGGTCGCAACGTCAGGCTATTTTCATGCGTTCTGGAACTAGTTTAGAACTAATAAAAATTTTTCTGTATATTTTAATTTTTGAAATTTATAGAAAATTTTCTATTAATTTTCAATTTAAAGAATTCCGGTAAATTTTAAATTTATATAAAAATTTCTATATTTTTTAATTCAGAAAATTGAAATTTCAGATTACTTTTTATATAGAAAATTTCGTAAGAGATTTTCAATAAATTTTAAATATCGAATTACAATACGAGATCGCAAACACTCCGATTTCGCAACCAGTACTTTTTGTTACATTACAGGGTTTGTAGCTGCTTTTTTTTTTCAAAAAAAAAAAAAAAAAAAAAAAAAATATCGATAAGTGCAACTTTCTATTGATATTTGTAATATTGCATCAATTTATCTTTTCTTGTTCGCAAACGTAGTTTTAAGGATCTGTTGATATTGAATTATCTCCCAATCAAAATTAAAATTGCAATGAATCCGGATATTTTTTGAGTTAAAGCATTTTTTTAATTTAATTCAATTCAAATGAATTATTTGATTAATATAAGTTTTTTATTTATTTTTATTTAAAATGAAACGCTTTAATAATCAGTGGTCGCACATTGCAACTTTTTCGAAAATTGCAACAACCCTGGTTTGATATCGGTTGCGCAAATCGAGCTCGTACTGTATTTGTTATTTATAGAAAATGTCGCTAAATCTTCAATTCATAGAAAATTTGTAAAGAAAATTTTCGACAAAATTTTCTTTTTATAGTTAATTTTCGACAAATTTTCTTTTTATAGTTAATTTTCGACAAATTTTCTTTTTATAGTTAATTTTCGACAAATTTTCTTTTTATAGTTAATATAGAAAATTTTCGACAAATTTTCTTTTTATAGAAAATTTTCAACAAATTTTCTTTTTATAGAAAATTTTCAACAAATTTTCTTTTTATAGAAAATTTTCGACAAGTTTTACTTTTTTAGAAAATTTTCGATAAATTTTCCTTGTTTGGAAAATTTTCGATAAATTTTCCTTTATTAGAAAATTTTCGATAAATTTTACTTTTTTAGAAAATTTTCGATAAATTTTCCTTTTTTTTTTAGAAAATTTTCGATAAATTTTCCTTTTTTTTTTAGAAAATTTTCGATAAATTTTCCTTTTTTTTTTAGAAAATTTTCGATAATTTTCCTTTTTTAGAAAATTTTCAATAAATTTCCTTTTTGTTAGAAGTTTTTCGATAAATTTTCCTTTTTAGAAAATGTTCTATAAATTCTCTTTTTATAGGAAATTTTCGATAATTTTATTTTATAGGAAATTTTCGATAAATTCACTTTTTATAGGAAATTTTCGATAAATTCTCTTTTTATAGGAAATTTTCGATAAATTCTCTTTTTATAGGAAATTTTCGATAAATTCTCTTTTTATAGATAATTTTCGATAAATTCTCTTTTTATAGGAAATTTTCGATTAATTCTCTTTTTATAGAAAATTTTTGATAAATTCTCTTTATAAGAAATTTTCGATTAATTTTCTTTTTATAGAAAAATTTCGATACATTTTCTTTATATAGGAAATTTTTGATCAATTTTCATTTTATAGGAAACTTTCAATTTCTTTACAGGAAAATTTTCGATAAATTTATAAGAAATTTTCAATAAATTTTCTTTATATAATTTCTATTTATATTTTGATAAATGTTCATTTTATAGAAAATTTTCTTAAAGTAAGAAAGAATACAAGAATAAAGTTCGTTAATATTTCTCTTAATAAAGTATTTTTAATTTTAATTTATAGAAAATGTTCAGTAAATACATTTTCTATTAAAAATATTTCTTTTTGTAATAAAAAAAAAATTAAAATTAGATATTAATTTTTTTTTATTATATTTAAAAATTATTTAAAAATTTTAGTTTTTGTTGCCAGAAACAATTGGATCACACAAAATTATAGAAATTAATCATGACCCTCTAAAAGGAAACTGGTATCCAAAGAAAAAGTGGATTTTCAGGCTGTAGAACCGGAGTAAAAATAATAAGAATTTTAAGACAAATCTGCATCTTTGGAACGTTATATAAAAAAAAAAACGATAATTATTAAGACGAATTTCTTTCGAAATCAGGATTACAAAGTTGCAAATAATCCGTATTATAGGGTATGCAATGAGTTGGGAAATTATCGAGTTTATACTGTAATAATTTTTTTACGCACTCCTTAGTTATCTTATTAGATATCTTAAAGTCAGTCAACCAACCTATTATCTAATGTAACGTTTTTAATTTCTTTTTTTTTTTTTGTATGGAGTTTGACGTTCCCCATAGAGTGGAAAAAAATTTTTTTATTGGAGTTTATGAGCAACGTCGCCGTAGTATTTAATATTGAGGTGATTTTCAGATTTCAAATTGTCAGTTTTGAGATTTAGAGTTTGGGCAAAAATTTTGCTGTTAAAAAAATTTTTAAATATGTCTACAAAGACTGTCGATATTGAAATGTTATTTTTTTCATAAAATCTAATTTAGTTTTTAATTGTAATAAAAATTTATTTTTTCTTCTTTCTTTTTTAAGGCAATCAAATGATGTGGAATGGCACTTGGGAAAGGGGTCTAACATATGAATGCCGTTCATTACTTTTTAAAGCGCTCCACAATCTCATTGAAAGGTAATATTTTGATATTAAAATTATTTTTTAAACTCACTTTTACATTTAATAATTATGACATTTTCCTTTTAGATTTGTGCTTACAAAAGACATTGTACGTTTTGGTAAATGGTTTGTCCAACCTTGTACTTCAAATGAACGAATATTTGGAAGAAGGTTAGTATAAATAAAATATGGAAAATGATACATTTTGTAAATAAATTTTAATTGGATTTTATCTACTATTTAACTCAGTTATAAAAAAATAATTAATTAAACTGTGTTTAAGGAAAAATCCTAGATTAACTAACAAATTCTCTGTGAATAAATTGTGAAGTTATAAATTTATTCATCGTTCAACTTGTAACATTTTCTTTTAAAGTTAAGAATTTTAACGGATATTTTTAATAGGATTTTATAAAAAACGACCTCAGTTATATCAATTTTAATTAAACTGAGTTTATAAAATGAATTCCAGATTATTTAACAAGTTCTCTGTTCTAAAGTTATAAATTTGCTCATCGTTCTACACCAAATATTCTCTTTGGCTCAAGAAAAAAACTGCTAAAGAAGTAACGATAATTTAAAAGGATTATTTTAAAATCAACTCAGTTACTTAGATTTTAATTAAACTTGATTTTATAAAATTAATCCCAAATTAAAGAACAAGTTCTATGTGAATTAATTATGAAGTTAAAAATGTGTTCATGGTTCAACTTTTAACATTCATTTTAGTACCTGAAAAGCTTTCTAAGAATTATTAAATTATTTTTGAAAAATTTAAAAATTAAGAAAAACATCTTCCAAGTGGAAAAATTCAAAAAAGTATGGACAAATAACTTATAACTTATAGCTTATTACTTCCACTTATCGTGAAAAAATTAGCACCGTTGACTTGTTTACATATGTTATTATTCTAAACACCGTTAACTTGTTTAAATTTGCTATTATTCTCAGTAACTATATACTAAATTTTGCTGTAATAGCAGAATTAGTTTTTTTTTATTCAAATTTATAATAAAAACACATGTCGACCATACATATTCACAATTGCTAGAAATGCAGGTGAATATGTATGTAAATTCAGTTTTTTGAGTCATAAAAAATACAAAGAGTTCATGATCACCGAAAGGAACCCTGATAACGGAAGAAAAAGTTGATTTACAAATTGTAGGTTCGAAAAAAAAAAAAAATAATAATACAAATTTTAAGAGAAAAACTACATCTCTGGATAGAATGTGACTTATTCTTTAAATTTCTCTGTATCCTTTATCAGAAAAGTTATAAGAAGCTGGCCTGAAGACCCACAAAGTAATAAAAAAAAGTTCTTAATAGGAACGTTAGAAACGAAAAGACTATTTTTTTTAATATGAATGCTGCCTAAAGGGTTATGAACAGTACGTACTGGCGGAACTTTTACAACATACTGGTCATGAATTCTATATCACAAATGTTATAGCAAACGTACCAGATAAATATCGCGTGAAAAATCGAAATTGTCGAATAAACTTTGGTCTGCATTGATATATGGAGAAAAAAGCACTTTATTTATAACAAATTACACTTTTAACAGAGAAATATATGCAAATGAGTACCGTCTGTAATGATTCCTTCACATCATTAGAAAACAATGAATTATAATTTGTTTCGCCTCATCTTTCTTCTCATTATTACAACAAAAAAGTAACTGAGTGGTATCAAACAAATGGTGGTGCCAAAGGAGTCGAATCCAATAAACTGTCCAGAACTATGTCAATTTTAAATATGTTAGGTCACAGTAAAAAAATATTTAAAGAATGCTTGAAGCTGTCTAAAAAATTAAATAGAATTTAAAAAGAAGTGTACCCATTCCAACAAAAAAGTAACCGAAAATATGATAAAGCTCTTATGGATGGTATATTTTATTATTTATTTATTTATTTATTTATTTTTTTTCAAATTTAAAACTTAAATACAACAGCCTTAACAAAATTAAAACTTCAAAGAGACGTACCCATTGGTTTTATTTTTATAAGCTGAATTGTATGTACTAATTTTTTCGTGCGCAGTCAGATATTTGTTGAATGTAAGACTCATCTAATTTACCACTTTACGTTGTTATTTTCAAATTGAATTTAATATTGTTTTCATTTTTGTTCTTTAAATTTGATTATTTTAAAATCAACTCATTTATTAAGATATTAAATAATAAGTTTTTTGTGAATTAATTGTGAAGCTATAAATTGAATCATCGTTCAACTTGTAACTTACAACAGAAAATAATGTCTTGCGAAACTTAAGGAAGATATCAATAAAATGATTTTTCTTTTAGAACCGATTGACTGTTTTAAATCATTTTAATATCAACTGTATTTCTATTTTTCTTTGTAGCTCTCAACATTTATCATTCTCATTTACATTCTTTGTACATGGTGATACTGTATGTGCATCTATTGACTTGAGAGAACATCCAGCAGTGCGTCCATTAACCAAAGAACATTTAAATGAAGCAGCTGCTGCCTTTGCAGCTGCAGCCTCTAATGCAAATTCACCTGATCAACAACAGACATCACCAAATTCACCAAATGCTGCCGGTGAAAATTATCTCAACACCGGAAATGCATCCAACAACAACAGCAGTAACAACAACAACAATAATAATAATAACAATAGCAGCAACAACAGCAATAGCGTTAATCCAAAACCTCGTAAAGTTATATTGGCACCATTTGGTATGGCTGCTACACTTACGGGCAATAGTTATAAAACAAATGATCCAATGGCTGAGAAAATACTTGATGACTGGTCTTCATTTTTCCCATTGTGCAATAAAGAGAACAGTGATGTGCCACCGGTTGTAGAAGTTATAGCAGGTAGATTTTTTCTTTATATATATATATTTATTATATATTTATTATAAGCAAAATTATATATATATATATATATATATATATATATATATATATATATATATATATATATATATATATGTATATAATATTAATATGAAATTTTTATATTTTTTTTCCCAGGCGGTCATAAAATGTATCATCCTTCAATTTATGTACTAGTCACTGATTTGGATGATATGGAGGAAATGGAAGCAGCTGCATCACAAAAATGCCCCTTAGGAACATCTTCATCAGCAGAAGCTGCTGCTTTGGCAGCTCTATCATCGGCCAATCAAACGGCCGCTAATAATACAAACAGCAACAACAATAATGTTAATGACAGTAGAAAACCTCTGATGGAAAATTTCTCCAGCAACAAATTACCAACAGCATCAGCGGCACCCACTATAAATGGCACTAAATCATCTTTGGCTCATATGGTCGAACATTTAAAAATCGATCGTACAAAAGTTCAACCGTATTACGATACACAAACACGGAATTTCACCTGCAATACCACAAATATTCATGCTCCACCCCAGGCAGCATGTGAAATGCCTGAAAGAGTTTGGCAAGACTGTGTCACAAATGTTTTGCATGTGCAACATAGTTTGAATGGCACAATACCCACTTCTACTACATCCTCTACAAATTCATCCACCTCCAATGCAACTTCCTCAAATACATCATCAACGTCAACAACGACCACAGCGTCATCCACGGTGGCGTTGGGCATTAATAATGATAATGCTACGGCAAGTGAAACAGGAGTCGGAGGGGGAGGTGGGGGAGGAATAGATCAAACGGATAATGTTTCCAATAGTGTTGACATTAAACCAAATACTACAAGTTTATCTCAAAAGCAACAACAACAAATCTGGGGTTTTGTGGATCCCACACAAAAAGCTCCATGTATATGCACAAAGTAAGTCAACATTTTTAAATTTATTTTAGTTTCTTATTTTTTGTTCTTACTTATTTCTAATTTTGTTGTATTGCCTTGTTTAATAAAAGATTTTCAAAATAGGTTGTTGTATTTGAAACATAAATATTAGAGATACTTTTCCTTATTTGTAGGTTAATTTATTAAAATTTAATTCCATTTTTATTTTCTCTTATTTCACTAGAAAAGCAATTTAATATGTTCTGTAGATTTTCTCGAGGACATCAGGATACAAAATTTTCAAAAATTTCGAAACAGCCTTTAAATTTTGAGATATTCCGAAAAAAAAAACGCTTTCAGGATATTTCCTGCACTACCTCACTTAATTTAAGTCAATTTTAAAATTTCAAATTGATATAGAAAGCAGATGAACGTTTCATTTTAACTATCTTAAATTTTTTCTATATATTCCCAATAAGTAATGATTTATTCAAGATTTTTAAATTTATTTTCCTTATCTTTTTCGAAATTTTGGTTTTGATATAAATTTTTTTTATTTTCTTTAAGACCAAACATATTTTGTAACAACAAATTACATATTATTTAGAATCAAATACAATCCTTTAAAAAACTCAAAAAGTTATTAAAAGTTTTCTCAACTTTATCAAAAAAGTCTTCATGTGTTTTAAGACAAAGCATTTTATTTAATGTTTGAATGGTGCATACTTTTTGGGGCTAAAATGAAAAAATGTATGGAAAGTTTTAATAATAAATATACCGTTTTTGTCGAATTTTTAAAAACTAAATCTTGTTATAAAGGAATTAAAACCCCACTTTCTTAGAACTTAACAACAACTTTTGACGAGATATCTCAAACAACAAAACAATTTTAAAATGAATTCAAAATTATTTTGAAAAATACAAAGAAATTACACTTCATTATTTATATCTTTGTTTGATTTAGAAAATTTGTCAAGCGATGATTTTATTAATAGAGTAATTCTATTTTAAATTTAAAAATTTTGATCCCTCTTAAACTTTCTCTGTAGAAAGTATACCGAAAAGCCTTCTTGCCAAAAAAAATATAAAAAAATTAAAGATGGACTTTTTAGATACACGTCACTAAAAAAAAATTCTTACAAAAAATATGTTAATAAAAATATTTTCAAAATTTTTTAAATGCATCTTAAAATACAAGCTTTGAAAAATCCACTGCAAAAAAATTATTTTAATATATTTTATATGACAAAAGTTATGGCCATTTAAATAAATATGTTAATCACCTTCAAACTTATAGAGTTGCCACAGTTTTCAAAATAAAAATGAGAAAAATTCATTTTACATGACCCTGTATCCTCCTCTACACATGCACCAAATTTTACCTATATCGGTAACCAAGGGTCAAAATTTTTTTAATTTGAAATGGAATTACTCAATATGTAAAATTTTTGTCTGATTTGAAAGTTATGTTGAATAATCAACTATACTACTTTTGATTCCCTTTATGTTTTTATAGGTTATTGTTGTTCAGAATTTTTGATAGTTTCATACAAGTAAACGGATTTTTTATTCTTAATACAAATTTTTGTCCGATCAAATTTTTTTTATGTGATTTTGTTTGAATTTTGTACTGCATTTTAAAGCTATGCGGATTTTGAAGTATTTTTTATACGATATTCTTTTAAACGCATCATTCGCATAAAAAGAGGTTTGAGTGTATATTATCAGAATGTGCATATAGATCATTTAGGTTTATATCAGAATAAATGAAGAACATTTTAATTTATTTTTCAGGATATTAATATAAGCGTGGAAAATACTAATTTGATACAGTTCAAACTAGACACCTTATCTATTAAATTTTCCTCCAATTCAATTATATCTTTACTTTCCGTAAAATGATCAAAATTGAGAAATTTTATTCGTAAATTTATTATTGACTTAATGGATTTATTTTTGTAAATTCTAGTTAAATGATTAAGTAGTTTTTATTTTCAGCAGCAGAATCAGAGTAGTCGCTAAAGGGGAGAAGCGTCACAAAGGAGGTGTTATCATCTCCTATTGTGGTCAAAATTATGTCGAAACGGTTTGACATGTGAGGTAGCATGTTTGGGGTTCTAGTCTAGGGTATATTTTTATTATCTAGGAAAAAGGCGGAACTGATTGTAAACCCAGAACTAATTCCGTCACCAAAATATATAAGTTTAGAGGAATATGTTTTATGCATATATATATATTGTGTTTTTAAACTTAAACGAAAAGTGATATAGTATGGAACTTTTAGTATAATATAGCTAAACTTGTTCAAAAATGACAGAATTAAAAAAAAATCTCAATTTTTCATATTGAAATACCTAGTTCAATATGCGGGAAAATTTTGTTTCTTACAAGTTCTAAAGTTATAATTTTATTCTATCAAATGTATTTTCTTTTTATATATATATATATATTTTAAAAACTAAGGACTATGGAAAAATGCGTGCATACTTTAAGCTTTATAACGTTTATTATACGTGAAAAAATTAATACCGTTAACTAGTTTACATTTGTTATTATTCTCAGTAACTATGTGCTACATTTGGTAGTAATAAGATAATTAGTTTTTCTTAAAATTAAAATTGAACAAAATTCTTTCAAACACATAATTCGAATTTATTATGCAGCTGAGTCGAGAAACACAGTTTCTTGTGTCAAAAAATACAAAGATTTACATACTGTAGGATTGCAGATAAAATAATACGAATTTTAAGAAAAATCTCTACATCTCAGGATGGAATGTGACTCATTTTCTAAATTTCTCTGTATCCTTTATCAGAAAAGTTAAAAAAAACTGTCCTGAACGCAAAATAAAGAACGAAAATTATTAATTATTAGTTAATATATATTTTTTTTTTTTAATATGAATACTGCCTATGCAATTGGCAGTCGCTGATTTTTTATTTTATTATAAAATTTTTTATTTGCAAAAATACGCACCTGTAATTGTTCATTTGTTTATACATACACTTTTTTATTTATTATTATTTTATGTTTATTCAGTCCCATTCTCATAATATTTATGTTTCAACAACTTTCTGTATGATTTCGAGTTTTAGTTCTTCTTTCATGTTCTTTTTTTTACAACTTCTTTCATAGTTATAACTAAGGCATGCAAAAAGAATTCAAACAAAGCTGATTCTCTTCTCTGTTTAAACGAATTTTTATGCTTAATTTTTAATTTTACTGCATGTCACCATTATTTTTGTTAAAATCTTACCAACAAATTTATATAATAGTAGTTTGAAAATTCCCAAAATAAATGCAAAATACTATATGTATATAAGTTAATGCTTTCTAAAAGCTTTAAATGCTAAATTATATTCTTCAACATCTTAATCAATGAAGTTGTATTAACATGAAAATAAAATAATAATAAAAACAGGAAAATAAATGAGATTTTAAAATTTTGGGGATGAAAATGGAAGCAAATACAAAACAATTTTTAGTTTTCAATTTAGCTCAAAATCAGCCAACATTGCAACAATAACATCTTCGTCGTCTTCGTTGTCGTCATCATCACTATCATCTGTAAATGTTTCCTTAAGTGGTAATAGTATGGGTATCTCACCAACCACCGGAACATCAGCGTTAAGTCCAACTACATCTTCTATGGCAGCTGCATTAGCAATGCGTTTAGGCAATACATCTATGGCAATGGCTTTAACTAAAACACACTCATTTGGTTCACCTAATATGCAACAACATTTAGGCAGTAATTCCGGTGCCGGCAGTTATCATCATCATCACCAACGACCTGCTACACCCTTGAGTCAACATGATGATAATATGAAGTTCAATTTTTCAACATTGCGTATGCAACGAATTCCATTTCATAAACGACATCTGGATCTTAGTGATGATTATGATTTGAATAATTCAGCAGCAATAACCATATGTTCCACCATTACTACCACTGACACCAATATCACTACCAGCCAAAATAATAATAATAGTAGTACAAATTCCAAGAATACTTCCTCCTCTCAATTCACTACCAATACCATTGCTACTACTACTACCACTTCTTCAAATAAATCCTATAATCCTGCCGCTTGTTATACAGCAACAACATTTTACTCAAGTTCTTGCTCTTCAGACACCATACCAAAACAAAGGTTTGTGTTGTCTTATTTAAATTTCTACTATTCTATTACTCCACATGTTGTGTTCTGGTCAAATCAAAATCAGTTACATCAGTCAGTCAATCAATTAAAATATCAATCAAAATGTTTTATACCTATTTCACCATTGTATATTAAATATAAAAATTAATCAAACAACCCTTTAGTCTCCTCAAATGCATTTTTCAACTCTCAACTAATTTCACTTTTTGATTGTAAAAATTTGTAAAATTTAAATGGCAAATGCAAAATAAATTTATTTACTAAACATCTACTCGAGTTAATGGTCTAAAAAAACATCAACATGTGTATAATTTTCAAAATAAAAGTCATTCACCAAAAATATCGCCCAAACAGCAAACTTAATAACATATAAAATTCATCACACCAAAATGTAAAACATTATTGATCAATCGTTACATACCAAAAAAAAAATTGTAGATTTTAGCCCATTTTCTTCTATACTTCTGTTGTATAAATATTTTTCAATTTCAGTTGGTATATTGGCACCTATTTTATTTAGATTTTCTTGGTATTTAATGGGTTTGGATTTCTTTTAATGTTTAATTAGTAAATAGTCTTTATAATTGTAGAAATACAACAAGAATGGACATTTTTTTATTAGAGAATCTACTAAATAAAATAAAAATGCGCTCTTGTTGCATTTATACATTTAAACTATTTAGTGAATAAGTTATGGAATATATGGTTTAAGGAATTTAATAACTCAAAATTTCTTTCAATGCTTGCATGCCTTGTTTTCAGCTCAATTTTATTTTTACAATTTTATTTATTTATTTTTTTAAGAATATGTATTATTAAAACTATAATCTGTATAAGAATAATAAAGATATGTTAAGGAATTATTCAATTTGATTGTTATCAAAGAATAATTTACAGGAACTATGGTTTTGACTATAATATAAAGTGAGCGTTCTAATAAAACATACCGTAAAATTTTCGTAATAACAATTACTGCCTTTAATCTTAATTATCTTTCTTGATTACAATATCTTCGAGATGTCATGTCAGATTTAACAGTACCAAAAAAGTTGAGAAGGTCTTAAGGGCTATGCGCGTTGTATATGAGCCATATTAAAGCTATGCATAAGCATTAATCAATCAAAGCTAGAAAAAATTGAAATAATAAAGCAAAAAATGATCAAAGCTCCTCATATATATGTATATGTATATATATATTGTTATTGCTGACTTTTCTCATGGTCAAAAGTACACGTTTTATATACCGAATAATTAAGAAAATGGTGCTGAATAGTATCAAACTAAAAACAACAAAAATTACAAAACAATTCGTCGTAAATGGATCCATTATTTAAATTATTGTAATTTAGCATATTCAAAAAATAAATAAATAAAAATAATATAGTTAGTAATTAATTTTTATACAAAATGATATATCAGAAAAATCTGGAAAGGAATTGTTATAAGTAGTTGATTTAGTTTTAATTCCAACCTATTCCGTTCACCTTTTATTTATTTTATTTTACACCTTATTGTCAGCTAATAAGTATATCCAGCACAATGTCAATATTTTTCTTAAAAGTCTAATCTTTACAATTCACATAAAAAACATTATTTACGGAAAAAACAACTTGTAAAGCAAAATTAAAAATATTTGTTTAATTAAGAAAAGTAGTGAAAATTTATATGAACTCCACTAGTTGATCGAAAGTGTCCATTGTTCAAGTTACATATAAAAAATTCAGAACATTATTATCCTATTCTTATACTTCTGTATCTTTCATTCAGCCATCAAATTGTCATGATAAAGCCGAAGGTATTTTCCAGCTTTCACCGCGAAAAAGCAATCAACTTAATCTATTGTTATTTTAATTTAGCCAATAAGTGATAATTTGTGTCGCGCTTTTTAACTGGGAGTATATCTACCGATTCTAAAAATCTTACTATTTTCCCGCTAATTTACCTCTGCAACTCTTTGCAGTCAACTCTCTTTCTCCAGACCAAGATAAACTCCTTTATTACTCCATATATAACTGATCGATAGTTTTACCGATCTATCTCCATCAATTCCATCGCTGAATTGTTAAAAAAAATTTCATTAAGGATGATGACTAATTCAGATTTGAATTTGTATCGTTTCAATGGTTATGCTCTGCCCGACTATTTGCCTAAAGATTTATTTCTATAAAGTTTGACATGTTCCTGGCTGGTTATCAGTTATGTGGAGTTTAAAAAAAGTTAATAAATTCCTTAAAATATTTATAAAGATGCAAAAAACTGAAAGTTTAAAAATCTAAAGATTATTAATCAGTTGTAATTTCTGCATTGCAGACACATGAAGAATTAAATCCGCTTTTTTCTGTGCTGCAACATACTTCATCAGCATTCGTGATGTCTTTTTTTTTAATATTATTGCAGCCCAAACAGCGTCCGTCCTATATTGAGTCAATAAGAGGTTATACATGTTGTTGCAGCGTCCTCAACTAGTATCCGGTTCAAAGGACCATAAAAAAAGTTGTACTCGGTAATTTCTGTATTGCTTGTTTTCAACATTCTCTAATATGATGGTATCTAAGACAAAAGTGTGCATTAGATAATCTTGTTCTATTTCCACTCAATTAACCAAATTTGCCTTTTACCACTTTAACACGGAGCCAACGAAGTCGCAGTTCACATATAGAATCTTATCCTCAACGTCTGCGTAGTTGTTAGCTATCCGTTTAGCAACCAACTTTGTCACAAAAAAGAACTGCAATAAGATCACAATTTTCACCGATTGCAAGTCATCGCCTACCACAATAAGAATCACCACAATCTGGTACGAAAAATACTACATAAACTCCTAAATACCACCTTCGTCGTCATAAATTAAATTCTTGGAATATCCATGGCAACGAGAGCAGGCAATGCTGTCCTGCACTTACAGCTCTCTAGTCCATGTTCATGAGATGCGATTAGAGTAATTAATCAATGCTTCGTAGCGACGAAAGCAACTAAAGAGATCAACTATGGCAGACTTTTCCCGAGAACGACAGACGAACTGCGAACGAATTTTTTATTTTTTCCGGAGAGAGTATTTATATTGTCCCAAATTTGACCGATTTGTTTATTCCATTGGTGTCACAATCTAGACATTTTTTTTACTTCGATCAATATTCCTTACCTTTCTCTTGAGCCTTTTTGCGTTCGTGGGCTAGATCTTTGTAGCTATAAATTGCAATGGCGTTGTGCTTCATACAGGCGAAATAATTGATGGTCTATTAAGTAATTTAAAGATCAAACAAACAATAAATAATTTTGTTAGTATTCCCAGATCACTTTTATCTGAGTCCAGATATAACGTCCCGTTGAGAGATAAAAAAACAAAGTTCGTAGTTTATTTGAGAACTTAAAAAATCAATTTTCATACAAAATAATAATAATAATAATAATAAATTGCAACGATTTAGTTGAAAGTACTACAATTAAAGGTTTGCCATATAATAAACACGATCAAAGAAAACCAAATCAACAAAATCAGTCTGCGAAGCTAAAAGTTGATACAATACACAGACTACTCCGTACGTTCTCGCTAACACTTTTCAGTAACAAAATGTAGGTGAGATTGAACTTTCCATACCTCCCAAATGCTAAAATTCACATTAAGTAGCAAATATGATACTTTTTTACTTTAACGGTCAAAGCTAAGCGACAAAAATACATATCAATTTGCATCAATTTCAATCAATGTTCAACATTAAGAAATTTAATTTTAAAGCTGATATTCAGAAGGTTTTGAAACATGTAAAATATTTATAGTCCAGTTCATCTTCATATAAACCTCTGCTTGAAATCTTTCTTTCTCATATTATTTTTTCCTGCATTTATTAAATTATTTAAAACATTTTACACAAGAGAATTACATTATTTTTTTTCTCTCTTTTTAAGAAGTATTTGCATTGAGGAAAATTAATGTTATGGTATTTCTTTTTGCATGATTGAGCATTGTTATATTTTTCCTAATTTGCTAATTTATTGTTTTAATAATGGTCTTGGTTAATTTTTAAAAAAATTTCATATTTTCGTAGTTACAGAATTTTGGAAATTTGTTTACGACATTTTATTAATTTTCACCAATAAAACGGCTCGGCACATAGTAATGAATTATATAATATATAACATTTGACTTATTCGTAATAAAATTTTATATTTAAGCTGATTTAACCACCGATTTAATATAACTTTTACTTAATAAAAAAATATGTTTTGTTTGTGGTTAAGTTTAAAAAAACAAGGTTAAAATGAGTTTACTTAATTGTCCTTAATAAATTTAAATTTTATTAAGAATAAGAAAATATATATATTACCTATAAAAATATAAAAATGTTTATAAAAGATATTTAAAAGAAAATAACAACTAAATATATACAATATAATTCTTACAGGTCATTGACTTCATCACAAACACCGTCTTCTGGGCAAACACCTGGTCATGGTACACCATTACAAGGTGGTATATCAAGTTATTCCCGCAATTCATTAATTGATTGTATGCCAATACCCTCCGTAGGCTCACCAGGCACACCTGCGGCTTCCCCACATCCAAATTCAGCATTATCTCAGCCAACATCAGTACCACCAGCCGATCAAGTAAGTATGAGATCAAACAATTCTACACGAATAGCAGGATTATTTACATTTTATATTTTATTATATATAAAACCTCCACAAAATTTATATATGTTTCGTTTTTCTCTCTCTCCCTTGTTAAAGCTTTTATCAATGAGTCCACGTGCTCCCACATCAGTATCGAATTTGCAACAGCCTCCTACACCAATAGATCATTTATTGGATAAAAATACTCCAGCTCCTACACCAACTGATCAGCACGATAATAAAAGTATAACAGCATCACCCTATGTACATCCAGCACCAAGTGTTGAACCACCACCTTCCGTGGAAGGCATGCATGGTGGTGGTGGTGGTAACATGGGGCCTGGTAGTGTGCCTCCACCCTCAAGTGTGGGTCGATGTACACCTACTCCTCAACAACAGCAACAGCAGCAGCAACAACAACAACAATGTGGTTCTATATCTGTTAAGAAATTTGAATTACAACCTGCTGCTTCATTAACTCCCTTTAACAATGCTACTGCTGCTTCTCTACATATGTCAGGAGCGACTACTAACAGCAGTTGTACAACTACCAATACAATTGATATTAAATTAGAGTCCACAGCCAATAACAGCATCAATCCCAACTGTATTATGAACAGTTCGGTATTATCCAATAATAACAATTTAAATATAAATGATTCCCCAATGTCTTCAGCCACAAATGCAATGCAAGATTATTACAATTTATATAAACCGCCAAAAATCAATGTTAAAGATATTGATACGTTCGCTAATGAAGATTGTCTCAAGTTAGATGTACTTTATGATTTTACCGTACAGGATGCTTGGTAAGTTTTACGTTACATATTTTCTTTTTGATAAAATATTAAAGTAGAACTTTTAAAGGGATATTTTCTATGAAATTTTTAGTTAATATCATCTTGGGTTCTTAGAAAAAAATTTATAATGATTTAAATAAATCTATACTAGAAAATAGCGCATTATACATATTAAAATATATTTATATGTACAATTTGAATTAAATCAATAATTTTATAAATTATAAAATATATTTGCAAATTAAAATGCAAATAACATCATTGTGAAGTAACGAGTTTTCAGAATTTTCTTGAAGCTTTAAACAAATTTTTGTAATTGTATTAAATTAAAATTTTCTTTTAGGGCAAATCATCCTGTTAAGCGTTTTAAACCCAACGAAATCTCAAAACAATGCCGAGTAATGTGCACAAAAAAGCTCTATGAAGGTCATACGCATACAAAACCTCGCATGCCTTCTCCACGGTCGGTATATGGAGCCCAATTATTATCCATAGATCCTTCAACTGCACTGGCGTGCAGCACGAGTGGCAATCTAGATCCAAACGTTAATATGGGTACAGGTTTAGTGGGTATTGCAGCTGCTAATACTATTTGCAACAATCAAATGGATTGCAAAAATAATGACAATACCATGACCAGTAGTGGTGGTGGTATGATGGGAATGGGTGTAAATACCACAGCAACGGGGAATTTCTTTGAAGAACTTGACATAAAAACGGAAATTATGTCTGGTATGGGTACTTCATCGACGTCACCCTGTAAAGATTCGAAGAGTGGCATAGGTGGTAATCTCTTTACAGTCGAGGGCCTAAATCCTTCACCCAATGATTTGGAGCAATTGTTTGAGACCTCATCGAATGATGAATGTGGTAGTGTACAAATACACACGCCGCCAGATTCCAATAATCCATCAAATGGTTGTGCCATTACCACCAACACCATTGATGAGTTAAAACGTACCACAAATGCCTCTTTAGTGGGCGGAACAAGTGTTCAGGGTAATAGTAGCGTAGCAGCTAATGCCGCTGTTATGGCAGCCCTACAAAATTGTAACAACAATACATCAACAACGGCGGTGACCTCTCTGAACAATAGTGCGGGTAGTTTGTCTGGCTTAGGTGGTAGTGTAGGTGCAAATACCATACAGGCTGAGGACTTGACAAAAATGTTTCCTACACCGCCCTCTCATGAACAGCATCATCCGAATTCCAGTCCCTGTCAAATGGACATACAAATGACCGATTTAAGTGTTATCACCTCGTCGGCTATGATGGGGCAAACTCTTGATACTGGTTTGGGTATAAGTGGAATGTTAAAGATTAAACAGGAATATTCAATTGAATTGGGCAGTCCAGTCGAAGAGCCCATAGAAGATTGGTCATATGTTTTTCGTCCTCCTCAACAAGCGAAATTTGTGGGATCTTCGAAATATGCACCACTGACAAATTTGCCCAGTCTAACAATGCCACCTTTAATAATGCCGCAAAATTGTCGTTACAAACCTTCGTGGCAGCAACCAAGAAATCCCCACCAACAGCAGCAGCAGCAACAACAACAGCAGCAATTGCAGCAGCAACAACAGTTACAGCATCATCAACAACAGCAGCAGCAACAACAGCAGCAACAACATCAGCAATTGCATGAATTGTTGTCAGCAGCTCCTAGAACACCTTTACAACAACCTCGTACACCTTTGGGTCCTATGTCATCGTCACCTATGCACAATACCGTACCCACACCCCTAAACAGTGGTGGTGGCGGTGGTAGCTTATTGTTGAATCAACTCAATTGTCCGCAGGCTGCTCTCACCAATACCCCACCAACAATGCAGCAATTAATGCAACGTACTGGTATGTCGCCTATTTCGCCAGCCGCGCACGTGCCCTTCCCCCACACGAGTCCTATGATGCAGCAGCAGCCCCAGCAAAGACAAACGCCCATACATCCGCCACCGCCATACGAAGTCGCAGTCTCCAGTCCTGCCTTATCCACTGCTTCTTCGACTCCAGCATATCTCAACAGACCGTATCATTCGCAAGAGCCGCCACAGACACCTCAAAGTGTTAACAATCACATGCACCATGGTCCACCCAGTGTTCCTGGCGGTCAACGTGAGTCCTCCAGCATGGGCTTTTACGCCGGCGGTGGAGGAAATAGCAACAGTAATAGCAATAGTAACTCGATTACTCACGAATTGCCCGAAGTAAGTTCGGTGATTGTTAATATTCTGCTATACGATACTGCGCTGAATGTTTTTCGCGATCACAACTTCGACAGTAGTACTGTGTGTGTTTGTAATGCCGATAATCAACATTTCGGAAATATACGAGGTTCAGATTCAGGCGTATATGTGCCGCTGCCAGGAACTACCTTCAATCCTACATCATCATCATCTTTGGCAACGTCGTCGAATGCACTACGTGCCCTAAGTGCCTTTGGTTCGGTGGGATTGGGCAGTGGTGGCAGTGGAGGAGGAGGTTTAGGTGGGGGTATAGCGAATTCTTTAGATTCGCCTGCCTCGCTGGCTGGAGCAGGCTCCAGTTCTTCCACAACACCCTCGACAACAACGCCAGCCAATAATGCACAACAATACATCAGCGGCTATGTGGACGATGATGCTGTTGAGTGCACTTGTGGTTTCAGTGCCGTCATCAATCGTCGTTTAGCCTGTAAGGCGGGTCTATTCTACGAAGATGAAATGGAAATTACTGGCATTGCCGAAGATCCCGGCCGTCATAAAAAACATTCCTTGTTGACCTTAATAACAACCCTCACATCGAAGACCATTAATAACAACAATAATAACAATAGCAATGGTGTTGTAGACAAGTCAGTTGAACAAGTAGCATTTTCCATATTCGATCTACTGCTGGAACAGTGCTCCATTATACAAACCTCTAGCAGCGCTATACATCGTGCTTTACAACGTCATCGGCGACGACTAGCGAAGAAATCTCAGAAACCTCAATCGGTTGCTGCCATTGCCAACGTTTTGGAGTTCATTGATGCTAATGATATAATTGCCTTGGCTTTGGAACAAGCTCGTTTGGCATTCGACAGTAACCGTATGGATATAATGGAGCAGCAAATCGTGTCCTTTTCTTCACACCGCAAACAGTCAACCAACACTCAGTTGGCTTTGACGTTAACGGGGCGCATAAATGTTCACAAATGGCCTTATATTTCGGTGGGTTTTTCACGCAGCAACAAAGATATTGTTTCGACCATGAAATCCGTTCAACCCATGCTACAAAATGCATTCCACTCAAAATCTCGTAATGCGGCCGGGGCCAAAGACGCTACATACATTGTAAGTGGTCCCTTAACTTGGCGGCAGTTTCATCGTCTCGCTGGCCGAGCATCAGGACAATGCGAGCCTCAACCTATACCTTCGGTTATAGTGGGTCACGATAAGGACTGGATATCGGTAGCCCCACTAGCAATACACTATTGGGATAAATTTCTGCTCGAACCCTATTCGTATGCCAGAGATGTGGTTTATTTGGTGATGGCGCCAGATAATGATTATGTCTTGAGTAAAACAAAAACCTATTTCAAGGAATTAAGTAGCACCTATGAAATGTGTAAATTGGGCAAACATACACCCATCTGCGGCTGGAATGGCCTGCTAACTGTACAACAAAGACCGCCAACAGAAAAACCATTTACAACAACCATCGACAACTGGTTGCGTTCCTTAGACGACACTACATTGGCCGAAAAATTACGCCTATATGCATATGCCTTTCAACATCAGCTGGCTCCATATCTTAATAGGGTACCTAACGATAAAAGTCTACTCAATCCTTTAGATAACAATACGCGAAATTCAGCGGGCAGTAATTCAACAGGGCCCTCCTCATCTTCATCATTATCGGGTAACAATGGTAGTTCAAATCTCGGCCAAGACAACAGCGAACAACGTGGAAATATCGGGACATCAGACCATCCAACAAGTATGGATCATTCGAGCGGCGATCATTCACAAAACTCCACACAATCCGGCGCAGATGCTCAAGGTAATCTAAATGAAAACAAACCTACTACGGAAAAGCCCGACGTTAAACCTCCTCTCATATTGGGAGATCCTCTAGGTGTGGCCGAATGTTTGGAAGAAGTCAATCCCACGGCTATAGTACTTTATGTGGTGGAACCTTTCACCTATGGCTCCGACTCACCCGAATTGGAGAGACTTGCTTGCATTGCCTTGTTGCGCATGTATTCAGAACTTTTAAAATCGATACCAGAATTGGTGAGATCACATATAAATATACAGATAATTTCATTGGAGTCGATACTTGAATTGGGACGTTCACGCAATCGTAAACGGTTTTCAGATGAAATAAAATGTTTGGCGTTGAACATATTTTCGCAATGCAAACGGCACATGGTACATGCCCAGGCGGTCAAAAGTCTTACTGGCTTTGGCACTGCGGCCAATGTTGAAGCTTTCCTTAAGACCAAAGACGATAAGAATCGAAGGCCCTATAAAATGTATACGCCACCCTATATACTGGCACCCATGCATGAGAAAAACGATAAAACTGACTTCTCTCGAGCAGCTTGGGGCGGTATGCGTGGCAATCCAAATGATCAAAAATACTCCGTTATGTATTGCAATTACTGTCTGAGTGAAGATCAATCCTGGCTACTGGCCACAGTCACTGATGATCGTGGTGAAATGTTGGAAAAGGTTTGCATTAACATAGATGTACCTAATCGTACACGCCGTCGTCGAGCGCCAGCCCGACGTATAGGTCTCAACAAACTTATGGATTATATATTGGGTCTAATTTCACAAACGACACAAACATGGCGCCTGGTGGTTGGTCGCATCGGACGCATAGGACACAATGAATTGAAATCCTGGTCATATTTGTTGGGAAAATCGAATTTACAAAAGGCCACCAAACAATTAAAAGATATGTGTAAACAATGTCAACTCATGTATCCACCTACGATATTGAGTGCTTGTTTGGTGACACTAGAGCCGGATGCAAAATTACGTGTTATGCCAGATCAATTTACGCCCGATGAACGTTTCTCACAGATATCCATACAAAATCCCCTATCAACTCCACAAGATGTTACTTGTACTCATATATTAGTATTTCCCACAAGTGCTGTATGTTTGGTAAGTTGTGTGTTTTTGTGAGCAGTTATTAGATAATTTTGTTTTTTTTTAATAAACATTGCGTTTTTAGTCATTTACACGTCAATTCCAAAATGAAACACAAGTTGATCTTGATGAAGATTTTATTAATTTTGGCAACGATGAAGACGAAAATGATGTTTTCAAAGATGCCGATCTAATGGATGATTTATTAGGACAATGGGATAATGGTGGAGGTACAGGTGAGTGAAAGTTGCAAATAATATTAATTTAATATTATCGCTATATATTATAAATAATTAATAAAACTCAAATCAATAAATATTCTTGGATTTGTATTTATCCTTTTTTTAGGACGCGGTATGTCCAATCATAATAGTCCTGATCGTATTGAGGACAATCGTAGTTGGCAAAGTGTTGGTGGTAATAATTTCAACTCAACACAACATCAAGACATTGAAGAGGTAAGTTGAAATATTAAAGTAATTCACGTCACCAGTTTTTGTAAAAATGTGAAAGTGTAAAAATGCGATTTTTTAAATGTAACAACCACGTAGGAAATTATTCCAATCTAACTTTCGCAATATCTACAACCAACTTGGCTAAAACAAGTGCATAATTTCTGTGCGAACTTTTTCACAAACGTCAGTTTATTACTATTAACCAACTAAAAGGAATGCGATAGAAAAAAAATATGAAAACCATAATGAAAAATATTGAAAATTAAAAAATGGAAATTAAGCTAAAATTCATAAAATTTAGGAGTATTTAAATTGTTCTTTGCTATAAATGGTGCTCATGTAAACTCTAGCAAAAGAACGCATTTTCGCACTTTCGTAAGACTTAAATTGGTGATGTGAATTACTCGATTAATAAAGGATAAGTTTTAGATACATATATTAAAATATCTCAAAATAAAAACTAAATAATTTCCTTAAAGACAAAATATTTAAAATTAATTAAATCGGTTTTATAAACTATACATACTTTATTTTTAAACAAGATAATTACACTTTTTTTATTTTTCTATACTTACAGGTCGGCCAAATAAATCAACAGCCCCTGGCAGTTGGCTATATGGTATCAACTGCTCCTACTGGACGTATGCCTTCATGGTTTTGGTCTGCCTGCCCACATTTGGAGGATGTATGTCCGGTATTTTTGAAAACGGCTCTACACATACATGTACCGAACATACAGACCACCGACGACATACTGAACTCAACAAATGCTCATTCGTCGGCAACAGATCATCCGCTGGACTCATCTCTGACTGCCGATGTTTTACGTTATGTACTTGAGGGTTATAATGCCTTATCATGGTTGGCATTAGACTCGAATACCCATGATCGTTTATCATGTCTGCCCATCAATGTACAGACCCTAATGGATCTCTATTACTTGACAGCTGCAATTACTTAAAAATAGAAAAGAAAAAACACACACATTAAAAAGAAGGAAACAAAGTGAAAAAATCTATATAAAAATTAAACAAATATATTTATTTATATTTTTTTATTATTCTATTATCATGATGATTTAATTTATTTTTATTTAACTTTTTGTTTATTTTATTTTTTATATAACAATACACACTTCATGTGCATTAAATTAAGAGCATGTTTCTTTTTTTATTTAAGATTTATTAATTTTTTTCCGTAATTATATTATATTTTCTAATATTTTTATATATACATATTTTTTAAAAAATTTTCATTTCTGTGATATTCAGAAAAAACCTACTGATTATTGTTTAATTTAAAAAAGTGCTCCTATCCCTTGTTTTCTATAATGCTCCCTACCTTTTACGGCCGATATTATTGATTATTTTTGTTTGTTTTGTATTAGAAAAAAAAACTATTTTTATTATATAGATTGAAACACACTTAAGCAGTTAAATTAAAAAGTAAATAATTTATGCTTCCGTTATTATTTCGGACTTCCAAACGAGGCTTCTACAGTCACACCAATTAAAAAATCGATTAATAAATGAATGCCGTGTTATAGTAAATTTAAATATTGAGCCAAGTTGCAAATAAATGAGATGAAGTGACATTTTTTAAAACCATTTTTTTTTTTTTTTAATTTGCTAATTTAATTTATAAATCTTTTTCCATGTTTTCTTTCTCTTAACGCAGTTTGCTTTATTATATATTTTTTATTATTTACATTTATTAATTTTAAAATATTTCTGTTGTTTGTTAAAAGAAATTTGTAAATTATATATTTTGTATAAAAATTTTAAATAATGTAAATGAAAATATATTTAAACAGAAACACACACAAAAATTAAACAAAAAAGTAAAAAAAAAAAAATTAAATATTTAATAAATTAAAAAAAAGGGTTTAATTTAGTATTTTCTATAACATATTGAACAAGATTTAAAACTAGAAATATTTGTAAGAAATAATTAAGATATCAAAGCGTAAATACATATTAAGATTTTTTTTTAATTTTAAACATATTTTTAACAATATTTTTAATAACAATATTAAATGTTTTAAAGCAGATTTACATTTTTGAAGATATTAATGCGAAAATTTTTTATTTAAATTTGTATGGCAAAAACTCTTAAAATTTTAATTGATATAAATTTTATTTTGTTTACAGAAAAAGGCATTAAAAAATATATTAAATTTTTGGTTTTAGCTTTTTTCTTTTAAAATTGTATGAAATTAAAATATGGACTATTATAAGTCATATCACAGACTTTTTACGAAATTTTAATAATTTTAAATTAAAATTTTAATATCAAACATCAGGAAAATATGTAATGTGAAAAATCCCTCGTAAATTATGGTTTCTTTGTTGCTGTTGCCAAATTGCTCTTTGTCGAATAAAAAAAACAAAAAACAAAAAATTTAAGTTTATTTGTTTTCATATATTTTGTCGAAACGAATTTTTTGTTCGACATAGAGAAACAGGTTGTACAACATTAAGAATTAGCTACATATTTGCAATCAAGTAAAATTATTAAAAACAACAACATTTATTAATAAAAAGTTAAAGTAATTAAAATACATAATCAATTTGACTGTATTTTTTAAATTGAAAAATCATTATTTTGTCTGTTACTTTTTTCTGGAGAATTTGTGAAAACAAGACTGTATATCTTTTTGTTTTGTTCTATCAGAATGGTTTAAAACAATGATTTTTTAAATTTACGTCAGAAAATAAGATTCTATTTTAGAACTCTACTTCAAATATAAATATCAGCAAAACATTTCAATTATTTATTTTATTATGAAGCGTTTATTTTGTAAAGCAGGACTAAAACTAAATTTTTCTGTTCCAAAACTCGTCAAAGAAAGCATAATTTTTCTACACCAAAGATCGTCGCAAAGAGAGCATTTGAAATATGTATACATTGAGGATTTATAACAAAGCCAACGCTTTAGAAAGCAAGCGTAAAACTGAATGAAATTTGTGCAAATTTGTTTAAGTTCGAGTTGTGAACGTGAAAATACCCGGCCCCTGAGGGCAATGGGCACCTATTTCGATTCGAACGAAAACAATTCCGAAATTCAATGTACTATAGTGACATACAATTAGAAATGATTTTATTTTCAAATGGAATTACACAATAATCCCCCTGGGAGTAATTCGATTCGAAAGAACACGTTTTCGAAAATCTATGTATTTTAAATACATATTCGAATTGTTTTCATTTCGAAGCGAAATACATAATGACCCTGAACATATCAAAGAAAGTATTAAGATTCATAGCTGATTTTATAGCCCTGCTTGCTAATAGTGTAAAAATTTATAATATATTCCCGAGTTGGATAAAATGTGAATATGAATTTTATATATATATATATATATATATATATATATATATATATATATAGGCAACGAAAGGTTCTATTAAAAATTAAATTCCAAAAAAAAAAAAACGTGGGTAGAAACATAGCTCATTTACTTTCCATTTTATTTATTCATTACGATTTCTTTTTTTTTTTTTTTTTTTTTTTTTTTTTTATTACATAGATTAACAACATCTCGTTTGTTCTAAATTGTTTGCTACAATTTTTCATATAGAAATTATTAAACAATTGCTTGATTTTTAGTAAAACAAAACTCATCTTTTTAATTACAATTTTTTAAGACAAAAAATATTCAAACAGTTTCTTGAACCATTCATGAAGTTTTAAAAAGTTGCTTTAACAATTTCTATAATTTTTTTTTTTTTTTAATAATAAATTTGTAATATAACATTTGTCACTAAAATCTTGTTATTCTCACAAATATTTAGTTTTAAATCATTGTTTGTAGTTAATAGAAAAATTGTAAATATACTAAAAATATGATACAAAAATAATTAAGCAAAAACAGAACAAAAATATACACTTAATTAAAAACAAAATTGTAATATCTAATGTCCACTATATTATAAAAAAAAAATTAAATATTAAAAAGGAAACAAAATTAAAAATTAATATATTTGATATAAAAGAAAAGTTTCAAAATAAATTAAAAAATATATGTAAAAAAAGAACAATTTTTTTCAACTATACATATATAACGAGAAAAAACTGCAATTATCTACAAAAAAAGGCGAATAATATTAAAATTTAGTACAATTAAGTAAAATAAACAACACAATTTTATATATAAAATAAAAGAAAACGAAAGGAAAAATATGGAAATACCACAATTGTAATTTACAACAAATAAATTAAAAAATAAAAACAAAATAAATTATGTCTTAAATAAAAAACAATTATAAATATACATATATACATTAATTATACATATAACACTATTACTAATAAAAAAAATAAAAACAACCAACATTAGTATAATTTTAAGTTAAAAAACAAATTATTTTGAAAATAGTTTAAAACATAAATTAATTGAAAAAAAAAAAAAAAAATAATAATAAATAAATAAAAAAACAAGTTCGCTATAAAGGAAACAAAATAAACTAACAATAATAGTTACATTAAACAAAAAAAGAATAACAGCCTAAATTAAATTGAAAGAAACAAACAACACTATTCTACCATTCTTGTTTTCTTTTTTTTTTTATAAATATATACATTTATTATATATTACGAAAACAAAAATATAAAAAAATAGTTGTAAGTTTTTTTATATACATATATTTAAAAGTGAAAATACTTAAAATAAAAACCACAATTAAGTAAATAAATAAAATTCAATAAAAATATAATGTTTAAATTTTATTATTTAAAAATAAAATCAACATTCATTTTATTTAATAAACTATTACAACTACTCTTCTCACACATTAATTTAAATTATTTTAATTATACATTATTTTCTTTATTTTTTAAAATCCTTTTTTATTTAAATTAATTTTTAGCAAATTTTTTATTTTATTAACAATTACTATTATTAATTATTATTATTTTTCTATATAAGCCAAGCCTAGTATATATAATATACAATTTATATATTTTTAAAAGAAATAAATTTAAAAAAATGAAATGAGAAAAAACACATTGTCGTTTAACTATTATTATAAGCCAGCTAGCAAAAAAGTAAAAAACAACAAAAAAAATTCAAATATTAAGTAATTAATTAATTTTAAATGTATTAAAATTATAACGTAATACAAAAAAATATTTGTTTTTATTTTATATTTATATTATAAGTATTTAATTATATATAAATAAACAACAAAATACTACAACATCCAAAATCTTAAAATAAAAAAAAAGAGTTTAAAGTAATATAATAATTATAAATATAGAAATTATATTATTGAAATTTTGTACATAACATACATACATACATTAAATACTATATGCATATAACAACATATGGTAAAACACACACACAAAACTCTTCTCTATCTCTCTCTTCTCATAATCATAAAAAATTACATACAAATAGTCTTCATTTATATACCACAGCACATTTAAAAAAAATATTATTGTATTAATTACAAAATAATAAAAACAAAATATATCATGTATAATTACTTGTTTTTTTTTTATTTTTTTTTTTTTACATTTTGTTTTCTTTATGAAGACAAGCACAAAAAAGTTGTAATTAGAAGGCAAGATAATAAGTAGGGGAGTAATTTAAGTACATTCGGGTGGCTCCAAACCAAAATTTTTTGATGTTCCCACCTCAAATTAAAGTTTACTTTATTCTAAAATACCGTTTCTAAACTTTTATTTCCTGGTTTTATTCTTTCGTGAGCTATTAAAAGATAAAAATAATTTTTTCCAAGGAGAAATAAGAAAATTTTAATTCACATAAAAATTATTTTGGATGCGTAATCAAAAATTCATATTTGAAACTTTTGTATAGAAATGCAGATATGTAACGTATTTTGTACAAAATATTAAATCGTACGAAAGTAAAATTGAATTCGTACATACAGTGGTGGTAGACAATCGTTTGAATGCATTACTGTTATAAAACGCTTTTTTAGTCTTTCTAGAATAATGGAATATGAACCGCGTTTAAAACAAACAAAAAAAAATCTGATTAATACATAAGAAAAAGTTACTCGAATCGCGAAATTACTCGCATCATAAAGTGTTCTGAAGGAGTGATCAGAGATAAGTTACGGACAAAAAAAAAATAGGGTCAAGTGTATTTCTTTGAAATTTTTTGATATTTCGACAAAATTTTACGCTAAAGAATAAAACTTTTATTGCCAAATCATTGCTAATACAACGAATTATAAACCTATACAAAAATATTCTTTAACATTATGCCAATAACGGTACGTCCTCTCAAGCGAAAGTATTCCTTATTCAGTGTTTTAAGTTCTTATTTTATAAATCCTTTTCATACAAATAGTTCTCGTAGTAAAAAATCATCATTGATTCTTATTTTTTCAGTTTTTAATTGTTAATGTGATAAGTTTAAAAAAAGTAAAGTGTCGACACAATTTTACAAAAAATTTTAATAAATTTTGACAAATTTACTGTAGACCGTTTTTTTGTCCGCACTGAATAGGGACTATTTGCGCTTGAGACGATGTACCGTTATTAGTATAATGTTAAAGGATATTATTTTTGTTAGGTTTATAATTCAACATATTAGCAATGATTAATAATTATAATTTTTTCAAAATTCAAAAAATGTAAAATAAATATACTTTACTATTTTTTTTTTTTTTTTTTTTTTTTTTTTTGCCCGTAACTGTATATTAAATAAGTAATAATGTTATATTAAACAAACCATCTGCAACTTTTTGTGCCACTCTAATTTAAAATTTTACCATATATGAAGTGGGCGGATCACGCACATTTTTGGTTTCCGAGTTTACATGAACACTTGAACTTTTTTTACACAGTTTTGTTTTAGAAGTTTTTGTTCAAATGACAAACTCAATATATTCTCCATCTTTTTTGATGGTAGCCAAATCATCTACATATATAAAAAAAGTAAGAAATATATATCGTCGGTCAGGCATTCAGATTTATGCACTCTAGGGTAATCCCCGGAAGTAGGCCTTATAAGGGAACTATGGCTTCAATAAGAAAAATCTGACGGATATCCGGGTTAAGAATATATTTTTCAGCAAGATAATTATACTGCCACAAAGGTATCAAAGAAAAATAGGGACTGGTTTTCAGAAAATATTCAGTTACTCCAAAGGACGGCTTGCAGTCCAAACTACAATATAATGGGAAATTTGTGGGGTATCCTTACAACAGAGGTTTATGAAAAAGGACGGAAGTTTTCTACGATTAATGATCTTAGATATACTGTTAAGGAATACTGGCAAGAAATTCGTATACAAAACTTAGTAGAATCAATGCCGAACCGAATTTTTTCGATAATTTAGAATAATGGAATTCATATAATATACTAAAATTTTAATTTACCGTTAATCCTTTAATAATATTTTACAATAATCAAAATACGAACAAACGAATGTCCCATAATCAGGTATGTGATGGAAATCGATTTCGAAAACGAAACGATTTGAAACCGAAAAATTTTGTGATGCATATATTTTGTTCATTTTCTGTTTTATTTAGAATTAAATTTTAATCACCTTTTATCAAATTTTATGACATAACTTTTTACATTTCTCGTATATTATTTGGTTGTTTCCATATGAAGTGCATTTTGGAAAGTAAAGTAAAATATTAGTTCAAATTCATCACATCTTTTCAAACCGTTTGATTTGAAAGCGATCGATATCTATCAAGAACACGAAAACTTTTTATTTTTCATTCAATATTAATATCTACTGTTCAAAATGTTTTTTCATTCGTTGGAAAAAATGTGATTATTTATTTTTTAATATAAATATCCATCATGATGAAAAAATGAATATCTTTAGAAATAAATATCAGTATGTTTAATTTAATGTTTAAATATTTTTTTATTAATACTTTTTGTTTCAAAAAATATTTTCTACTATTTTGTTTATGTGATGTATTGTGTAAATACATTTTAAATATTTTTTATTCAATGAAATTGTTCTTGTTTAGTTATTTTCATCCGATAAAAAATTTTTTATATTAAAATCAGAATTCGGATTTCTATCACAAACCCGTATGTTACAAAAGTAATTTTTTAACAGTATTTTGAAGAAATTTTAAAAAAACAAAGGGTGAGTTACAGAAGCAATCTAAAAGTAATTTGGTTCGTGATTCCTGAAGGCATCGATAAATGGGCCTTTCCTGCACGATATAACGTCTGTATCTCCTAACTGCTGGTCGGATCGAATTGAAATGTATGGGGAGGCTGTAGAGAAGGTCCTAAGCTTTCAGAAAAATGTTCTTGTAGTCACCATGTAATAAAAGTCCTATTTCAAAGATTTTTGTATTTCTGTAAAGTGCTTGGCGAGATAAAGAAAAAACATGTTTACTGATCTAAGTTATCTCTTACAGTTGAATTTTGAGTTTTTGATTGTTTGTCTCTACTATTTTATTATTTAGTTTTTCGAGAATTAGTCCTTTTCTTTACATATTTCAAAAGACAAGGCTTCATAAATGGTTATCCAGCATTGGTCGAAAATTGTGAATTTAAAGGAAAAAAATCATGTTTATCGATTAATAAAAAAATTGTTGAATTGTTGCGATTTCATTAAAAATATATATTTAGATCGATTTAGCACTAATCTGCTTCCCGCCGGGCCAAATACGTATGCAGGAGTACAGATGAAAAAGTCAACTTTTCAAAAGGTTTTTTAATTGCACAAAAAGTATATTAGCATTATATTATTACTATTATTTCTTATAAATTGCTTAAAATAAATATCAATTTTTCATTTCTCCAAAAACCATTCAAATAGCTTCAATAACCAATTTTTGGCAATTTTTCATAAAATTTGTCTTCGGCTTTTAATTCTTAAATACTTTTTTAGGCAGTTTTAAAAAAGAGAAAAAAATTTTATTTAAGAAACCTGGTAAAGAAACTTAAATTTCTTGAGTAATAATAGATTCATTTCCCTTTTGTGAAATATCAATCTTATTTTTGATAAATTTTATGAGTGGAAATAATAAAAAATCTCAAAAAATATTTTTCCATTATAATTTCTAATGTCTCGATCACTGTCTTTAATTCCTAGATAAAAATCTTTTAATAAATTTAATCTTTTTATACAAAAATTCTTTTTTTATTAAACTGAAATTGAAAATAAACAAATTTTTGATTAAAAGCAATATATTTTGTGTGTATGATCTGATCGTTTTAAATTAGTTAATTAATTATATACGTTATAACGAAATAAAAAAAAAAAAAAAACTTTAATAAAAACACTTCGTAAAAGAGAACACAAACTTAAACGTTCTAGAGTTTATTAGATAAAATTCATTTTATGGAAGTCGAGTATGAGTACTTTATTTAACAATAGCATTAAAAACAATCAAACTTAGCAAGTAAATTTTTTATTTACTTTATATTTTCACTGATTATCATTGAATATTCTAAAGTAAGAACTAAAAGAAATAAAAATAATTTTAAAACTATTTTCAATACAATTGTCCAACTTACAACCTGTGCAGTATCTTTGCATCTATGTACATATGTATGTTGTAAACATTTTTAAGTTGATGTTTTTGCTTATAAAAATTTTGTTTAGTAAATTTTTTCTACAACTATACGACGATACCTCAGAGGTTGCGAATTGGTAAATGTTTTTTTATGATTTCTCTCGGAAAGATGGAAAAGTTTTTTAAAAAATTGTTACAAAAGTTTCACAACAAGGACTAATTGATAAATAGGAAAGATATTATAATTTCCAGTAGTTAGTATATTATATGATAAATCTGAATTTATTTGTTTCCACTGAAACAAATTTTCGTTTCGTTTTCATTCGAGTATTCAAAGAAATTCTTCACTTTTTCAATAAAATACTTTTTGATAATTAACATGTAAAAAAAAAAAAAACAATAAAAAATAATATTAATAAAAAAGGGAACAGATTTTTTAATTTTTATATGAAAAAAGGAAAAATTGTAAATAAATTTAAAAAATAATGTTTTAAAAATTTAACTTTAGAGATTATTAATAAAACACAAAAAACTAAAATTAACATAATTCATTATGAGATAATAAATTCAAAATAATATCTTCTTGTTTATTAAAATATAAAAAGAAGCTTGGCTTCAATAAGAAAAAAATTCAAAATTATATTATTTAATATTTTGAAAATATCTTAATTGTTAATTTGAATGTAATAATATGGACAACAATTTATTTCGAATTAAAAAAGTAACAAAAAGAAATTAAGAAAAAAAAATATTATGTAAGTTGAGAAAATAATCTGTATCATGCATTGATAAATGAATTATTAATTTTAAAATAAACTATACATAAACACTTCATATTTATTCATTATGTAGGCCAAATTATTTACAAAAAGTTCATTATCCCAATAACCAAAGTTAGCTCATACTAAAACAAACATTACATCTTATCAAAATAAAAGTTAAAAACCTGTATTTTAAAACAAAAGTAAAAAAGAAATTGTCATTAAAATAAAACTAAAATAAAATACATATTTCACTTACTAAAATCTACTTTATTATATTGAAATTATATGATTTTAAAAAGAATATAACATCTGCCATCTTTAAGGAATGAAAATAGACAAAACAAAAATTTACTCCCATTTAAAGTAAAATGTTGTTTTAGTAAATTATACATACATTTACCTAAATTTAAGAATCTAATTTAAATTATGATATTAAAATATATTCAATACAAGGTAATTCAAAAACAAAAAAAAGGAATAAGTATATAATTTCATTGTAAATTTAGTTTTAAGCTAGCATTTTTTGAAAGCGAATAAATGAAAATAAAACAAAAACATTTTCCAACATTCCTGCTGTTGTTTGAATTTAGATAAAGAACACGTTTTTAAAATATATGTTCGTGGATTTATTAAAAATATAATATTTGCATAAATTGCAACATTTTCGTTCTAAAATAAAACCCCCTAATAAGCTCTGCTATAGATAAAAAATCAATTTTGATGCTCTACATATAAAAATCACAGGTTTTCTTTCCTTAAGCTAAAAAAGTAGTATTTTTTGAAAAAATCTTTTCCTTTGTATCTCTGGATTTGCTATAAAATAAATGTTTTGTACATATAGAAGTCGTCTTTTATTTTTTTTTTCCTTTTTGCTCAAACTGCTCCAATTTAGCTAAAAAAAATCAGTTAAGTTTTTCATACAAAAACCGAATTTTGGTCAAAGAATTTGAGTAACCACAGATTTTCTTTCTTTTTTCCCTATCTGCTCTGGTTTAGCTTATAAAATCCATTTTTAATATTTTCACATAAAAAACGATTTTTCCTAGGAAATATGAGGGAACATAGATTTTCGTTTTTTCTATCCCCTATAAAATTAGCTTATAGGTTTTTCATGTCAAAATTCTAGTTTAGCTATAAAAACGATTTAGGAGTTTTTTATACAAAAATCGTTTGATCACAGATTGTTCTCCTTTTGCTCCACCTACTCCGGTTTTTAGGCTTTTCATAAAAAGGTTTATTTATGATAGGAAAGATAAGTGATTACAGATTTTCTTCCTTTGAGCTTTATCTGTCCTGCTTTAGTTATTACTTTGATTTTCTATTTTTTTTTTTTTTCATAATGAATGATGACAGGTTTTTGTGCTGTTCTGGGTTAGCTAAAAAATAGATTTTTAGTTTTTTCGTATAAAATTTAAGTTTTTGTAGAAAATTTGATTGTTCATAGATTTTCTTTTTTTATGCTCAATCTGCTCTGGTTTAGCTATAAAAAAGATTTTTAAGTTTTCCATACAAAAATCTATTCTTTTAATAAAAAAAAAATCGATTTTGTTTTGTTGAAAAGAATACCAAGGAAATAAAAAATAATAAACGTTTTCCATTTCAAAACATATTTTCTTTTTATTAAATAAAACATCAGGTTTTGCTTTATATTACTAATAATATTAATAATAATTATTATTTTTTTGTTTGTTTTATCATTCATTAATTTTAAAGTTATACGTACTACTAATTCAAATTGTTGTAATTTATGTTTATTATGCTTATTTTGTTATTTTTTCTTGTTATGTATTATTTGCAAATTAAAATTATAAAATGTGTCCATTTAAGCTTAAAGTATTTTTGTTATTTTAATTATGTTTTGATGTTTTTAATAACTATTTTTAAACAGTCCCTAAACATTTAATTGTTTTGGCTGCATTCTGTTTATTTATGATGATATTGTTATTAATATAGACTTTTTTAGAGAAGTTAACAACAAGCAGAGAAGGTAAATTTGTTTAGTTTGAATGATTTTCTATTTATTTTTAATTGATGATCTTTAACATAGCAACATTATTTTTTTCTTTGTTTTAGAGAAGGAAATTAAAATTAAATAATAATGAAGATGGAGTTACAGGCCTGTGGTGACTGTCATTAACAAAATGAAATGGAAAAACATTAACCGATCTCATGTTTAAAATTATTTTCTTTGTTATTTAATTTTTTATGATGTTGGCAATTTTAATTTATACAAAACATTAAAATTTAATTAAAAAAACAAATATATATATATATATAAAAGTCGGTGGTTTTTATCTAGTTTTTTCCCAATTTCTTTTTATTTTAATGATTTACCACATACATTCACACACAAACATACACACCCCAAAAGCTTATAAAAAACAATGTAACTCCAAATGTTGTTTGTTTACAAATAACATTATGCAGCTTGCAGCTTTACAAACATAAAATAAAGAATAAGAAGATAGATGAAGGAAGATATATGGAGCAAAGTAAATGTAAAAGAGAAATCAATAAAAAGTAATAATAATATAAAATATTACAAAATTGTATAAATTTACTACCACTCTACTGCCATTTAAGTTAATAATTGGACCACCTTTTGTTTTAATATCAGTCGAAATATGGAACAAAGACAAATTAAGGTGGCTTAAAAGTCACTATCATAGTTGACATCTTGGGCTTGAGTTGATTCATCCGATCGCTCGGATATGGGTTCCAAATCCGCATCTAATCCGGGGTCATTCATTGAGGTTGGACAGCAGGGGTGTGACATTGAATCGAAGGCATCTTTAATTTGATTATTGGCACCTTTGGGATCCAAGTCGGTAGCCCAACTAAAGTGCATAAGAGCCGAGTCCACGTTGCCTAATGTTTTATGTATCTTTCCTATTAAATAAAACACGACCGATTCTTTAGGTACGATTTCTTTGAGTTCTTCAAGTTCTTTCAAAGCCTCTTGATGTTTACCCAACGAGAAATAAATCGAACCGCGATGAAAACGAGCTAAGGGATTTTTAGGATCTAATGTTGCGGCGGTATTGAGAGTCTGCAATGCCTGCTCCTTCTTTTGCATAAAGTATTGCATAGCACCGATGTGCACAAGAATAACAGAATTCTGGGGATTAATTTTCAGTGCCTTAATGTAGTGTAACTCGGCCAATTCGTATTTCTCCTGTTTCGAATAGATAGTACCAATGCCAAACCAGGAATTGTAGTGGCGTGGATCTCTAACTACAGCCGAGCGGAAATAATCCATGGCTCGGTCCAGTTCTTCGGTGAGGACAAGTTCGTGTCCCAATAGTGTGTAACTATATACAAATTCTGGATCTACCTGTACGGCCCGCTTAAAGAATTTTATAGCCGTTTCATGCTCCTTATGCAGTGAAAAACAATTGCCTGCCACACACCATGTTATGGGTGAGGTTTTATCTTGATTTATCAGATCTTGGGCCAGAGCCGATAGACTCACTTCCTTCTGCAAGTGCCACAAAGAGGAAGAATAAATTTCCATGTAATCCAGACGATACGGTTCCTGTTCATGAATACGTTTAAATATCGCTACTGCATTTTCATACTCTCTCAACTCGTAGTGGCACATGCCAATTAATGATTGCACCCAACTGGAAGAAAAATGATGTTTTGGTATTGTAGCCTCTAAGTGTTTTATGGCGCCTTTACACTGAAAATGTGCTAATTGCTTATAGCCCTCGCCAATATCTCGCATTAGTGTCATCAAACCATCAGCGGATTGTTTTTTCAGTGCTAGGAGGTGATGCGCCATAGTTTGGGCACTATTTAAACTATTATTCAACTGTACTTTGGCCTCCTCTGTGGAGCGATTAATACCAGTTTGGGCCGAAGTAATTGTTTCGACCTTTTCCTTGTCTTTGCGTATATTTTTTTCGCTAACCTTATCAGCATTTGTTTGATTGGCATTCGATTTGTCTTCGATTAGTTCATTATTTAAACAGATCTTACCCATACGAGTTTTAGTTTTACGTGGCGGTGAACGAGGCTGTACGAACTTATTTGATATATTGGGCGACTTGTTGTTTTCCTTGACTGAATAAGCACTATGGCTAAAGAGACGTGAACTTCGTCTCACAGCAGCATTGGGAATATTAGGAACTAAGCGAAAACGAACATAAATTATAGTTACATTATTTATTTAATCTATTTATATCACTTACCATTTGAAACATTTCCACTATTGTTGGGAGTACGTGGAGTTATATTTCCAGTTTGTGTAAACACAGAAGGTTTACTACCGCCACCAGAATTTGTTGATGTTTCTTTGCGATTTATTAGAGAACTAACATGTCCTTTCATCTTTTTGCCTATTACCTTTTGTTCTTGATTGACTTCGGCCAGTGTTTGAGGCAAGGGGGAATTCGTTATATTGAGATTAGCTTGAATGTGACCAGCACCTAGACTGCCTAAAAATGAGGAATCTCCACCGCACGGACTGTTTATAGGCAGTACACCAAAACTGGGTGTTGTTGGTGACATAGCGGAGAGATATTTAAATTGTTTACGAAATGGTGTACCAGCACCACCATCAAATTGTTGTTGTCCTTGTGCTGTAATGCTAGTTTGTTCAGAATTCGTGGTGTAAGCCACTGGCGTATCGTCCAACATCATCATACTTGAGTTCTGTTGCCCAACTCCCTGACCAACACTTTGCCCAATATTTGTACCCCTCAGCATTGATATGGAACTATTTAAATTATTATTGTTATTATTTGGCGTGATTAAAGCCTGTAACGCACCCAGGCCATTGTTATTGGAAGGCGGCTGTATTTGCTGTTCTATGGGTGTTGAGAGAATATAATTTGAACTATTACTCAATTGACTAATAAATCCACCGTCCACTGAAACATTTGTATTTGTTGTACCAAAATTTGTATAATTCATACTACCGCTTTCATTTAAACTGGCATTAGCGAAGCCAATATTTATGGCTCCCCCACCACCAAACAGTATCATCGAATTTGTATTCCCATTACCTTGGCATGTATTGAAAATATCGGTATTGGGAATTTGAAAAATACTATTTGCATCTGGATATTCACCCAACTGACAGAGATCAGCAAAAGCTTGCCACATAAATGGATTCAATTTCAATGCTTTGCGCAAAGCCATTGTGGCAATTTTATTACGTTCTGTCTTGACACAAATTTGTGCTATTAACTGTAAAACAAAACATGCTATTTCCCCAAATTCCTTAACGATATCGTCAAAGCAATTTTTCATATCAGCAAAACCATTAATGGTTAAAGCACATTCAGCTTCGGAATATTTTTTGAGTTGATAAGCACATTTCGCCTGTAAGAAACGACATTGTGGTGAACGGCGAGATTTTTCTCGTAACAACCAATAGGTTTGATGAATAAGATTTGAACGATAATAGCTGGTGGCTAAGATAAAAATGGTTTCATCGGTCTCCACTGAAATAAAGAAGAGGAATATGTTAAGTTGTAGTACTTTTCTTAGTAGTTTTTAAAAATTTCAATAGATATTAAGGATTAAAATGTTTGTCGGAGGAGTAATGTTTGTATGTTTTATAGGGAATAAGAGTTTTCGGAAAAAAGTGGTAAACATATACATACTATGTATTTTCATGAGTATTTTTTTTTTCTTGACTTTAGGTTCTGAAAACGGAAAAATTATCTAACAATATGTTTTTTAGAAGTGACACTCTTAGTAATATTTTTTAGTACTTTTTTTAACTGCTATAATTCTAAAAAAGAGTACATTTTAAAAATTTTTATTTTTTCCCTAAAAATGTTTATTTTTAAATTGGCACTTTTTAAAAATGGATACTTTTTATAAAAATTCATACTTTTTAAGAAAATATGTAAATTGGTACTTTTGGAAAATGCTTTTTTTCAGAAATGATACTTTTTGTGATTTTTTATACTGTTTTTAATTGCTAGTTTTAAAAATCAGTACTTTTTGAAAATATTTATTTTTTTCCAAAATTATTATATTTTAAATTGGTACTTTTTATAAAAATTAGTACTATTTAAGAAGATATGCAATTTTTATGAAAATCGGTACTTTTGAGAAAATGTCTACCCGAAGAATAAATAAAAATTTTCGCCCAAAAAAGTCGTGTTTTTACAGAAGTGGAAATCTTTGTAATTTTTTTTTCTAAAATTATTTTTTATTTTAATTGATACTTTTTTAAAAATTGATACTTTTTGAGAAAATGTTTACCAGAAGAATACAATAAGAATTTTCGGACAAAAAAGTTGTAAATATTTTTGTGAGTAAATTTTTCTGACGGGTCCGAAATGATTAAATTTAACAAACAATATGTTTTTACGAAAGTGATAATTTTTGTGCTGTTTTTAATTGATATAGTTCTTAAAAGCAGTACTCTGCGAAAATTTTTATTTATTATTTTTTTTCATTTTTCTAAAACTGGTATTTTTTTTAAATCTGCACTTTTTAAAGAAATATTTAATTTTAATGAAAATTGGTACTTTTTGAGAAAATGTTCACATTTTTGAAAATTATTTTATATTTGGTACTTTTTGAATATTTATATTTCTTACAGAAATTGGAACTGTAAAAATTTTGGATTTTTTTTGCAAAATTAAATTTTTTAGAGAATATTTGAACTTTTTGTAAATTATTAGTTAATTGGTACCTTTTACTTTAAGAATTGGTAGTTTTTTTTTAGAAAAAATATCAAGTATATAAAAAAATTGGTACATTTTTAAATTTTTTTTTTCTTTTTTATTATTTTTTTTTTTTTTTTTTTTTTTTTTTTGAGACTGAAGTCGCCTTTGTATAAAGCAGGACATTTTTTTCCAAAATGATAATTTACTTTTAAAAATTTAAAATAAATTTGGTTCTACAATTTTAAATTGTACTATTTTAGTTTTTGGCAATTAGCAGTTTTTTGAAAACTAATGCTTTTTTGAAAATTAGAATATTTTTGAAAATTTGAATAGTATTTGTATTTCTTTTAAAAATTATTACTTTTTAGGAAAATTAGTATCGTTTTTTTAGAAAATGTACACTTTTTTGTTGAAATTGTTACTTCTTAAGAAAACTTATTTTTTTTATTATAGTTTAACTCTTTAATTTTTTGAAATTAGTAGGTGCTTTTTTGAAAATTATATTTTTTTGGAAATTGATACTTTTTGAAAAGTATTTGTATTTATTTTCAAAGTTTGTACTTTTTATGAAAATTAGTATCTTATTTTTAGAAAATTATATATTTTATGGAAATTGGTACATTTTTTATTTTATTATTTTTTTATGAAAGCTTCTATTCTTTAAGAAAATGTTTAAATTTTTTAAAATTAGTTTTAATTGGTTCTCTTTTTTTTATTTTTTGGATATTATAAGATTTTTGAATATTTACACTTTTTTAAACTTAACTTATTATGAATATTGGTACTTTTTAAGAAAATGTTTATATTTTTAATTATTATTTTAATTGACGCTCTTTTTAAAATTTTTGAATTTTATATTTATTGGCAAATTACATAGGCCAACACTAAAAAAAGTATTGTGAAAAATATGTTGCAGATATTGTAGGTATAGTCATTCCAATTTGGAACTTATTATGAAAATTGGTATTTTTTAAGAAAATTTTTACATTTTTTTTATTGTTTTAATTGATACTCTTTTTTAAATTTTTGAATTTTATATTTATTGGCAAATTACACAGGTCAACATTAAAAAAGTATCGTGAAAAATATGTTGCAGATATTGTATGTATAGCCATTCCAATTCAAATATGTAGAACATATAGCTCCTAGAAGTCTTTAAAATCACTGTATATATGGGAACAATAAGCGATGAATAAGGGGAGCTTTTTCACCAAAACGCTGCTACTGATAGATTATATTAAGGCATATGGAATCCTACTATGCCGACTATTGCTGTTTCTTAGTATGAGAAAAAAATGAAAAATAGTACTTTCATAAATCCTAATTTAATATATATATATATATGAACGTGCACAATTCAAAATCTATAAAATTACATTCAATAAATTCTTTATTTTTCAGTATAAGCCTTTAACGGTTTTTATTGGGCATTTCTCTCTATATTTGGTAATATGATTTCTATTTGCACAAGACTTACTTATGCCAAGGTGAACTTTTTTGACTAAAGTAGGCTTTTCTTTACACAGCTGTTTACATGTATCATAAAGTAAAATAAACTTAGAAGTTTTATAGTCACTTTAGAATATGGTATGTATGAGATATTAAATCAATTATCGATCTTCACACTTTTCAGAAAACATTCCATCTTAATAAGGCATCTTTAAATTCGTGACATTTTCTTAGTTCAAGAAACAAGGCGTAGACTTTAAATTGGGGATGATATAAAATAAAACTTTTTTGCAGCGGTGAAACTTTTAAAAATAAATAATAAATTCCTCAAGAAGAGGAATTTATTCAAAAATTTAAAGGACATTTTTAAACATTCCTTTGTGTTTACTTTTTTCATTTCAGAGTGATTTGAAATTAACATTTGATATCAAAATAATATAGTATGATTTATTTAACACTTTTAGTAAACCTTTGCTCTAATTTTGAACACTATTTGAAAAACATTTTTGATATCAAAAATAATCATGTCTCAAACTTTTGACTTGGTATTTATTTATTCATTTATTACACAAAAATTCCGGTGTATCGTTCTTGATTTGTAATATCTCAAGTGGATCATAAAGGTATTGCTTGTGAGAACGCTTGGTCTAAGGAGTAAGAATTAAGCAGAATTGTAATCTAATTTTTTTCTAATTATACCCCACACCACGATAGGTGCTTGGGGTTATGATCAGTCCATTATTTCACTTAGCCCCCATACAAATGTCCTCCCGGAACAGGGCTTTAACGATCATAAATGCCTTAAATTAAACAATATTTTAATCAAATTCGGTGTGAGAAAGTTTTGTATATGTTTCAATCTTTGTGCCAAATTTTATGAAGATCAGTCCATAATTGACGATAGCTCCCATATAAATATAATTATTATTATCAAGTTTATATTCGACACAAATAAGTTTTATATAAGTAGAAATCACAGTGACGAATTTTATGAAGATCGGTCCATAATTTTCCATAGCTCCCATATAAGCCCACTTTCGGGAATCACCCTAAAGTGCATGAATTCAAATAAATTTTAGTATTAACGTATTATTCTGTATTCGTATATTTAATTTTCACTTAGTAAAAGTATCGTTCCACAATTGTCCACATGTCTAATATAAGACCCCTCCACGAATTTTGATGGACATACACAATGTTGTGGAGTATCATATAGTCGGACTTGAACGACTATATCTTTCTTACTTGTTTTTTATTGACTTTGTTATTTAAATTAGGATTTTTATTTATTATTTTTTTTTCAAACTTTTGATTTACTGTCAGTGCGATTTTAAAAATTTTATCATTTTTAAATTCGCGTCTAGTCTAGTGCAAATTGTATTTTCAATAATTAATAATTTCAACATATTACTTTTTGTTTTGATAAAATTCTTTATTTTGCATAATTTTCTACCCTTACCTAGACTTTTAACTATTTTGCTAAAACCAGCAAAAAATTTTACTTGTACTTGTAGTGTCAATTGTCTTGATTTGTTCCATATATAAGTTAGTTGCAAGAAAGTGCAGGAATGCTTTTAATTTAAAAACCTTGTTATTTTATACTTTATAAAATAAAATAAGAATTTATTTTTTAAGGGAAAAAGGTAACGTCTTAACATATAAAAAAGTACATAAAATAAAAAAATTTCCAAAACACCAGTTCGACAATATATATAAATTCCAGCTAATGTGACGAAAAACTTGAGAAATTTTATTTAAATAAAATATTTAATTATATTTTGAATAAAAGTAGAACACTTTTTTTTATAATTTAGAAACAAATTAATAAGAAAATAAAATTGATAGATATAGTATGGAAGATACTATAGTGAATAAAAGTTAGTTCCTTTTCACGTCTTTTGAAAATCATATGATATTTTAATGTCCGTCCGGATGTCCGTATGGAGCTTAGATCTTTGACCTCAATACGCGATTCATTGGCATTGTCCATATTATAAGTTTTAAGTGTGTAATGTATGGACATAATGCTAAAATATTCCGAGCCATACATTTTAAATTCAAATGCTTTGAATAAATATTGCCTTAATAAGCATATTACATCATTTTCGATGTAATTTTACAAGGCAAAATATGGAAATATGTCATGATTATTGTGTTGTCAGCGACAGCTAATTTTGTGCAAAATCTCATAAAAAAAAATCGCGGACACCATTTCTTGCCTATAAAACAGGAGTTAATAGTTTGCTCTAGAAGATAATATAACTTAAAAGTTGTGACGTGATAGAAAAGTTTCGTTTGACTTTCTATACTATGCGAAGCATAATGAATAGTGTTGCAAAATTATTCGCGATGTATATTTTTTATAATTTTGTTGACCTGTGCCTTTTTTTTAGAAAATTGGTACTTTTTTATATACAAATATTTTGAAAAATTTAAACTTTTTTTAGAAAATATATATTTTACAGAAATTTGTATTTTTTAATCGACAAAGGTTTTTAAAGACAGGTGTCGGATTTTTACAAATCTGATCTCATTATTGTTGTCGAAAAATATGGATAGATTTATTGACATATGAATAAAGTCCCTAATTATCGGGGAATTTAAAAATTTTATTCAAGCAAATAGACTGTAAGATGAATATATTTTTTAAGACAAACTTTAGAACAAATCAAGATTACAAATAATGTTGAAATTAATTAATTAATTAATAATGTTGAAATTTTTAACGTTGATAAGGATTTTTCTGTGTATCCGGTATTGGCAGAAGTCAAGGACTTTCTCCTCTATATATGTCGAACTCCGATTTCGCTGAAATAACTTTTTTTGGAAATCAAAAAGTATAATATAGTATAATAATAAATCGTATATGTATTAATGAAGATATTCGGACAAATTATGAAAACTTTAGAGGCCCATAACTTGTAAACTAAACTAAGGGAGCGGGAAAACTTTTTACATTACTTTAATAACAAGTAAAAGTATTACGAAATTATTATCAAAATTATTTAAAAATAAAGTGTGCTGGTGATCTTGATTTTTACTCAAACATGTATTTACCCTTACCACTAATGGTAAAAAGTATTACATATATATCTCGATTTAAGTCATTCCAAATTAACAATTAGTGACTGGCAAATCGATTTCGATTATGGTCGAAAATCGATTCTTGTTGTCAAAAAAAAAAAAAAAATTTAAATAAAATAAAAATAAATCACCTGCACAATTAAGTAGATTTTTGCACAATTAATAAGTTGCAAAAATTTCAAACGAAAAATTTTAAACTTTCTAAAAAAAATTATATATAAATAGGTTAAATGAATATATATAAATAGGCTAAATGAACTTTTATAGAAAATTTTTCAGGAGCTTTCAATTGATAATTAAATAATTTGGAATTGGATAAATAATATAGAAAATATTTACTATTTTAAGTATTTTAGACATCTCAATGAGTTTCGAAATAGTTGTTAAACATAATGGACGAACTTTGAGTACGATTTTATAAAATCTACATTCGTAAGAGAACGGTCACCAAAATATTTGATCATGCTGATAAGTATAGCTAGAGATTGAGTGCATTTGAGTAGACATTACTACGTTCAAATAAAAGTCGATATCAATATCTTCCGAAATAAGCGTCCCGTTTAACAGAAATATTCCGGATTCGGTTCCAGTGTCAGTTTTATATGCAATATTTTATATCATTGCATATTTGGTGAAATGACTAATTTACTTCTTATGTTTTCGCAAAAATACATGTATTTTAATTCTATGGTGCTGAATTTTAGACATTTAGTAACGTTATTAGTGTAATCTTCCGAAGTAGGTCAATTTTAAATATATAAATTCTTTTTATTATCTTTTGATATTTTTCGAATAGTTCGACTATTGTATTCAATGCATTACTCAAAATGCATTAATTCAAAGAGTATACTCTCTGGTTTATTTTTTAAACATATCAACAGATATGCATATTTAAACGTCTAATAATCATTTAAAACATAATCTAATTTAATGAATTTTTTATTAATTTTACTAATAATCTATTTAAAAATCGATTATAGGGTTCGATTAATCGACTATAAAATTCGAAATTAAATGGTTGATCGAAAAATCGATTATTAGTTAGCTTTATGACCATTCACTAGTCCAAATATATGCATATGTATTTTAATATTAAGAAAGTGTAAAAAAATTATTTTAAGGTTAAACCAGAAAGCTACAAAAGACTTCAAATGCAAAAAATTATATTTGGTGTAAAATATCAGGATTTTAATAATTTTTAATTATAGATTCAATTATTGATTTTTACGCAAATTTTTGTTTACCTTCGGAACATAAACGTTCTGCCAGAAAAACCGCATCCTTGTGATCATAGTGATTAAGACAATGCCATATGGCAGCCTAAAAAAACAATAAACTCTTTTTTAACTTTATACTGGAACAATTATAACATTTTAAGGTATTACCTGTACTGGTTCTTGGACAATCATTATTGTTGAACAATGTTTTTGTGTTACAGTTATACTGTTTAAAACTTTCTCACTTGATCACTTTTTATCCTTTTCTTGTAAGTTTTTCTTAGCTTATGCAAACAAGCAAACGAATCCTTTTATTAGTAAAACTTTTATTGTATTTTAAAACTTTTTTCAATACCCCACACATACACGTACACAATGCACGTCTCTTATTTTGGTCGCAGTCTTTAATAGACTTGCAGTACTTGTGTTGTTGTTTCTGCTGGTGACGTCCACCACCACCGCCACCAACAATAACCAAAATTAACAAACAATCTGAGCTACACTATTCTGCTTACTGTCTGCTACACAAATTTTTTTTCTTTCGTGTGATACCTTAGTGAGCACTAAGGCCACTGTTTGAAAAAAATTTCACTTTCAATTAATCGAATTTTTCGATCAATTATTTAGAAGTTTACACACAAAATTTGTTTTCTTAATATTTACTAACAGTTATTTTAGTCATTTTCACAGTTTTTTAATAAAAATGTTAGCATTTAATTAGAGAATTTGTTATTTAAAATTTATGCAAACTGAAAAAATTTCCAATTGCAGAGAAAAAGTAAAATATTTTTCTTCGTTTAGGGTACACAGTTGCAAAAATGCGTACGATTTACAGTTGGAAAAAATGAAATTGTTCAGGTCTTATTTTACCAAATGGCAATGCCCTACAAACATCTCTCCTCTGTATCATTTTAGTATATGGAAATAGGGATGTCAATTGAAATTTTTTAAGTGTAGTAAACAGCTGTTAAAATTGTACTTTTTTTGCCATAATTGTACCAAATTAAAAAATTGTTATAAAATTACTTGAAGTTAAAAAATTTCGTCAAACTCCCGTAATAAACCTAATACTTTCAAGTTATTTTTATCGACATAAAGAAAATTTTAGCTGTTTTATTGCTAACGTTCATAGACAATTTCATACAAAATTTAAATATATATACGTTTGGAGTTAACATGTAGGGTTAGGGTTAGGGTAGAGTTGGGGTAATTAATCTATAAAGAGATAAATTAAAATTACTCGTAGACAGAGAATATATATATAGAAAAAGAAATATAGTATATAGAAATATAAGATAGTATTTCTTTCAATTAAAGATAATTGAGTTAAGAGTTTATTATCACGTTTTTCCAGTGTAGCGGCCTGTAGAACAAATAAGTATTTATGTGTGATTTATGCCTGTGTCTAACAGAGGTAGCAGTTCACTTCACTATAGTCAAAAAGCAAGTAAGTGTTAATTAGATTTTTTAATTAGACAAAACTTCGGTTTTGTCGTAAAACCTGAAGTTTTGTAACTAAAGCTTTAGATTTTGTAACGAGTGATCCAATTTTTAGTAATAACAACGTTCTTTTATGTTACGAAATTAACTTCTTCTAATAGAATTCTATGCAATGCTTTTAAAACTAAACCCAAGTTATTGTTATTAATATAATAATTATAAAAATTTATAGAATATTATAAAATTTAATTTTATAATTAGAGTGTCTAAATTGGACGGCATTTATATAAATTTTGATAACAATTTATAATTCCTGCCAATAAATGCTTTTTATTTCCTCTTTAATCGTATCATAAATATCCTTCTTAACCTACATAGTTTTTATTACATAATTAATGTTAATATTACAAATTATTGATGATAATATGTCTCTGAATATTAAAGAGTCTATGAGACCCTAATAGGAGAATTTTAAAATAAAAAGACTGGGTATCAAGTATAATCTAGTGCTTTGTCTTAAATAATTTAAAAATTTGTTCAAACATTTTTGCAATAAAAGTTGAAATTTGGTTATAAATAAGATGATTTTCTATAGTAACTTTATAAAAATTGAAATCAGAAACAAATTTAAAATTTACCAATTTGATTATTTGTGTACTTTTCACTCTCGAATTGTGCCAAGGAAAGTACAATTGTACCAATTTTGACATCCTTGTGCAGCAATATTTAATAATATGGCACTACTAATTATTGTTAATTTTTCTTTTCAATAATTACTTTATTGGTTTTGTTTTGGTCTTGTTTTTCTACAGAATATTGTAAGAAAGCAAATGAAGATTCATTAATTTTTTCCGTTTTTGCATTGGTTTCTTTTGCTCAGTTTTGTAAAAGTTGTACAAAAATTATATAAAAAAATGTTTGGTCCATAAAACTACGAAATTGTTAAAAAAATGTTGTTAAAATTATGTTTTTTTGGTTTAATACTCTTTGTATTAATTTATTGGTGAGTAAGCTTTTTAAAATCTCGAATGAATTTGGGTGTTGTTTTCCTTTTTTTTTGGTATTAATTGGTGCTTTGTCAATAAAGAATAATAAATATAATTGTGTGTTGAATTTATGAAAATTAATGTCGTCTTAATTAAAACTTATCTTTTTGGACTTTTTAGGATTTTACCTAAAGCAATTAGTTGGTTTTTGGTTAAAAAGTTTAAAGTTAAAGTACGTATTGGACGTATTAATTTACCGTATTTGGCCTTGAAAAATGTGAACGTCAGCAAAAGTGGATTTTCGGTGGTAAGTTGGAGTTATATATACACATATTGTTAATCCATAAAATATATGTATGTAAATTAATGGCAAAATTTAATATATTTGAATTAGTCTTAATATCCAAAATAACTATATAATTGACTTCTGCGGCTTAACAGCAGTGTGGTCGAAAGTTCATTGTTATTTATTAATTGGAAACTTTATCTTTAAATTAATGATAATGCAGGTTTAAAATAATAATTTATTTTCATGTTCTACAACACCATAGGTAGTAGGTAGTTAGGGTATTATGCATTTATTCTGATGTTTGAAAAATACAAACCTTTAAGCAAGGTGTTTAATAATCGCTTCAGAATCAACTTCTGGCTGACTGGGCACACATGAAAGTCATGTGAACAAAGTACGTAATTTTAAAGACATCTGGATGTAATTTGAAATGAATAATTATTTTTATATAAGTATGAAACCAAATGATTGTGATCAAAAATATTACGAAAAGGACATTTTACTTTAATAATAAAGAAGGAAGTAATCATATAAAAATCATGTATTCTGTAAGCAGGAGCGAAGGGTTCTGCGTTTTTCGACAAGAGCTCTAATTTTTTTCCTGATATACTGCACATATCTGTCTATATATATAAAGTTATTCGATGTACTGCTTCTTGAGAATTAGTATAAAAACATAAATTGATTTCAATTCATCATTTCAACTGTTTGAGCCATGAAGTTTAATTTAAACTTTATCTATTTTTTCTTAATTACTTAATTAAGACATGTTTATCCTGTTCAGAGTTATTTATTTATTTATTTTATTAACTAATTTTATACATCCCAGAAAAACTGTATTAGTTATCAAATAGTTCCAGAATGCAAGAAAATAACTTGTACCCGTTCGACTTTGACATTACGACTGTTGATTTTGGTTCGAAATCGTCAGCCCCAGCACTAGTTCTGCGGAAGTGTTACCTAAACAAACACGTTCTGCTGAAGAGTTCCAGAACTAGTTCTTTAATCAATTATTTTGTTCGAAATTGTCACATTCATAAGTATTTCCATAGAAGCATTAGAAAATGGTTCAGAACCAATTATTGAAATCAATTTTTAAGTATTTTAAAAAGTTCTAGGAGATCGTTTGATTCTCAAAAAAATTATTTAAAAACCAATTTAGAATCATAATGCAGGTTTACTTAATGAGTGCCAGAAATGGTTACGACACCACTAGCTCTATGGATATTACTAAAGAATCTGAAATGGGTCTGACTACAGCAGTTCTAGAACTAATGATTTTAGAACATGTTCTAAAATTTTTATGGCATAATATAAATTTTAAAATATTTTTTATGCATATTCAAATTTGCCATAAGAATCATTTTCGAAGATTGATTAATTATTAGTTTTTTGTCAACCCGAAATGTCTCAAAAGAAAATCCTAATTCTTCCCATATTATTTTAGCAAATAGAAGAAATTTGTCTGCGTAGCAGTTTCTTCAACACCGAAGTAACAAAACTCTTGTCGATTTATATAAAAGATATACAAATCAATAAAGATATTAAACCGAAAAGCGATGGTACGCCCAAAGAAGAACAAAAACGATATGAGAATCTCTCGCGTGAGGCGGGTGTGGATAATGTACCGGATTTTAGACAGGCAAAAGTACCTCCTAGTATTTTGACATTTGCCCAATTTATGGCCGTGCATATAAATAACATATCGGTATTGGTAATGTATAATGATTTTGACCCTGGTTGGTATATACATGCTCTCGCAAAAGAACTACATTTAGATGGTAGTATTGTGCATAATGCTAAAACTTTATTGGTAAATGCAGCGCTCAATGAGGCTCAGGTGAGAATAAAGAATAATTTTAAAAAAATAATCAATTTTTGTATATTTTTTTTGCTGTTTTTAATTTTAAGGCCAAGATGTTAAGACATTGTCCTACAAGACGGCAATCTTTAGAAAATTTAAATAAAATACGTCCTTGTTTGGGAGAAATTAGTTTTGATATAGCTTTGGATGCTACATTATTTGCCCAGGGACCCTTATCAGTGGATGTAAGTTTTTTTTTTTTTTTTTATAAATAAGAATTTAAATTGATGTCATTAATATTTTGCAGAAATTATCATTGGCCATGAATAATGCTAAATCTACTATATATGGTGGCCTCTATGACTTCTTAAGAGAAGCTAAAAAACGTACACTTCCCCAGGAGTCTACCAGAGAAGATAGTTATACATTTACTCCGTTATCAACATATACGACATCTAATACAACTTCTTCGTCGTATCAACGGCCTATGCGTCCAAATTACAATAATGAATCATATCAAAAAATAGCTCCTATAATACCAAAGAATTTTAATTTTATTATACAAGCAGCTACTTTTTCAGCTGTTAAGGAAAATTCCCAAAATGATTTTAGTGCAAAAATGCATTTATTTAGCGTAAGTTGTCTGTATTTTAATTTTGTTTTATGAATAAACACATATTTTTTCGAAATTTCAGATAACCGGTGAATTTAATTCAAAATCTTTAAATGAAAATGCTCATTTACCCACAGTGTTTACCAAACTGACATTACAACATTTGGATATTGATACTAAATACGAAAAATTATTATTTATTGAACAGTTTACTATAGACTCAATGGTAAGTTAATTTTCGAAAATCTGCATAAGTAATACGTAAACACATTTCCTGTAATAACGCCTTTTACGTTCAAAGTATATATCCGATTTTAATAACAAATTCACTATTTTCGAAATAATATAGGCGCTAACAGATATATAAAACTCACATATATGTGTATAAGCCTCAAAAAAAAAAAAAAAAAAAAAAAAAAAGAGCGACTTTCTTCTATTTCATTTCTCATGTCTATCATACAACTATCTCACTTTCACGCAGTATCATTGTGGTTATTTCTTTACAAAAATAAATTAGATAAGTTGTAATGATATAAGAGTGATTAAAAGTTTTTTATACTTTTAATTTTACTTGCGCTATTAAGATGATCTAATTTATTTGTTCTTTTACTTTGGATATTTAAAATCAGTAACTGTTATGATCATTGGATAACAGTTATTTTTTCACTTTTATATCTTTTCGAGCTGAAATAAAAAGTATTTTCAGAGCAATATAATGCCAATATAAAAAAAGTCACCAAAACGAAAAAAATCGCCAAAGCAAAGAAGAAACTCCAAAATGGAAAAAAAATCGTAAAAAGAAAAAACGTTAAAATGAAAAAAGCCAAAAAGTCGCCCAAACGAAAAAAATCGCCAAAATGAAAAAGCTTTTGACAATAATTTTTGTTTTAACTTTTTTCCGTTTTGTACTACAGTTATTTCTTCACTTATATTTATTTTCTCAGAATAGGACATTCCAAACTTTTAAACGAGGTTAATCTCGGTGGACATGCCCTGGTTCCCTCTGGATCCACGGACTATATGTGCACGGAGGTCGATTTCGGGGAAAATCCTATACTGATTATCCCGAGTAGGAACCAATGGTCAGGTTGGGAGAAACTATTCAGTGGAGTATCGGTATTCACTGATGGATCCAAAATGGATACAGGCACTCTTACAGGTGTGTATCTAGTTGAGGAAAACATCAGGAAAACGTATAGCCTCCCGGATAGTTGTAGTGTGTTTTAGGCGGAAATTCTAGGTAGTCGTATGCCACAGAATTGATTGCAGGGAACATTGAGGTGAATACAGAGGTAACTCTGTATGTAGATAGCCAGGCGGCGCTGAAGGCCTTGAAAGAACATTTTGTCAAGTCTAGGCTAGTTAGCGACTGTAAGAAGGCTCTTAGGAGATTGATGGGAAATTATCATATCAGACTCTGCTGGGTACCCGGTCATTGCGAGGTAAATGTCAAGGAGGTAGCTGATGAATTAGCTATGGCTCAGCTTTGGATAGGACTGCAAGTGAAAGTGATGAGACCACCTCTAGGCTTTTACTTCAGGTTAATTAGGGAGTGGATTCGGGATAGAACTTATGGCCCAAACTTGATAAAGCAGATACAAATCTACTTTTAAGCATGAAAAGGGAAAACCTGAAGACTATGATAGGTATTCTGACAGGTCATTGTCCCATAGGGGGAATGATAGGGAATTGGGATAGAGGTTCCTCCGGTCTTTGCAGAATGTGCGAAGATAATGAGGAGCTAGAGACGGTGGAACATATCATATGTTACTGTCCATGTCTACAACTAAGTAGGCAGAAATGGTTAGGCAGTCGATTCGTTGACGAATTGGACAGTATATCGAGAATAGATCTCGATAGATTAATAGGATTCGTCATGGTAATATGCTGGATAAGAGGGGGTCGTTGGCTTAGAGCGAACGATTTAGGGCGGTAGCACTTTTCTTTTTCATATTTTTCTATTCTTGGTCTCAGTTTTTCTCTATCATTTTAATTCCTGGTCTTTTCTATATTTCGTCTACAAACCTTCTCTACCTACCTACCTATATTTATTTTTATGAACTGATATAAAATTTATTTTGTGAATTTCATTTTTTTTTAAGTTATATAAAAATTATTTTTTTGATTTTTCTTATATTGAAAAATAGTGCTGTAAAATACAAAATTCTAAAATGAAAAAAACGCCAAAATGGGAAAAAATCCAATACGAGATTAAAATCGCCAAAACGAAAAAAAATCGGCAAAACGAAAAAAACGATGAATTGACAAAAGGGGGAAAATAATGAAATATTAGAAAAAAATCTCCAAAACGAAAAAAAAAATCGTAAAACGAGTCAAAACGCCAATACGAAAAAAATCACCCAAAACGAAAAAAATTGACAAAACGATATTATTTGTTTTAATTTTGGCGTTTTAACATACAGTTATTTTCTCAGTTTTATATTTTTTTTACGAAATGAAATTATAGTTATTTTGTAATTTTAATTTTTTTCTGAGTAATATAAAAATTATTTTCTGATTTTTCTTATTGCACAAACTCAGGGATCTTGTTTTAATAAAAAAGGGCCAATCTGTAAGAAATATTTAGTTATAATTACTCGTGTAGGAGCAATTATAATTGAAACTCCATAGGGTAGCTGGCTGTTGTGACATGAAAAAAAACTCACCTTTCTTTGGGTTACTTTTATGAAATGAGATGTAGGTACTTGCTGCTGATTTCAATTCAATATTAGTTTATTATACTTAACAATTTCAGGTTTCGGCAAATATAAATTGTAGGTTAAGGTAAGTATGAGTTTAGGTTAAGTCAAGTATAAATACAAATTCAGCGGTAACTAATTACGATGATGTGATCGTTGCGATGGATAGTTAACAAGTGATTTCTTTTCCGTCATGACAGCAATAATAGTAGCATTCAGATTTCCAATAAATTTCGGGTTTTCCAATAACGTTTTCTTTACAGTGTACTAAAAGTGCTGCCAATCATTACAATGTACACTTAAAATAATTATCTTATATTAATTAATATAAAAATTATAAGGATTATAATTTAAGTGTCCAACTAGTTTGGACACTTATATTCAAAAATAATGTATGAAAAATACGGGAAAAAATCGCCAAAACGAAAAAACAACGCAAAAACGGAGCAAATCGCCAAAATCGTTTTGCCATTTTTTTCCTTTTTACCGTTTATTGAATTGTGAAAAAAATATTTATAAAAATAAGTTTAAATTAAACATTTTTATTTCAATACAATAGGGATAGCGGAACACCTAGTTAGAAATAAATTAATTAACTGAAATTTAAAATCAAACACCACAAAAAAAGACCAACACAATAATGTTTAAAACTGAATCAAAAGCCCAATGCGATTTTTCAAATATTATTTAAAAGTGCTAAGAACCCTTCTAACCTCTAACAAATCAAAATTTGCCATTGCTTTTCTCTTGCAGCTACAAAATGATATTCTAAATTTATACGTTAAATTGAAAACATTTCAAATCATCTACAATCATTGTGAAATTTATGATTGGGTCCACAACAATTTCCTCTCAAGTGCACGACAAAAACAACAGCAACCAATGTTGTTGCAATACAAACAAAAATCATTGCCCGATCACTTGGGCACTTTGCAAAAGCAGTGTTCGCGACAATATAGTGATGCAACAGCAGGTGCCGAAGGTGTTCCAGGCGAACAGAAAAAGAGCATATTCGAATCGGTAATGAAACATGTTGTCGTAAAGGGTTGTGCTGAATTATTTAATGTTTCGATGCTAATGAAATTAGATGACGACGAACATGCTGGCATGAGTGTTAGCCATACACGTTTGGTGCTAGAACAAATCGAAGATAAACGTAGTTCTATGTATAAAACTAAAATTTTTAATTTATTATTAAATCAACGTCACTGGAGTGTTGAGCTTATGATTGAATCACTATGGTGGTCTTTGGGTAATTCCATAAATGATACTAACAACCTTAAAAAGTCACATTCGCCGGGTTCTCCTTTCTTTTTGGGTGTTAGTTTAGTCAAATTAAGTTCCTATTCAAATTCTACTAAACTAGAGGTATCCATACATACATTGCGTACCGAATACAGCATGACTTTGGCGAATTTTGTTATAAAAACAGTTAATTGTATTAAGCAATATGGTGGACTTGAAACGGAAGTCAATCCAGCCAAACAAAAAGTCTTGCAAACTACTGAAAAGTCTGTAAATCTATTGGTTTCTGCTAAAATCAAAGATATTACCGCTTATTTTGTTAATCATCACAGAGCATGTTTGCTTTTAAGTTTTTCCGAAATAACTTTAACCAGAACTCATCAAATTTCTCACTTAAAATTAGAAGAATTTCAAATGGCTATAATGCGTTCTATGACAGCTTCTTCTTTGTGTCTGACTGATTTTACAGATATATTTGCCAATTGTAAATTGATACGTTTAGAATATGAAAAGATGGAGAATAAGAGACCTAAATTATCGGCGTATATACCAGGAAGTACAGAGGCCATTTGGAATTCAAATCTTCATATGCATATTTTGACATTAGTACGAGATATGCAAGATTTAAAATGTGCTTTGGCCTTACCACAAAAAGAAAAATCACTTTCACCTATTGCCACAGATCCTAATAGCAAGAAATTAATTATAGAATTATCAGCTGAACGTAGTACAGTATTTGAAATAAAGCTATCCGATCGTCATTCTATGCAATGGTTTGTGGAGAATTTATTCTTTAGTCACAAAGAGGGTAATTTTATTTCGGCCGAAAATATTTTCATAAAAATCGATGATGAACATATATTTACCCTAAAAGATGTAGATGTTCATTCGTTGGCCAAATTGGATATGTTAACACATGAAAGAGCTAATTGTGAGGGTTTCCTTTTGCCCACTAATAAAGTATGGGTAACCACTATTGGTGCTTTCAAGGTAATTAATTATATATTGAATTTGTAAAGTGGATGATGTTATCCAAATTACTGTTTCATTCGAACAGGCTATTTTTCCTTATGACCACGATTTTTATGATGCGGTGCAAAATCAATTTGTTTCCCATTTCAAATGGTTAAAAATGGTGCATAATTACAAAAAGAAACCCTTCACAGCTAGTTCTCCTATACCCAGTGATATTGTTATACAAGTAAGTTTTCTTTTAATTTTGGTAGTTAATACAGACAGTAAAATATTTTTCTTTAATTCCTAGATCAAAGAATTTCTTGTGGAAATTAGTGATGATCCTTTCGAAGTTAAATTACGTGATAATTATGTTCTACTGGTAGATGAATATCTGGAGGGTCTTAAGCGTAAAACCTTGTTTGATAAAAAGATTGCTGAAATTTGTTCGAAAACATTACTGGTGCCAGCTGGCACCATTGAAACTCTACATGCCACTTTGGTTAAAAAGAATTCGGAAATTTATATACAACGTTCGAAGAAAATACGTGAAAGTGGTCCTGTGCGTACACGTTTATTGGCTTGGATTATGACCGATGTAGAAATTATGGCCATGGCAGATCCCTCAATACATGGCACCTCCAATGTTACTCGTATAATGCGTGAAATTGATTCAGAAAGTCCTTGGCCAGAAGAGGGTTTGGAATTTACTACGTTATGGTGTCGTAATGTTCATGTCAGCTGTTCGGAATGGAAATTTATGCTAAGAGATTTTCCCCAGCCCATGTTTTATGTAAAGACTATGGGTTTATTTGGGATACTGTGCGGTGCTGAACAAGCTGCCTCCAAACGAGCAAAACGTGATGTTTTCATAGAGGTGGGAGAACCTTTTGGCACCGATGTCGTACAACGTAGCATGACCGCTTTGAAATTCTATCATGATTTTAATTGTGATTTAGAATTTTGTAGTTATGCGTTTGGTCCCTGTTGGGAACCGGTGATGGCTCAATGTAATTTGAGTTTTGAAAAAATATCCGCGCCCTCTAAAGATCCCAGTCCTCCTTTGCCTTTCTGGGATAAAATGCGTCTTTTATTTCATGGCCGTTTAACAATGATTGTTAAACAATTTACAGTTTTGTTGCATGCTTCTTTGGATCCTTATAATACCACCGAAGAAATGGAACTTACTTGGAATAATGCCGGCATAGTATGGACAAATGCCAAAATCATGTTTAAGGGTGAACTAAATGTTACCGTACGTACAGCCTCTCGCTATGATGATTGTCGTTTGCTACATTTTCCTCATTTAAAATTAACTTTTAAATTAAATTGGGTTTGTTTGGCTAATCCAAATGATCATCATGCTGTCATGCCTTGTGCTCCCGATAAATTACCCGAATACTCTTCTAATCAGGTGCACGATTCCTTTAGAGCTTTTCGCTCCATTAATCTGAATATATGGATATCATTTGAAACAAAATCAAAACCGGGTATGGAAATTGAAAGTGATATACCAAGTTTGGTATTATATGGCAGTACTCTAAGATGGTTTGAAAGTTTAAAACTTATACTATCCGGCGTGACCAGACCTACGCGTAGAGGTCCGGTATTTAATAATGTAAGACCACGTAAAAAACAATTAAGCCGCCACTATAAAAAGGCTAATCTGCAAATGAGTTTACATCGTTTTCAAGTACTCTACTGGATGTCTCATGCTAGACATAAAGGTTTTCAACTCAACGGTGGACGTGTTTCATTCTGTTCCGAATATCTTCTCTCTCTATCACCCATAGATGATGGTCTTATACATCGTCCTCGTGCCGATTGGTCTACCATCTATATGAATTGTGAACTTAATGATGCTGAAATCTGGCTGAAAAGTGTGGAAACCGAAAAATTCGATAGTTCATCGGAGAATATTGCCAATGCTGATAACTGTAACAAGGTGCGTTTTTATTTCTTAAGTGTTGGACGTGTTTCGTACGGCCGTGAGGCTCTCATACAAACTGGCAATGAGGAAGAGACAAATAAAACAAAATCAACTACGCCCACTCATAAATTGGTTGTGTACGATTTAAAAGGTGCTTGGACGAAAAATAATCGTGATGTGGCTTTTGCCTTATTTGATTCATTTATGAAATCACAAAAACTGAAAAACAATCTTTCTACCGAGGCTGTGAAAAGTTATCGCAAAGAGGGTAATTCTAGTCTTATGAAGAATAAACGAAGTGATAGTACAATAGCGTTAACAAGTAATTCGGGGGAAGTGTTGCCAAGTAAGTAGAACAGATTTAACATTAAACAAGAAACTGTTTTAAATAATGTGAAATTTGTTCTATATTATTTGTTGTTGGTGACTTCAAGGCTTCTGTAGAGTTCATATAATCTATTGGGATATAGGAACCCTACAGAAGACAGTCACGAACAACAAATAATATTGAACTAATTTTAAAATTTCTGGAACAACACAACTGAATATAATTGGTGTATATTGTACAATTCGTATATATTGCACTTGAACTAAAATAGGTGGACTCCGAACTCCGATACTTTTGAGCGGATAATCAAATAATTTCGGTGGCGGCGTGGTGTATTGGTTAAAAAGATTTCCTGCAAGCCGATCATCCCAGGTTCGAATCTCGGTGGAGCACGAAAAATTTTCATCATGGTTAAATAGATAGATAGATAGATAGATAGAGAAGGTTGACATGATAAGCTCATTGTATCACATCTCTACCCAGAGACCAATGTCGGTCCATTGTGAGTCCCTTCAATTTCAATAGAAAAAATAGAATAGAAGAAGAGAAAGGATAAAGAAAATAGTGAAGGCAAAAGATTAAATAGAAAAAGTTATTATGGATATACCCCTTATTCCCCCTTAGCCAGCCTATTTCCATAACGAAGCCTATGACGTCTGCAAGCTCCCTGTTCCGAACGTCATATAGCCCGTCGATAAATTGACTGCCTAACCATTTCATCCTACGATGCTGCAATCGTGGATAATAATGTACAATATGCTTAATAGACTCGGACTCGGCGACGTCCTCACACATTCTACAAAAATCAGAATTGCCAGTATCCCATTTAGACCTCATCTTCCCTATCAAGCAGTGTCCCGTTATGACCCCTATCATGCTTCTCAAACTTTTCCTACTCAAACTCAGAAGAGTACTTGTGTCTGTCCTGTCTAGTGCCGGTCATATCGCCCTCGATACTTTACAGTCCACTCTACTCTTCCAAGCCGAATTGGTTCTAGCTAATATCCATTCGTTGATTTTCCTAAAGAAGAAACTCAGCGGCGGTTTCATCATGGTTTTCGAATTTTTAAAATTTAAGAGGCTACAACCTCCCTCTAAACAATCCACCTAAGAAGTCCTCTTGCCCCCCTCAGCTCTTAGCTGGAACAACAACCGATTAAGGAAACATATGCTCCCAAGAGGGGTAATGGAAAAAAAATAATTTTAAAATAACGAAGATAATTTTAGTCGTCACCTATTGGAGTTTTATTTATCTAAATTGGATAAACCGTTCTCGAGTTACACTAATATGATCGCCTCATAAGGAAGTTATATTAGAAACAAGATCAGTACTTCACAGAAAAAACTGAAAGCAGATTTTTGTTAAGCACTTCCAATTCCATCCAGTCCATCTATTTTTGTAGAAAGGAGTATTTCTTTGCCGAAAAGTGTAATTAATGAAAAAAAATCCGAAAGCCTTAGATGCTAGTGTATTTTTTTTATTTAATTTTAATTATAACTAAATAAATAAGATGAGACAAAAGATTCGTCACAGCCAATTATAACGTTCTAACTTGTTTTCCCTTCCTTTCAGTTACAAATACCAACACAACAATTAAGAAACCTCAGCCAGCTAGTCATGCTACAGCCATGTTGCAGCAACTTATAGCCGAGGCAGACCATAAATTCAATGTCTACAGTGATGACCAGAGTACTCAGTCTAGAGAACTCCAGTTGCAAGGCCTGCAAGCCTGTTCGGCTCAAGATGTTATACATGAAAATTGGTCTATTTCACTAGTAAATTCACAAGTTCTACTTAAAGGTTCTGAAACATCTGGCTATGTCATTATAAGTGCTGCTAAAGCAGAAATTCTACAAAGAGTACATCGTCCAGTTTGGCGTGATCGTTCCTTAGTATCGAAAACAACTTGGAAGGGACTACTCGAATGCATGCAGTACTATGCCACCGTGAGTGCTGGTGAACATGATTATCTCTTGGAACGTGAAATAATGTGGTTAACTGTAGACAATATACAAGATAAAGATGATGCAGTTATAAATGACTTACCTGACATACCGCACTTGGTAGGTAGTGGTCGTAGTGTGGGTGGTGTGGTCTCAGAAACGGTGGGAGCCTCTTCGAGTGAAAATTGTGGTGAAAATCAGCCCATACAATTGCAACGTATAGTTTCACGTTGTAAATGTGAATTTTTCTATGTGAGTTATGGTGATACTATAGATCCTAATACCATAATCGATATGCCGCCACCACCCTCTGAAGAGACTTTATCACCCTGGGAGCGGCAAGATGATCCGGTGGATGCTTTTACCTTAATGCATCACGATTTAGATGTTTGTACCAATTCCCTGCAATATGCCATGATTTTGGATATAGTCAACAATCTGTTGCTCTATGTGGAACCACAAAGAAAGCAAGCTTTGGAAAAATTGGCCAGAATGCGTTTCCAATTGCAATTGCACTCCACGGAAGACCAAAAACGTCCCATACAACAGAAACAAACTTTGATAAGAAGTTTACTTATGAAAATACGTTCGTTGGAAAAAGATATACACTTCATTAGTCAAAGAGCCGATGAAAGTGATACTATGGAATGGAAATTAGAATATGATCGTGTTCAAAAACACATACGAGAAAGTAAAGAAGAATTGAATACCCTTAGTGAAGAACTCGATATGATGTTGTTGTGCTATAAAGAGACTCAACTCTCGCAATTGAGTAAAATTTCCAATGTACGTTCAGACAAAACAGTCAGCATTGTCAGGGCCAATGAAATTTGTTTCAAACGAGCCCAGTGGCGTCTTACCGAGACGGATGGTCAAATCGGTATAGCTGACTTGGTGCTAAGTGGCTTTTTGTATACCAAAAAATCTAAAAGCGATGATTCTGTAGAACATCTTTTAGAATTGGGCAATATACGCATGAATAACTTAATACCGCGTGAAATTTATCGAGAAGTTTTGGTGCCCACCGAAATACAAAAGGACATGCCGGTTGACACTCATAAGCGAGTATTAAGAGTGTTTTGCCGTGAAAAACCTCCCGTGGGTGGTATTTCGGTTAAAGAACATTTTGAAATCAATGTAGCCCCCATAACTATAGCTATAACCAAGAAATTCTATTCAACTATGTTAAAATTCTGTTTCCCCGATCGTGACGCCTCCGAAACTGAAGCTGTTGATGATATAGAAGAAAACTCCTCTAGTTCATCGTCTTCCTCGAATATGCAATCAAAATCTTCAAAAAAACCTTCCAAATCCAAAAAATCCTCCAAAGATTCGGAATTCTATGTTAAAATCGAAAAGGATGATGTAGAGAAAATGAAAGAACGTGCCGAAAAAAATAAACTATTTATTTATATCAAAATTCCCGAGGTTCCCGTTCGTGTCAGTTATAAGGGTAATAAGGAAAAGAATCTAGAAGATATTACAGACTTTTCTTTAGTTATACCCACATTGGAATATCACAATGTAACATGGACTTGGTTGGATTTATTGCTGGCTATGAAATCGGTTAGTCGTAAGGTGATTCTGTCTCAAGCGATCAAACAAAAACTGCAAATTCATCGCCGACCACCTACCACAAATCAAGGAGAATTTTCTTCACCACCCGAAGAGGATAAAGCAATAATGCTTTTCGGAAATCGTTTGGCAGTAAGTGGACATTTTTATTTTTTATATTTGCCCAATTCACAACTTCTGTTGTATGTGTGTCGTAAACATTTTTAAATTAAGCTGTTTTTGCTTCCGATTTTATTATTGTTATTATTATTTTTTTTAATATTTATGATATACATACATCAATACAACAGATGTTAATTTAGCAATTGTATTATTTAACGAGATTAAATTTATTCCCAGCAAACATGGGAAATTGGATTTGAGTTTATTTTGTCTCAAAATTTTTGGATGATGCAAAACTAATTTTTAATAGAAAATATAGTATTTTCTCTCAAACGTTTTGCTTATTATTTCTTGATTTAATTGTAAATTAATAATTTAAAATATTTTTTAAAATTTTTTTAAATTTGACTTAATTTATTCTTTTCAGGGTGAAAATCGCAGTCAACGTAAAGGTGTTTTTAAATTTTCTTCAAGCAACAAATGAATTAAAAAATTATTTTCGCAAAAGTATTAAAGTTAGTTAATAATCACAAACACATTTAATTAATTTAATAAATTTCCATTTATTTCTCAACTATTTTCTTTTTTTCTTTATTGTTTTTATTATTTTTTATTAAAAATACAATTTTATGTGTTTCTGTATTCTGTATTACTTAAAGGTGTTAGAGTTAAAATAAAAATTGGATTTATTACTCTACACTTTTTATACCCTATATCATTTTTCTTTGTTAAAATACATACAATGTTGTTAATTATTACACTACTTAATTAAATATTTAATTTTAAACTAAAAACTTTTAATAATAAATCACCAAAACAAGAAGAAAAGTTAAGAGAAAACACTGAAAAAAAAATAATAAATTGTGGCTTCTAGTTAAAATAGAAACCAAAAAAATAAAAAAACTGTAATAAATACATAGAAACATATTTTTAATATTAGTGTTTCGATTTTTTTAAATTAAAGTTTAAAATAAAGTTTTATGCAACAATATTAAATCTTCATAAAAATGTCTTAAAACACCAGCTATTATTTCTATATAAAATTATAACTTCTTCTAACATGAATTATAATTAAGAGCTTTAGTTAAAACTATTTTACGAAAAAAGATTCAACTTCTTAAATATTGTTTTAGAAAGATAATTATTATCTTAAGTTATTAAAAACACTTTTTCTCAATATTAACACAATTTCTTGTTAGAAAAAAATCTGGAAAGAAACCGAAGTTAAATATTGCTGCTAATTTAGTTTTATAACTTCCAGGATTAATTCCTTGATGCTGTTTTCAGTTGAAAAGCATTTCATTTAAATTGTTGCTTTAATGGTGGCTAAAATAAATTTATAGAAAAATTAAATATTTAAATGTGAAAATAGTTTTTAAAATTATTATATAGACATGATTTTAATAATAAAAAAATTTATATTAAAACTAAGGAATTCGAGTCAAAATAAATAAACTGAAACTTACCAAAACGAATACTTTTTTGGGTATTGATCGTTGTACTAGTTCTCCTAGTAAAATATTTTGCGTTTCATCTTTTGAGGGATCAGCTTGGACATTGTAAGACAGTGTTAGTTCAGGTAAATTTTGCCAACCCACATATAAGGGATACAAATTGTAGACCAGCTCCTTTTCACCAAAAGCGAAAATGGAAATGTCAAGCTATAAGAGAAAATGACAAAGGATAATAATGTTTTTAATTTTTCCTAAAAAAAGAACAAAACAAACAAAAAAAAAATCGTGAAATATAATTGAAATAGTGAAGGTCTGAACTTAAATTGAGTTAGAACAGAACTAGAATTTAATAAGAACTGAACCAGAACTGAAATAAAACTGAACTAGAATTTGAATATAATCAATCCAGAACTAAACTAGAACTGATCTAGAATTGAAAGCTCTCAGAAAGTAGATTTCAACACTATATATAGTGTACTAACTTAACCCGGAATGTTTCGTTACCCCTATTGATGTAAAAAATAATATTTACTTTGCATTGGGGCTACTACTTCCCTTGGGCCTACCTACCCTATTCCCAACTTAACTGTGAAGTGTAGGAAAATTACTGCCACTAAAAATTTAAGACTTTCACTACAATAGTTCTTTAGATATGAAAAATCAATATTTACTTTGTATGGGGCAACTATTTACCCAACACTTATCCGTCCGCTTTTAATCCCAATTGTATATCTTAATGAGAAAATTATTCTCACCAAATTTACTTTGCATAGGAGCTACCACTCCTCCTATACTCGTCCGTCCTTTCTTCATCTCAATTGTGAATCATAATGATAAAATTATTCACATAAAATCTTAGGAATTTCTCTGAAATAGCACTATAAATATTAAATAATTAAGATTTATTTTATTTCTTTATTTTAATTTCTCTGCAATATTTCTTTAGATATGCAACAATTAAGATTTGCATTGTATGGGGCTATCACTCCCCCTTGTTCTGCCCCCCCCCCATTTTCATCATAACTATTGAACTTCATAAGAAAATTATTTCCACAAAATCATAAGACTTCCGCTATTATAGTTCTTGAGATATGCGATAATTAATATTTGCTTTGTATGGGGGCTATCATTCCCCCTGCTCCTATCGAAAAATAAAGTTGCCTATTTTACTTTTAAGTATCACATAATAGCTTTATATTTAGCTTTATATAAAGCCCAAACAAACCGAACACAGATTAATTTTTATATACATATATATATATATATATATATATATATATATATATATCCAGTTCTTTCTCATAAGAGAAGCTACAAGCGATGGAATATGATATAAATATGTTTTTTAAATATTAATATTTAGAGGGTCATTTTGAAAAATTTGAATTTGATTATGATATATCGGATAAAAACTGTTTGGGAACACGATTGCTTCTTAGGATTATATATTTTTTTTTAATTTATATAATAATAATAATAATAATAATAATAATAATAATAATAATAATAATAATAGTAATAATAATAATAATAATAATAATAATAATAATAATAATAATAATAATAATAATAATAATAATACCTATAAAAGTTCTAGAATCGCCAATTTCCAAAAATATCTGTTAATTGGGTCTAATTATGAGGGAATTATTATTTTTTTTTTTATTTTCATAACAAAAAATTTAATTCCAAATTGCTAGTTAATAATTTAAAGAATTGTTAAATTTCAACTGGGAATTCGAATTTCTTTAAAAATTAATACATTTTTAACCAGAAAGTGTTAATATGCATTAAAATTTTTTAAAACTTTGAATTTGAATTTCATAAATTTCTATTCAAAAATTGTAAAATTTCCATATGGGGAAGTATAATTTACTTTATATTTCACTTATTTTCGTGCTAACTAAAAAACATATTTTTTTATTTCTCTTAAATTTCTAATTATTTTTCAAAAATCCCCGGAAAAATAATTAGAATTTCTAACTGGGAAATTTCGTGAATTTTGGTGTTAACTAAGTGAGAATTTAATTTGTATTATTTTTCCAATAAAATAAAAATTTAATTTCCAATTCATTTTTGGTCAAAATCCCCAGTTAAGGAAATTTTGTATTTTTCATAGGGGAATTTAATTTTCTTTAAAGTTATGACATTTTGTTCAAAAAAGCAAAACAAATAGTAAAAAACCTTAAAAATTGGAAATTTATTTCAGAAAATTTAAAATTCTTTTAAAAATTCCTAAAATTTCCGCGAAGACATGCCACCAGGGGAGGAGTATAATATTAATATTTTCTAAAAATTTATATTATTGTTTGCAGTTACAATAAGTATACATAAAAATCTTTATTTTTATTAAAAAAATAAGTCTCAAAAAAAAAAAAAAAATATCCATTTCATTTTCGAAAAATTTCTATTAATGTAGTACTAATTATTAGAGTATTATTTTTTAAAAATTGTTATAACAAAAAATTTAAATCCTAATTACTATTTCAAAATCCCTATTTAAAGACATTTTTAAATTTCAAGTGGGAATTCAAATTTCTTTAAAAATTAATAAATTTTTAACCAGAAATTATTAATATGCATTGAAATTCTTTAGAAATTTATTTTATTTTTATAAATCTTAAATTGCTATTAAAAACTTGTAAAATTTCCAACTAGGTAAGTGTAATTTGTTTATATTTCACTTATTTTCGTGTTAACTAAGAAAAACATAAATTTTTTATTTGTCTTAATTATTTTTCAAAAACTCAAAATCACTTGGTAATTTAAATTTCTTTAAAAACATACTAAAAATGTTAAATTTATTTCATTAAACTGAAATTACTTTAAAAAATTACGAAATACCCAATTGGTAGGTGAAATTTTTTAAAATTTATTTTTTTTTTTTTTAATTAAGTGAGAATTAAATTTATACTATTTTTCTAATAAAAAATTTAATTTCAATTTCATTTTACAAAACGAATTAAGAAAATTTTCATTTCTCATTTGGGAATTTAATTTTCTTTAAAATTATAACATGTTTTGTTCTTCAAATAAACACAAAAAAATCATAAACATAAAAGAAAGTTTTAAAAATCTTAAATTTATTTGATTATTCTGAACTTCGTATAAAAAATCCTAAAATTCCCAATTGAGGAAATTAAATTTTCTTCAAATTTCATTTTTTTTTTTGTGTTAACTTAGTGAGAATTAAATTTGTATTATTTTTCTAATAAAAATTAATTCCCAATTCATTTTTCAAAATCCCTGATTAAGAAAAATTTTGTTCTTCATTGGCGAATTTAATTTTCTTTAAAATTATAACATATTTTGTACAAAAAAAAGCGTAAAACTACAAGGAAAGTCTACAAGATTTGTTTGATTAATCTGAAATTCGTATAAAAAAAATCACGAAATTCTCAACTGGGGTAGCGAAATTTTCTTCAACTTTCACTTTTTTGAGTTAACTAAGCGAGGGTTAAATTTGTATTACTTTTTTAATAAAAAATTTTTAATCCCAATTAATTTTCAAAATTCCCGGTTAAGGAAATTTCTATATATCACTAGCGAATCCGGCGAACTTCGCCACGCTCCAATTCAGACAAACTTTAGAGTAATATAATATAATATAATATAATATAATATAATATAATATAATATATATATATATTCCACACAAAATTCCATACAAAAAATCCATTTTCGATTTTTTTGATAAATATTGCACTGAATTTCAATTGATTGTAATGCTTTTACCGTATATGAATATAATGCGTGATTTACGACAATCCGGAATCAGTTTAACAATACACAAAACTGGTATAAATTGCAGCAAGAAAAATAGCACATTTACTGTAGAAAATTACAATGCCAAAATGACACCTGTTTTCGATTTTTTAAATTTTCTGACTTTTGCGGAGAGTTTTTCGCATTTTGCATTTCCGCAATTTTCCATGTTTTACACTAAGAACTTTCTATTGTTTGATTTGGAAAGCCATTAAGGAATAACTTCACACAAAATTTCATACAAAAAACTCGATTTTCGATTTATCAAATTTTCCGACTTTTCCGGAGGGATTTTCCAAAATTTTCTTCCGTAAAAACCTTCTCCTCGAAAATACGAACAACTGACAAAAAATATTACAGAAATCGGCCCAGCCGTTCTCATTTTATGAATTACTATACATTTTTTACACCATTTTTATACATATAGAAGATAGATTGGGAGTTAAATTTTTTAAATTATAAAATATTTTGTTTAAAAAACCAAAAATATCACTGAAAACCCCCAAAAATTTTAAATTTGAGAAAATTTAATTTCTTTAAAAAAATCTAAAACTCCCAACTGGGTAATTTTCTTAAAAATGTTGATTTCTTTTGTTATCAAATGACCAATATTTACCCAAAAATTATACTTAAAAAGTAAAAATAATTACTCCTGATACATACCTGCTTATGACCCGAACATATAAAATTATCCGTATTACTAATACTCAAAACTGCTATGAGATGAATCACTTTAGGTGTAGGATTTTTCAAAACCACTTTAAACGTCATTGGCATTTTAACAAACATTTTCTCTTCAATTGAACAGTAAATATTCAATGGCGGCTCCACTATTGGCAAACCATTTATAACAAATTTCGATTCATTCTCCTCTTTAGCACCACGACGACGCCATTTTATACAATAAAAACCAAAAATAAACTGATTACTTGTCAAAGGCGATGATGTCTGTAAATTTTGATTTGTCATATCCATTAGCAGTGAAGCCTTGAGGAAACCTCTTAAATGTCCTGTAGCCTGTATAGCATCCAAAGTTTTGTTGTATATCAAACGAGTGTGTAAGTTTTGTTTAGGCGCCAGCGCCACATTTTCATCCGTATTATTACTATGGTTGTTTGCTGCTAAAACATTGGCCGCTTTACCATCATCGGATATAGTAGATGTACTCATATTAGAATTTTGGCTAGACACCATGAGAGCATTCGGGGAGGCAGTATTATTTAGTATTGTCATATTCGATGGTAATTTACCCATTAGACTTTTGTTCATATGATTAGAGGAGTTTAAAGCAGACAAGACCGTTGAATCTGAGGTTTTCATGAAATGTTTTCTAGAGGTACGCAAGCGATTGAAAATATTCGGTTGTACCTCATTTTTTGAGCGTTCATATTCCTTAGCAGTAAGCCATTCTTCGCTGGTATTATTCGTACGTAAAACTATAACATCTTCGAGTTTTTCACCGCGTTGGTAAGTGTTGGAGAATTTTTTACGTTTAAAACTATAAGTTGATTGCACTAAATTATGATCCTTTAAGAAAAAAGAAAGAAAATAATCTGGGTTTTTCTATAATTGAAAAAATAGTTGGCACTTACACATATAAAATAGGTTTCCAAAATATCCAACACCACATCGGCTTCAACTACCAGACCAGCTCGAAATAGAAAATTCTCACCTCTATAGATTTTTGTCAGAGGCATACGATTAAGTGTATAAAATTGTCCTTTAAATTTAAATTCCGAATCACATCGTGCAGTCAGCACAGTGTCCTGTGTTTTACGCAAACTATTTTCATCTAAAAATTCCAAATGGATTGGAGTTATTATGGGCAAAGGTGTGAGAATAATTTGATTGGATGTTAAATTTTTGGCCGCTATTGCTGCTTCCGGAGATTCATCCGTGCTATTGGGTGTTGTGGTATCATTTATAACTATTGCTGTGGTTACTTTGGGTTTCAGCACATCAGTTGTGTACCAAATTTTTTGTTGCAACGTTATTGTAGTCTCGATCAGACTGAATACGTAGAAGGAGGCTGTGTTGGAACTCTGCATTGACAATTCTCCAATGTCAATTTGTATACTAGAATGGAGTTTTTGTTTATTGGGCGATATATCAGTGGTGAGGAATACTGTAAATATAAAAAATTAAGTTAATAAAAAAAAAAAACAAAAATTTGCTGGTGCTAAGACTAATGGAGATATATTTGAAAATGTTAAAAAAATTCCCAAATATACAAAAGTTTTAAAGAATTTATAAAGACAGTAGACGAATCATAAAGACATTGACTAAAATTTAATATTTGTAATTTAATAAGCACAAAATACTTAAAAAAAAATGTTATAAATTTTTTTCGAAATATGCAGCCAGCGGTTTTTTAATGAGACTTTACTGAAGTTCAAATTCCCATAAATGAAAATGGGTTAAAATAGGCTTTGTATAGTTTTGCCCCATATAAATTACTATAATATAAAGCTGATTTGATTATACTTTAGTTAACTTGGTTCTATTCTTTGAGTCTTGTATTTTGTTATCCCTGAGTGCTGGGCCAGATATACTGCCATCTTCATCCCAAAAGGCGGGTAGGCTTCACATGATAGAATGTCTTCAGGCCCATATGAGTCTTGTCCTTCCATTTAAAAACTTTGAAAATGTAAACAGATTTGCATCTTTGCACATTGATTAATCCTGACTATTTATCAGTATTTCAACACGCCTACATGAAGAGTAAATTTGTTTAGATTGCAATCAATGGGGCAGAATCGAAATTTTTTGGAAATAAATCTGTAACTTCTGATCGGCTGGTTGGATTTTCATGAAATTTGGTATAGGCGTAGCAGAGGCGAGTAAAATGTTAAGTTTGGAAGGGGGGCACAACAAACACCTCAGGGGCGGAGCTAAGGGGGCTCAAAGTTAGGTACCTCTGACATAAAAAATTTTTAATCGCTTGCCAAATTTTTGTTTCTCAACCGATGTATTTTTATATATTGTTGTAGGTCCTGATAAGACCTATAAAAAACTTGCTTACGTGTCCTATTTATCTTTTATAGTTTTTCATATATATCCTAGTATTTCCGATCGATTTTATTATTTTTTTCTCAACTAGTTAAAGAACAAAATTATCTATTGAATAAAAAAAAAAATTGAAGTCGATATCTTTATCGAGTCCAAAAATTAACGATTTTTAATTTGAAAATTGCAAAAAGATGACTTTTTGTGTTTTTTTAGCCGAAAAAGTATTTACACTCTTTTTTATCTAAAATAAAATTTTCTTTAGCAATATATAATAATTTCTGAAAGGTTGCCACATTTCCCAAATTAAAGTAAATCTTTATCCTTTTCTAAGCATTCATATATTCGATTCGTGCTTTGGGATTTGAGAAAATATGGTCCAAAATCAAAACTTTCATATAAAATGGGTCGAATTCGGGAGTGTGTGTACCATGATCAATTGAGTTATTGGGCTTGTTTTTTATCTTAAAGTCATCTCTGTGAAGTTGCCTTTCAGAGAAGTGCAAAATTATTATATGTTGATAAAGAAAATTTTATTTTAGATAAAAAAGTGTCGATACTTTTTCGGCTAAAACAACACAAAAAGTTGTCTTTTTTGCAATTTTCAAATTCAAAATCGTTTATTTTTGGATTTGATACAGATATCGACTTTTTTCTATTCAATAGATAATTTTGTTCTTTAACTAGTTAAGAAAAAAACTAATAAAATCGGTGGGAAATACTAGAATATATATGAAAAAAACTGGACCAAGAACATGCAAAATTATGGTGCTTAAAAATTCAAACGCAAATAACTCGAAAACTATAAGAGATAAATAGGTTTTTTATAGGTCTTGTCAGGGTCTACACCAATATATAAAAATATTTGAAATCGGACGAGCAACAAAAATTTGACAAGTGATTAAAAATTTTTTATGTAGAGGTACCTAACTTTGAGCCCCCTTAGCTCCGCCCCTGAGGGGTTTGTTTTGCATCCCAAACTTAACATTATGTTTTACACCTATACCAAATTTCATGAAAATCCAACCAGCCGATCAGAAGTTACAGATTTATTTGCAAAAAAATTCGATTCTGCCCCACTGTGCATCGGGGATATGAGATTAGCAAATGTCGCAATAAAAGGAAGAAAACAATTTTTGTTAGTTCCTTTATGTACACTTTGCGGATCCTGATATAGAGATATACTTTTTCACACATGTGTCTAATTTGGACCAGATTCAAGACATTAGGATATACATTTTTTGTCTTTTAGGTAACACAACAGGACCTACATAATGGCCACAATCTGTTATTATCTGCCTGTCTTTAATTTGTTTAAAAATATCGAACGTATGGAGTCGTCAAAACATGATTCACCACAAAATGTTTGAAATTTAATTATAAATATTATTGGCTGTGAAAATTCAAATGGAACTTAACAACTGCCTTTTTAATCAATTACGGCTTCAAATTTATGAATATTTTATTTTTACTATTTAATATGTAAAAAAAAAAAAAAAAAATAAATAATTTAATTAACTCTAAAACTTCCTTAAATCACACTCTTCTTAACAATAATGACGCTTTATTTCTTCAATCCACGGTCTTAGAGCTTGTATATTAACATAAACTCCCGGGGATTTTCGCCGAGCACACTCACGGCCTCTGCCCCATGAAACAATGCCAACTAACTCATCGTCCATAACAGCTGGTCCCCCCGAATCAGCTGCACAAGCATCCTTTACACCTGGTATCGAAGCACAAAACATACTTTTTGTAACATTACGATAATTACGATATGCTTCGCGACATTCTTCATAAGCTAATACTTCTACATAAACTGATCTTAGTTGTTGCGATACCGAACCATTTTCTTTAGTCAAACCCCAACCAGAAACTTTAACAAAATCTCCTTTTTGGGGTATATCATTCGATAATTCTATAGTTTGTATAAATTTACCATTAAGAGGTGCATTTAATTCGAATATGGCTACATCATTGTCTAAAGTTTTTTTGTTGTATGATTCTGGTAAGAATATATTTTTAACGGAACGTTTATTAAAATTTTCATCCAGATAGGTAGCACCTGCCCGTACCGTAATATCACTTGGTTTAATATTGCGCGTACAATGGGCTGCAGTTAAAACACATTTCGATGTTATTAAAGATCCACCACAATAAAATGAACCTCTTTTACGTAAATTTACCATATAAGGAATTTCTTCAATATAAACTGTTCGGCCACCAACAATACGAGCAGTTCTTGTTTCAACCACATTGTCTCGAAGTTGTAAAATAACTGAGATAATTAAAATTAATGTAACTATCATCATTGACACTATATTTGTGACTGTTGCATGGTAAGCTTTTAAAATTTTATTTATATGAACAGATGCGATGAAAATTAACTATTTGAACTTGATCTTGTTAGAAGGTGAAGGTTTATAGAGTGACCTTTAATTGCAGTGTTCAAGAAACATGTGTGCTTTAAAGGTTGTTTAAATGTAACTACTGAATCTATATTTGAATACTCTAGTCAAATTGTTCTGTTTTTCTATTGTTCGAACAAAACGAATGAATCGAATAAGGCATTTTAGTTTGATGGAATTATTCGATCACGTATTTAAAATTATTCGAATTAGTTGAATAATTAAAACAAATAATAAGGTAAAATATTTCTTTAAAAATTTGCTTGTAAAAAATAATAAAACATATAAAAAGTTAGCAATTAATTGTAAATATATCGTTCATTCAAGGAAATTTTTTTTTTGAAAAGTGCTATTTTTTAACAGAGTCATGAGATTATCTTCATATTTTGTATACTACTCGTAAATAGTCTTTTTCATTCAGATATTAATTTCATAAAAGATTTTCACTTTTCTTCAACTTAAAAAATCGATAAAATATGTAAGAACCTATTAAGATTTGGGATTATCGCAGCGTTTTTTTTAATGATATTTTGTTTTGAAGTTGTTTCGAAAATCCTTCTACGTTAACACATTTAAATTTGTATTGTGAAAATTATAAAAAATGTTTGACGAAAACAACTTTTCTTGCCCGCTTGTTTTTCTACACCTCTTGCTTATGAAAATAAAAGTTGCAGCAATTTTTTGCAGGAAAACCCCCAAGTCGGAAAAATTTAAAACCAATTTTAAATTTAACTGTTTAAAAAGTCAACAAATACGACGACAAAAATGCTAATTTTCTTTGAAATATATCTCAGAAGCAAACAATCTTAGAATGACATCGATTGATACAAACAATCCGCTTGTCAAAAGCATTTTTTTAAATTTAGTACTAGGAAACATATTTACTAGTTTTTTTTTTTTTTTTTATAAATAATCAATTAAAATCACTTCAATTGCCAAAAATTATAAAATATATTAGAAAAAAATATTCGAATTATTCGTTATTCGAAAAAAACTTTTTTAAATTCTTCGAATAATGATTAGAAATAAGTTTTCGATTAATTCGAACGAACATTATTCGAATAAATACTATATACATATATAAAAATGAATTGTGTTTGTCTGTATACTTTTTTGTTTGTATCTTATAGACAGCTAAACCGCTGAAAAGATTTTCTTAAAATTTTCGCAGTATCATCCAGAATTAAAATAGGCTTTTTATTTTTCGATACAAAGAAAATAAATATTAATTATCGCATAACTTAAGAACTATTTCTACAAATGTCTTACAATTTTGAAGAAATAACTTCCTTATGAAATGGAAGGATAGGATCAGAGTGAATAGTATTCTCCATACAAAGCAAATACTAATTATCGGATAACTTAAAGACTATTGCAGGAATACTTTCTCAACAACCTCTATGAAATGGGATGGATAGGACAAATGGGAATGGTGCAATATTAAATATCATATATCTTACGAACTTTTATAGCAAAAGTCTTAAAATTTTGTGGGAATAACTTTCTCAACAATCTCCATAATTTAGGATAAAAATGCGATGGGTAGGACCAAGGGGAAATGGTACCTAATAATAGTGAGAGTACTTAAACTTCGTGGGAACCACTATCTTATCATATTGCATTTATGAAATGAAAATAGGATGTATAGATCCAAGGGTAAAGGTAGTCCCCACACAAAACAAATATTTATTTTTGCATATCTAAAGAAGAAATAAATAATTTTCATATAAAATTTCGAATAGGCCGGATATTTCCAGTGGGAGTAGTGTCCTCCATATAAAGTAAATATTAGTTATCACATCAAATAGCAAAGCGCACCGGGAAAAGGTAGTTCAACACAAAATAGCTGTAAACTGTTAAAGAATATATATTATACTACTAAATTTATTAAATTTGAATTATGTGGATCTTCGAAGATCATGCGAACACAACGTGCTGTTCAAAAGGTAGTGTTTTATTGTCTCCCTTGAACCAATGAAAAATCTTATACGTTATGAATCGAAACGAATGCTGCATTTTTCAGACTCAAAAAAGCAGTTTGAAGCGTCTCAATCATTAAGTAATTAAATAAAATAAGTCGAATATTTCTTGACAGAACACCCACTTTGAATGACTATATGTTCCATATCATCAATAAAGCAATCAGAGCGCTTACCAAAGTGGGACCTAAAAACATGAGTGATCAGCATAAAGTGTGCTTTCAAATAAAATATAACATATAAGTTTCGTAACTCCTACTCCCGTTAATTTTAAAGATTTTTCTTGATCGCAATATCTTTGAAAGGTATGTTAGATATCATATTTATGAAATCCGTTAGCTTTTAAATTTTTATTTTGAAGTTATTAAAAAATCTCAATTAAGTCACTTTGGATCAAGGATTTGGATTTTAGGGTAATCAAAAAACTTAAAAGAAAAGTGGCGAATGAAAAGAAACTTGGTTTAGAATAAGATAAAGTCACAATAATGAATTCCAGGCCAGAAAAGTGGAGAAGCTCCTAACAGCTATGTCAAACATCTTCGGTAGCGTAAAGGGTCAATATGTACTTCTTCCAAAACTAAAAAACTTCAACTAAAAGCTAAGCATGGGATTTTATCGAAAGAAGGTAAGAAAGTTTAAAATACTAATGTTAAGTGAACTCTGAGATGCAGAATAATCATAGTTCCTCTATAATAAATTTGCGTTAGACTATAAAACATAACTGACTTTTGTCATCTTCCTAGGTATAATTTTTAAAAATAATCAACATTTACAAAAAAAAAAAAATAATAATAATAAAATTGTCGTATGACAAGTTTACTCTAAATGCAATAATACGTGTGATTTTTTTGTTACCTTACCTGAATAAAATGAAATAATTATGTCAAATAGTGTCATAGAAAGATATTAATACTAATCCTACCATAAAGTATATTAAGCATTTTCCCACAAGATTTAGAATTTTGTCGTTATAGTAGAATCACCCAGAAATGCTGCATTATGGATAATGTTATTTTTGTTTTACAAAGTATTAGTTCTTTAACAGCCTAGAATTGTGGCAATTAGAAAGGTAATTAACACGAAGTCAAAAGTAAGTTTAAGAAGGCTTCAGAAATAATCTATTTCGATTATAAATTTAATTTTTTATTGACAGATGGCGCCAAAAAATTTGGTGAAATTACTTAATTTTTTTTTTTCAAAGGCATACCAAATAAGTTTTAAAAAATCGAGTTATCAGTAAATTTACATGCAGAAAAAATGCTAAAATAAATTGATGCTACAATAAATTGATTGATTGTTACATTTTAGATATATGACAAAAGTTACTGATTATTGTTCGAAATGAGCCGTCTAGAACCAATAGAAATGGATTTTAGAGCTTCGCCGAAGCACTGTAGTAAGACAGAGTCAATAAGACAGTCAATAACTTACGATGTTGCATTTTTGGAAGCTTTATGCAATTAAGTAAGCAATCTATTGCTTACATCAGTTGTTATTGCTTCCAAGTACTAACATTTTTTGCTGAGTTATTAGACAAGATCTATCTCACTTGTGTCATGAAGGATGTTCATGATGTCCCTCTTTGCCCCGGAAGCTTTACTAGATATCCATCTATTACATATTTCTGCAAAGACTTCCAGAAATACGATTAACTAGGAATTATCTTAATGTTAGCGACCAAGTGGTACATATTCATATCATTTTATCTATCACCATAGTTAGACAATAATATTTGGTGTCTGGCCATCTTGGGAACGAATGAGCTCGAATTTCTCAAGGTATAAACTTTGTGAAGCCAACATAGCATTCCTTTCAATTAATTACTGAAGTCAGATAGTGACATATTTGAACTTAATTTTCTATATATCTTATCTGTTATAGCTGTTACAACAACTCAATTTAAAAGAACCGAAAGTATTAAAAAAACTAAATCTTTCTCGAAAGATAGTTTCCTTTTAAAGTTCATAGTATTTACATGACTGCGACAACCCCATAATTTTTACTACTTTTTCATTTGAAATTTTTTCCTAAACTTTTTATTTTATTATTATTTACAACAATGATAAGCATAAATATTTCAATCTATTTTATAAAAATTATCGTATTCATTTTAAGTTTTAATGGGACCCATAACCAATTCACTTTCATTAGGTCAACAATGGCACGAACATTGCGTATTGTAGGTGGTCAGAAAACCGCAATATCCGAACATCCTTACATGGTTAGTATACGTTACAAAAAAAATTTCATATGTGGAGGTACAATGATATCACATAAATGTATGCTAACCGCGGCACACTGTTCAATATTGGAATCACCTGGTAACTGGGAGATTCATGCTGGAACCTCATATATTAAAACGAATGGACTTATAAGAAACGTGCAAAAATGGATGGTGCCATCAGAATTTAATTTGTTTACCGTAGACATGGATGTGGCCATAGTTGAACTGGATAAACCTTTATATTCTAGAAGTGTCCGACCTATAGAAATTGACTATAGCCCTTTGAACGATAACGAAGAAGTTGTTGTAGCTGGTTGGGGTCTTAAGAATGAATATCCCTTGGCGAAGCTATCAAATGAGCTACAAGCAGTTAGCGTTTCTTTAACTTCTATTAGGAAATGTAAGGAGGCATATCAACCACATAGTAATATTACCCAGAATATGTTTTGTGCCATAGGCAGTTGGGGTAGTGATGCTTGCCAGGGCGATAGTGGTGGACCCGCTATACGTAGGGGTAAACAGGTGGGTATTGTTTCCTGGGGTTATCGATGTGGTTCACCAGAATATCCTGGCGTGTATACACGACTAAGCAGTCCCAGTGTAAGAAGATTTTTAACATATTTAAAAAAGAATTATTGTTGAAATAAGTGTCTATAAATTAATTTTAAAGAACAATTTTCATTCAATAATTTTGTGATTATATTTGAATAGTAAGAGTAGTATTTTAATCTATTCTCCATTGTGTTATATATAGCATCCGTATGTAACTTAAATAATTGCGATAATAACTTTAATAATAAACAACATGACAATTTTTAATATCTACAGATAGTATTAGTTTAACGCTTGCATATCACAGATGCATCTGATTATGAATTACAAAAATTTAGCTATAATAGTTTCCATAATTGTAACAATACTGTCCGGGGTTAATTTACGACATTCTAGTGATCCTCGTATAGTTGGTGGTATTAAAATTACCATTGGACAAGTGCCCTATTTAATAAATCTACGTAAAAATGGTCAATTTATTTGTGGCGGTTCTTTGATTACTAGTAAATGTGTTCTAACAGCAGCTCATTGCGTGTCTGGTACACCCTCTTCTAGTTTGACCATTAATGCGGGAGTTTCAAAACTAACAGATGATGGAATACAGCGCCAAGTGCAAAAAACATTTGTACCATCATTGTATTCACCCCTAACACTTGATATGGATGTAGCTATATTAAAGTTAGCAGAACCTTTAACAGGTCCCAACATTGCCACAATACCACTCTGCTCCCAACGCCCAGGCAACAATGAATTTGTTCGTGTATCCGGTTGGGGTATAACAAGTGAAACCAGTCAATTACCTTCGAATCAAGTGCGTGCTGTTAACGTGAGAGTAATTTCAAAAGCAGATTGTTCAAAATCGTATGCTGGCAAGGCATACATCTCAACTACAATGTTTTGTGCTTCAGTACCTGGCGAAAGAGATTCTTGTTCTGGTGACTCTGGAGGTCCTGTAGTATACAATGGTCAAGTTTGTGGTATAGTTTCCTGGGGATTTGGTTGTGGCAGAGAAGAGTTTCCGGGTGTATATACAAATGTAGCCAGTATGAGAGTAAGTGTCTTTGTGAAAAGTATCGTTATGCAAAATTGTATGTAATTTGAAATTGAAAATAAAAATAAAATATTTATCTATATATATAAAATTCTCGTGTCACGGTGTTTGTAATTGAACTCCTCCGAAACAGCTTGACCGATTTTTATGAAATTTTGTATATATTTTGTTAGGTATGAGTATAGGTCGTAAAGTATATTTCATATCGCTAGAGGGCGTAAAATTGGACATAAGGGATAAAAGCTCCCCTTTCTTAACTAATAAACCGATTTTCTTGAAATTTGGCAGACAAATAGTATAATATCTATAATTTTTATTATTTAATTATTTAAAATAGGGCAAAAACTCACCCAACCCTATTTCTTCTTCTTATTTAATTAACCGATTTTCTTCAAATTTGGCAGGAAAATAGTGTAACATCTGGAAGGAACTATAGCCTATAATTTTTACTATTTAGGAAGGGAAATAGGGCTAAAAGCTCTTCTTAACTTCTTAACAAACCGGTCAATGTGAAAGGAACTTAAAGATATACATTTTTTGGAAATTTCAACATTTAGGGCGTAAAATAGGGCAAAGCGGGTAAAATCTCCTCCTGCCCATATCTTCTTAATTAATCATCCGATGATAGTTTCAAGTCTTGAAGGAACTAAAGGCTATAAATTTTAATATTTAGGGCGCAAAATAAAGCAAAAAGGATAAAAGCACGTCTATCCATTCCCACACACTTACAATACATTCGCTATTTTTTAATTAAAAACCAAAATATTCGCTAGAAATAAGTTATATGACAAAACAACGTTTGCCATGTTAGCTAGCTATTATTTAAAAATGCTATTTTGGAACAAAAATAATTTTTTGAATGAGAAAAGTTAGATTTATTTATAAGAACAAGTTCATATAAAGAAATTGATATCATAAAATGTTGCTTTGGCTTTTATTATTGAGAGTCTAGTATACAGCACCATTGAAAAATACTTGAGAAAACCCTTTGAGTTTGTCGCTATGGAATATGGTGATGTTGAGAAGTATTCATTGCTTCAAAAGTTCTCCAATAACAACTTAAAAACAATACCTTTTACAGATGAAAATCGTTTTAATATAGAAAAGGCTTTTAACAAACAGAATGATGAAGGCTGTTATCGCCTACATTTTCCTTAGAGTTCAAAGAGATCTCTTTAAAGTTCAATCCTGATGGATGAGATGCTTACTTTAACAAGTGGGTATCAAGCAGACTTTCGTCTTACCGAAAGCAAAAGACGGGAAATATGAATATAGTGTTATTTACTTTTAATTTGGCAAAAAATAACTATACACTGATACATATTTCTATAAACGCACATCAAATTCTTTAATAAACTTAACAAAAATGGGGCTAAAAAATAATTAAATTTTTTAAATTATGCAAAAAAAAATTTTAAATTATGCTCAACAGTTTGTTCAATTAATTTTGTCGCGCAAATTTTTCACTTTTATGTGTATTAAATATTCTTATTAATTTTATATTATGAGTATGAAAAATATATTTCTGTTATTATGTTAATTGGTGCTCAATCTTTTTACATTAACAATATTTTTCTTAAAAACCAAGAAAAAGTTGTATTATACCAAAATTAATTAAAAAGTAACTTTTGTTCACTTAGTTTTGACCGACACTGTATGTCACGATAATGTCAGTGCATGAATTAAATTCTTCATAAATGACATTAAAAGCCTTTCCATGCATTCATCTATATTAAGATGACTCACTCAAAAAAGAGTTTTTGTTACCCTCCTGAAAATTAACCTTGGTATGTTTTATGATGTCCGCCAAAATGTTTCGGGCCTACTGATCACCGTTCTCGAGGTGAAACTTTTTTAAAAAATGTTATTTTTGCTACTTTTTGAAAATTTTTCTATTTTCTCTCAAAGAAATGCGTGCAAATGCGGTATCATTTGAAAGGTATTTGGAAGCCGCGTCCATTGATATACAAAACATATCTAAGGGCGACTTCAATATTTAAATATTATACAAAATATACTATTCTTCAAGGTTTTTTACAATATTTTTTTGTTATTTTTAATGAAAATTAAAATTTTAAAATTTTTACTAGCTTTAAAATATAAGTTGCTGGTGTCTGATGTATTTTAACATTCTTGCAATTTCGCGGTTTATCAGACAGTCAATCTGATATAAAATTTGCATAAACATAGTCAATATGGATATCAAAATTCCTCTTTTGATAAGAACTACAAGAACTACAAAAATATTAATGTAAAAACAAAAAATATTAACAGGGAATGTAAAAAATATAAGTATTTTTTTTTTACAAAAAATGTTTTTGTGCTTGTGAAATTCAACTTTATTTGCTATATAGGCTAAATAATCTAAATTAAGTCTTTTAGAAACTCATAAATATTATTTTACCTGGTATTTGATTAATTTCATTGGAATCATTGAGATCTTTCCTTCTTTCAGTACATTAGTTAGTCATATTTTTTATTCCTTTTTATATTTTATATATTTACTGTTAGTGTTATTTATTATTTTTAATAGTATTTTTGCATTATTCGTAAATAATTTAATCTTATCAAAAGAAGAATTTTGATACCCATATTGACTATTTTTTTATACAAATTTATATCAGATAAACTGCGAAATTGCAAGAATATTGAAATAAAAGTTAATCAGACACCAGCAATTTATGTCTAAAAGCAAGCAAAAATTTAAAAATTTTAATTTTAATTAATAATAAATAATGTTGTGAAAAACTTTGAAAAATAGCATTTTTTGTGGAATATTTAAATATTGCGGACACCCTTGGATATATGTACCAAATAGATGCGGCGAATACCTTTTAAATGATACCACATTTTGTGTGCATTTCTTAGGGAGAAAATACAAAAATGTTCAAAAAGCAAAAAATTAATTTTTTTTAAAACGGTCCAGCGGACGAACGATCATCAGCAAAACCGAAACATATTGGGAAACATAAAGCATACCAAGGTTTATTTTCAGAGGGGTAAAAAAAGACCATAGGGAGTGAGTCGTCTTAATCTACATTCATTATCAAAAATTTTTGATTTTAAGCCTTCATAAAAAAAAAGAGAAAGAAGGATATAGTCGGTCATGACATTACACCATTGTGTGCGAGCATTAAAATTCGGGAAGGGGATTTATGTTACATCTGTGGGCAATTTTACTAAATGTAAAATACTAAATGTAGAATAATGCGTTGATACTAACATCTGGAAGTGGGTTTATATGGGAGCTATGGTAAATTATGAACCGATTCTCATAAAATTTGCCAATGTTGTTTCTACTTACATAAAACTTATTATTGTCGAATATTAACTTGATACTAACATTCGTATGGGATTTATGCACGTTAAAGTATATTTTCGGAAGAGGGGTTTATATGGGAGCTATGGTCAGTTGTCCGATCTTCAAAAAATTTCGTACAAAGATTGATACTTGTACAGAACTTCTTTGCACCTAATTTCATTACAATATTCCTATTTTTAAGACATTTTTGAGTGTTTAAACTCTATTCCGGGGGGACATTTGTATGGGGGCGAAGACCGATCACAACCAATTTCAATAGACTTCGTCCTTGTATCATTAAAGTCCCACGTGCCAAATCTCATTGAATTATATTTAAAATTGTGACCGGTAATTTGTGCACATGGTTTACATAGACAGCCATTCAGCTGTCCAGCTAGTCAGACGGACGGACATCGGTAGATCGATTTAAAAAGTGATTCTGAGTCGATTGGTATACTTTAAGGTGGGTTTGTTCTGTGCGTTACAAACATCAGCACAAACGCATAATACCCCAACCACCTATGTAAGGTATAAAAATAAATAAATAAATGGTACATTAAAATCCATTTGTACAAATGTAAAGTGACTCTAATGCGTGTAGCACGTTAATAGTTTCGTGCAGGGGACGCAAAAGTTATAGTGGGTTTAAGTTGAACATATAAAAATTTTTACAAACTAGAACTTATGTATAGTTCTGGTAAAAATTACACGTAATATCTAAACCTATTATTGAATTCTTTAAATAAAATGTATGATATTTTCAGTATTTCATGGTATTAGTGTGGTGTGTTTTAGGTTTTCCTAATAAAATTAAAAAAAAATTCATTATGCAAAAAATCGCGATCTATTAAAGTTTATTACAAAGAAATGCTATTTAATATTGTGATCCTTTTTTAACATAAGTGCATTTTTTTTAGACATTTTTTGATGCGCCTCTACATTTACCTTAAGCATTACATAATCTAACTATTTATGTCAATTATGCTCAATTTAATGTTGTCTATGCGATGTGCATTAGCAAAATGTGTTTTGATAAAAATGTCCCCTTTTCAACTATCAACGATATTTGACTTAAATTTATGATCCCGATAATTTATATTTATCGCCGTTCCTACATCTACATATGCAAGATTTGTACAAATTTCAATTTGCTATGTAAAAATACAAAAACAAAAAGAGCTATTTTTGCGTAATTTTCAAAAGTTCCACAATTTTTTTAATTTGTTTTTACTGCTACTTCGATTTTATTGTGTAAAATAACAAAAAACTAGGTCCACGCAGTAATTCATGCTATTCCATTAGAAAATGTAAATGTGCCTCGCAAAAAACTGACCTTTTTTAAAAATTTCGCTCTTTCCAAACTTTCAGACTATCTACAGCGATGATTCTTTCAGACATATCAACGATATATAGCGCAAAATACGCATAATTACAATAGGTATCAATCCCTATTTCAAAATTTGTAAATTAAAATTAAATCAAATATTTTAAAAATTTAAAAATTTTGTCATCAAAATTTTACTACTTTGTATGTAGCTGTTGAAAGTCTGCACAACAAAAAAGATGTAGGATTTATCTAAAAAGTCCAATTAGTTTATATAAGATCGTATGAGATCAAAAAGTATAAACACGGCAACAAAAAGTGTAGAAAAATGGGAAAAAGTCAAGAAATTTTTAGTCCTTTTTCTAAGTTTTTGAAATTTGAACAACAATTACGTTTATAAAATAAAACTTGTGGTGCTCAATTTTACACTCTACTAGTTTCAAATCATGTGATTTCAGATCTGTGTGTTTAAAATAGCATTACGATAAAATTCATTAAGGATTAAGTTAGCTACAGCCAGGTTAAACATTTTTTAGATCAAATCAATTATTTATTTCGAAGTGTTGGAGGAGCACAGACCCCTAGTGTATGCATTTTTTTAAATTCGCTAAAAATTCATATATGATTTGAATGTAAAAAAAATTACATATATGTAGTCCTTGTAAATCTCTAAAAAAAAACATGATTACATATGTGTTTTCTTTACTTTCAGAGATATTTTTAAGTCGAAGCACATTTTACCCTCGTTTTTTTCAAGTTTTTTAAACTTTTGAAAATATTTTTGAAAATATCCACTAGATTTTTTACAAAATCCTATAAACATATCCATCCGTTAAAATGTTATATTAATCTGAAGTTGGAACTTTAAAAATTCACATTTTTGGAGTTATTTTCCATAAAATATTTATTTTTTGTTCAGGACTACAAAATTTTTGTAATGTTTCAAAGGAAATCTTAACGTAAATGCGTGTAAAGTAAAATCGTAGGCGCTTTGGGTAACTGTTGTTTAATTTTTTTGTAAAATTCTCAAAAGTCAAAGAATGTTTTACAAAATTTTTGGTAGTGGGTATATTTACGTTATTGAGATCTGTTCGTTGTAGTAATAATGATGATAAATTTCTTATATTTAAATTCTATTTCAGAAATAATTTTAATTTCGTAGTTAACTTGAAATCTTTTGTTTAAAGACGAACATTTTACAAACAATAAAAGTGCGGCCTGGTTCACACACAGCAATTTTTCTTGCTACAATTCTGATTTCGTAAGAAATCGAGGAGAGGCAATATTAAGTTTTTACATTCTCTTTACCTGTCTCGCCTACGAACTCAGAATTGCAGCAAGAAAAATTGTTGTATGTGAACGAACCTTGACTATCATAATATTAGTAACATAAAAGTATTCCGAAAATCGTCAAATATATTTAAACGTGCCCCTTACACACAATTTTTGATAATGAAATAAATAAATATTTGCTGTCAATTAAAATGCCATTCCATTCTGCAAATGTTAAAAAACATTTTATGTTTAAATGCTATAATTGATAACAAATTCAATAAATATTAATAAAATATTTTAATATTTGTTAAAATTTCCCTTAAACATAAAATACGAAGCGAAGGTTTTTGTTAAAACCTTCATTGAAGGTTTAAAGTTATCAAAAAATATTTGAAATATTGCAAAAATACCAATACATTACACAACACTTCACAAAACACAGAACACTATAAATATTTACAGTAATAAACCAACAACTCAGTGTGAAAATATTGGAAACAATGACTACTTTCGCTTTAATAAATTTTTTGTTATTGGCATTATTCTTGCCTGAAAATCGAATTAATGCTACACCTTTAAATAATACCGAAGAAAATTCTCGTATTGTGGGTGGCATCGTAACTTCTATCAGTAAAGCTAAATTTGTTGTTAATCTGCGTGAAAAGGGTAAATTCTCTTGTGGTGGTACTTTAGTAACACCAAAGATTGTCATCACTGCTGCCCATTGTGTAGAAAGACTTAAAGCATCTGATCTAACCGTAATAGGCGGAGCAACTTATCTCTCTGATAAGGGCATTAAACGCAGTGTCTCCAAAATAGTTATACCTAGAGAATACAATCCCAAAATTGTTGATATGGATATAGCGGTGCTAGAATTATCTAGTCCTATGAAAGGAGCTAATATTTCAACCATTGAATTATGTAAATCAAAATGGAAAACTAATGATCAAATAACAGTTTATGGTTGGGGACAAATGTCGGAATACAATGATAATAGTTCAAATCAATTACGTACGGTGAGTGTTCCTGTAATAGAACAGACAAAATGTAGTGATATGTATAAAGGACGAGGTAAAATAACGCGTTCAATGTTTTGTGCTGGAAATTTGAGAGGAAAGGATGCTTGTATTGGCGATTCTGGTGGGCCGGCTGTATTTAAAAATCAATTATGTGGTGTGGTATCGTGGGGTATTGGTTGTGCTCGCAGTAAATATCCTGGAGTTTATACGAATATTATGTTCGTTAGAGATTTTATAGATAGTGCAATGAATAAGAGAGAAGTGTATTAAATGCGAATTGTGTTATGTTGATCGTGTTGATAATAAAGGATAATAAAAACTAATAATAAACCAATAAAAACTAATAATTAATAATGTGCACTTTTAATTTTTTTGCTTTGTTATTTTGTCTTCTAGGGTGGTTTTGCGCTCTAGAATAAGTTATTACTTCGAAAAAACTATTTAGTTCCCACAAAACTCTCTCTATTTTGCATACCAATATTGTTTCATGGAATGGATTTCAGAAGTTCAATATTTATTAATTCCAACAATAGCATTTGTCAAAGCCTTTTACCGGAGTATCGATGTCTTAGATAAACTCAATATTTTTCCACTTTTTCCTATGAGGAAATAAATAATATGAAACCAATTTTATGGACTATTTTGGACGGAAGTGAGATTAATACTTAAGATGGATACACTACAGTATCATACTGCCAAAGCGCGAAAAGTCTCTGCAGTGTCTTCATGCTAAAGTTCTTAATACCTTCCAGAACTTTTCAACAACCTTTAAGAGATTAACTAACTAATAATTCTAATTCTTTAATTCATACTATTTAAAACGATGATCAAATATTTGATAATTTGGTTAATTGAAATTTGAAGTTTAACTATTATCTCTAAAAAAGCCAACTGTTGCAACTGGGGTTAAAACCCAGAGGAACCAGTAATAAAACTAATAATTTTATATGGTGCTATGAGATGGTGGGAAGCTATGGATAAAGATACTCATTGTAAATTTTTTGTAAATTTTTGATTTTGAATTGTGATCCGTAGGAGATATCTGAATAAAATTTGTCACGGCGAGATCTGTGGCATTTTTGAGTTGATTTGAAGGTGTATAGATTCCTAGCTAATTAGCGGGGTAGTGAGTGGTCACGTAGGGTACGTAATATTTTTAAAAAAATCGCCAAAAAATTCATTTATGGTTTGATTGTAAAATAATTTCAAACATAGAAAATCCTTGTAAATCTCTACATTTTTTTCCTTAGTTCAAGAGATATTAAGGTCGAAACAAAATTTTTCTCATTTTTGGCCTCTTTTTTATTATTTTAAAATTGGCGGTCTACTAGATTTGTTATAAAATTCTAAATAATGTTGCTGAAAGAATCATATACATATATATAGATTCGATTAAAAAGTTATATTAATTTAAAGTTGAAATTTTAAAAAAAAATTTTACATTTTTTGGGTTTTTCTCTAAAAAAAAGTGGTACCATTTCTTTAATGTTTTCAAAAGAAATCTTAACGTAAATGCGTGCAAAGTAAAACCGGAGGGATTTTGGGCAAAGGTTTCCCCCAAATACTATTCAAATTTTGTCAATTTTAAAAAAATATTTTAAATTTATTTGTAAAATTCATAAAACGCAAAACTGAAGTCATTAAGAAAGTCTATTAGTTGTAAAGAGATATATGTTGGTTAAAGACACACAAAATATTTTCTGACGAACGGCTTTTGTAACGAAACAGTGATAATTTCAATGAAAATAGTAAATTTTTGGTATTATCTGATGACAAGGTTATATATATATAATGTCAAAATTTCAGTAGGATATCTTCATTCGATGAAATTTTATTTCAATCGAAATATTAACATTATTTCTCAAAAAATGCTTAAAATATAAATGCCAAGTTTTTCGGGTAATGGTCTGAAGAAATTTAACCGCATTTAATATACTATCACTACTATCTTATGATCTCCATATAATAACGTTTTCAATGTTACCAAATACTTTCATAAAATATTTATATTTTTGCTTTAAAACTGACAAATACTTTGCCTTCTTAGGTAATTTTTAGCACTTTTCCCATGTATTTCATGGAAAATGTAAACGCATCGCGAGCAGCAATGTAATGTTAACTTCTTCTGTTACGCTTGCCGAAGAATGCAAGGTACATATATTGTTATTTTTATCATCAAGCGATACATAAGTATTTGGTATCTCAGAATTCATAAGAACGTGGAGAACATGAAAAATAAATTAAATGTGGCAAAATTTTTTCAGACGATGAACCGAGTAACTTAAAATTAAAATTTTAAATATTAAATCTTCGTTTAAAATTTAAAAGAATAAAAATATCTTATTGGAATACTTGTCCTAAAATCAGGGAAGCAAAAAACTCTCATTTTTTTTTATCAAAATACCCAAATCCCAATGCGGAGGAAATTTATTTCAAAAGTTTACTTTTTTCATTGAAATCGAGGCCAAAAATGAAAGAAAAATTTGCTTCGACCTAAATATCTCTTAAACTAAAAGAGATAACCTACACATGTAAGCATTTTTGCTTTTTTATTTTTTTTGTAGAAATTTACAAGGACTATCTAAATTTAAAATTTTTTACATTCTAATCATAAATTAATTTTTGGCGACATTCTCTCCTCTGACTCGCTAGGAATCTGTGCTCCTCCAAATCAAATTGAAAACACCCCAGGTCTGACCATGTGAAATAAATAGTTATCTCTTACGGTTCACAAGTTACAGAATTATTAAAAAATGCGTTTTGGAACCACTGTGAGTCGTTGATGGTGTGTACTGATGAGTCGAAGCGAATGAATAGGATTGGGTTTGGTGTCTAACCAGGCATCGGGAGTTATCTGTACTTTTGTTGAGAGTAAAGCTGTTATAAGATTTATAGCGGATATCTTCAATATTAATTAATGAATGTCAGAGGTATCTCTCAATGAGTTAGTGATACTATTGGGAGTTAAACAAATCTGTGTTCAGGGACGAGATGATTGATCATTTAATTGACATTTCAATCGTGCAATGTATGCTGAAATTAAAGCGGAAATTCTTTGGTATTGTTCAAAGTAGATGGATGAATAGGCCCACTTACAGTATGACCCATATATTTTGATGCGTTTCGACGAATTCGACATTTGTGCTATCTCGGTCACAAATAAGACTGGTAGTATATTATTACTGTATCTTAAGTTTCCAGCCGAGAAGGTTGTGTCTTGGCTTCCCAAGCTCTGGATTAAGGCTGTTATGTGCGATGGACTAAGCAGATTTTTTTAGTGCCTCGGAAAAAACATTTTTGGACCACTCTAATATTCACGAAAAAGAGCTTATCAATTTATTTTAGATTAGAAGTAAACTCCTTGCAGGAAGTGTTTTCCGTTACTTGTAATGCACACTGGGGCAAAAATGTGGTTTTCCGTCATTAACTAAACCGTAAGTCTTTATAACAAGATATCGGTATTTTTGAAAAGAGTAAGATTTCAGCACCTCAAAAATGTTAAAAAAGTTATATGTCACATTTTGAAAACATAAATAAAAAGTGAAAATATACTAAAATTTTTTTAATTATAACTTACAGTATTGTAAGTTGCGCAATTTTATGGCGTTTTTGATAATGATTATAACGTACTAAGACAATGTTATGTTCAGACATCTTCAGGTGTTTAATTTGGCACTAAATAGTTTACTAAACCGATTCGCCGATGCCCGTCAGTCCATCCATCTAACCGTTAAAAATGTAAACTTTTTAATCCAACTGTATGTAACAATTTGCAAAATTCTTAATGAAATTTGGTACAAAAACTTTCTTTCCAAGAAACCTAATTTTTTTGAATGTCGGCCCAAAATTACCTTCCACAAAGGCTTTCTATTGAAAATCATTCTTGGAATAAATTTTATATGGGTGCTAGTACCGGGATCAAATTTGGCATTAAATTATAGCAAAATCAAAAAAAAAAAAAAAAAAAATTTGTGTTACAACTTTCAAGAGTGATAATTATAAAAATTTAAATGGATCATTAAAACGATATTAGTTTTTTAGTCGTTTTTAACATTACTAAGTAGTCATAATTTAAAATTCTATCGCGATAAATATGTATACACATTAAGTTAAAAATTATATATTTTTGTGAAGCTAAGTTAGAAAATTAAAAATATTGTTCAACAGGCAGGCTAGGGCAGAAAAATTTTATTATATTTTTAGTCCTTGGAATTTCGACTATAACCTGCATATGAATCTATGTTCTAGAACATAAGTATATAATTTATACATTTCAAAACTTAAAATTTACATAATTTTTTTAGTTAAAAAATTTTTAATTTTAAAATGTAAATTAGTCATTATCTATGAATAAACAGACATTAAAAATATATGATTTTGTATTTTAAGATATGATTATTTTACGATATAAGGGAAAATATACTAAAAATTTTACCATACCTATTTTTTCTGTATTTAAAGTTGATGCTATATTCCAGTAGCTTTTAAAAAATATAGTAGTGTTTGAATATATATATATATATATATATATATATATATATATATCGGAAAGCTGTTCGAGAGACTCTTCTGTGCAATGTAGATTGAATACCCACGATCAGTAATCTATCTATTTCCCTTTACAAAAACTATTTTTTAGTATCAACAGTGTGATGAATAACCGAGAAAAAAATGATGCTATAGGAAACATAATTCTTTTAAATATCAAAACAAAATTAAAAAGAAATTCAATCTGCAAAAAATTATCGAAAGATTTAATTTTAAAACCTATTTAAAGAAATTCGAAAAGAATTTGTTTATTTAACAAAATATTTTAATTTCGCTATTTTGTTTTATATTTGTATGTATATAAGCCACGATATAATGATTTGTTAACAATTTTACAATATAAATTATGTAATAGTTAATCAATTATGATCGATTTTTTTTTTAGTATAAAAACATTTTTTTAATCTAAAAACGTTCGTGCAATATCGTTTGGAGTAATAGATCTATTCTCCTTTCCAAAAACTATTTTTTAGTATCAACAGTGTGATGAATAACCGAGAAAAAAATATGATGCTATAGGAAACATAATTCTTTTAAATATCAAAACAAAATTAAAAAGAAATTCAATCTGAAAAAAATTATCAAAATATTTAATTTTAAAATCTATTTAAAGATATTCGAAAAGAATTTGTTTATATAACAAAATATTTTAGTTTCGCTATTTTGTTTTATATTTGTATGTATATAAGCCATGATTTTGCACTATAAATTATGTAATAGTTAATCAATTACGATCGATTTTTTTTAATATAAAAGGATTTTTTTAATCTAAAAACATTCGTGTAACAGCCTTTGGAGTAATAGATACATAATATACTCACATGGGGAGATGTATGTTATCCTAACCAATATCACAAGAGGAAGACAAAATTCAAATTTATAAAAAAATTTATACAAAAACATAAATATATTTAAAAATATAACTAAATATTTGTTATTATTGTATTGTTGCAGTACTAGTCCGATATGTATGATAATGATTCGACATCTTTTAATTACATTTTGGAAAATTATATGTCAGATTTTTTATACTTTACCTAGATGAGAATATCTGGCAATCTACTGTTAGTATATTGTTTATATTGTTTAGATACTAATATGTAATTACTTGGCCGTTCTGAAGTTATTAATCTACATAAGCAATTTACAATTAAGTTAAATTTGTATTTATCTTAAGTTTAAATTAATCACAACCCTTTTAAAATGGGTTAATTTTCGCAACAACTAGTTTAGTTAATAACTTAACAAAGGTATAAATTACAAATAAAATAAACAAAAATATCCAAATGCAAAAGAGTATTACACAAAACAAAAAAATATTTTAATTAATTTTTCACATGCTCCATTTTTTTAAACAATAAATATTTTTTTTGTTTAAAACAAAGATAAATATCTTGAAAATTGTATTTGTCAGTATTGAAATGCATATAAATAGCGCATTCATCGGGGAGGCTTAACTATTTCAATGTTAAAATTAATAAAACAAAATAACGATTCGTTCGGATAACTACGGTTGGAAAATTTAAACACATTATAATTAATGTTAAAGCAAATGATATGAAATTAACGGAAAATAAACAAATTTTGCAGCAAAATATTAGATTAAAACAATTACATATGTTTAAGAAAAAGAAATTATAATAAATCACTCGTATTAAATGATGAAATTTGTATTTATCAAAACTGCGAGACATTTATTATTTTCAATTTTAATACTATGTGAAATAACATCCCAAGTTTCTTTTATATATGTTAAAGGAAGTGAAAGTAGTGGACGCATTGTAAATGGGACAACTACAAATATAAAAAGTGCCAAATTTACAGTCAGTTTACGTGTTAATGGAAAATTTATTTGTGGCGGTTCATTGGTTACACCACAAATTGTTGTAACAGCAGCTCATTGTGTTAAAGACGTTAGTCCAGCTCGTTTAACGGTAGTAGGTGGAGCCACTTATCTTTCGGAAACGGGAGTACGTCGAAGTGTTGAAAAAATTATAACACCTAAAGAGTATAATGCTAGAACTTATCATACAGACATAGCAGTATTAAAATTATCCGGAACTATGAGTGGAAATAATATTGAAACCATTGAATTGTGTAAGGATAATTGGAAACTTGGTGATTCTATTGATGTTTATGGTTGGGGTGCATTGACGGAAAAAAATAATAAAGAATCAAATCAATTGCGTACGGTAAAAGTACCCTTAGTGACACGTAAGAGATGTTCGGATATGTATAAAGTTGATGGCAGTAGAATAACAAATACAATGATCTGTGCTGGAGATTTAAAGGGGAAAGATGCATGTTTTGGTGATTCTGGTGGACCGGCTGTATTTCATAATCAGCTGTGTGGAGTTGTGTCATGGGGGGTAGGTTGCGCGCGTAGTAATTTCCCTGGAGTTTATACAAGTATTAAGACTGTACGACAATTTATTGATCGTGCTATGAAATTATAAGAGAAGGATGCTGGCATCATGAGGAATGAATAACTTTTATGAGAGCAAAATTTTAAATGAATAATATTTAAATTTAAAAATGTTAATGAAAAAATAATGTGAATTTAATTAAACGACTAAATAAATAAGTTTTTATTAAGTAAAACAATTACGAATTTAACAAAAATGTTAATTAAATATTTTTATTAAAGCAATTTTTTAAAACATTTTTACAACCAATTTTTTGCAATTTTTGTAGAATAGACTGGGTAACACTCAGCCTACTCAATTTTGCCTACAATCCGTTTAGAATAGGCTGAGTTAAAATATATCTAGAATAGACTATATCTATGCCTATGTCTAGAATAGACATAGATTTAACTGAATTAACCTGAATAGACTGAGTTTATCTCTGCCTAGAATAAACTGAGGTAAAAACTGAATTAAATTCAGTCTTGTCTACACAGAGTTAAACACCATTAATTAAACTTTGTCTGGATTTGATTGAAACATACTGTCTGGATTTTCTTAAATTAAGCTCTGTCTAGAATATACTGATTTTAACTCTGCTTATTCTAGAATGCAGAATAGACTGAATTAAACTCTGTATAGAATAGTCTGAGCTAAACTCTGTCTAGAATAGACTGAGCTAAACTCCGTATAGAATAAACTGAGCTAAACTCTGTCTAGAACAGACTAAATTCAACGCTGCCTGTTCTAGACTGAGTTCAATTCTCACTGTTCTAGACTGAGTTCAACTCTGTCTGTTATAGACTGAGTTCAACTCTGCCTGTTCTAGACTGAGTTCAACTATGTCTGTTCCAGACTGAGTAAAACTCTGTCTGTTCTAGACTGAGTTAAACTATGCCTGGAATTGAGAGAGCTAACTCTGTCTGGGACAGATAGAGTTCAACTCCTTTTACAATAGGCAATGCTAAACTCAGTTTGGAGTAAACTGAGTTAAATTCTGTCTAGACTGATTTTAAATAAATTAAAATTACTGATATAAACTGAATCTAGAATGGATTGAGTTAAACTCTGCCAATAATTTACTGAAATAAGGATCCGTCTATTCTGGTTCCATTAAATTAAATTAGTTTGACTTCTTATTTACAGTTATTTTTATTCCAAAATCTGAGAAACTGATAATCACACAACATCAGTGATGTCAGATACAATTTTGGAAAAAATCTTTCGGTTAAAAATTCCCCTTTTTTTATTTTTAACAAAATGTTTCGCTCCAATTTTCCCTCCTCCTCAAAATCGCTATTTTTGGTAACAAAATTAATAAACAAGCAATTTTTGTTTGTAATTCGATAAAAAAATACCAAAAATATTTTAAACGGGAATAATTAAAAAATTCCATTCAGCAAATTGGAGTATAAGTTCTAAATAAATCGGAATGCTAATATTGCATTTTCTCTTCCTTATTTCAACGTTTAGTCGCATTTTGAGAAAAGATTTAAACATTTAGAAAATTCCCTTTATTCTAACAAAAATCAAAATTCCCTCCTTGATTTAATTCAATTTAAATTTCTTTGAAAAATTCCCTCTATCTGGCATCACTGCACAACAAGATTCTTTTTATAAATAGTGATCACAGGTAAAATCAATATTTGTTTATAAAAGATAATTTTCAAAAACACTGAAATTTCTATAAAAAACATAAAAAGTTCTGTCAAATTTACTTTGGTCAAGGTTTTAACAAAAAGTTTTAATAAAATTTATAGTTTAATAATTATAAACAACTGTTCAAATAAAAATAAACTAATAAACTAAGAACAAACATTATATATAACTTTAGTTATACACAACAATGCTTAAACTTAAAAAAAATTCCATTAATATTTGTTACATGTAACACAATTTTAATAATTAATAAACAAAAACATAATAATTAATAAACAAATTATAGAAATTTGTAAACCTTTTGCTAAAATATTTATATTAATATTAAGTTATGAACAATATTATAAACGGTCAGAAAATACTTTTTATGTGTTTGCCCAACATACGGAGGTATTTAATTATCATAATATTTGTTTAATCCAAGCTTTGCAATTTGAGAATTTTACAAACAAACTTAACAAATTTTTTGGAAAATTGACAAGGTCTGGATATTTCTTGTGGGGACGTAGCGCCTCCGTGTTTACTTTACACTCATCTACATTAAGATTACTTTTGAAAGCAATAAAAAATTATATCAAATCAATATTATATCAAATTTTATAAATAAAAAGATATTGTCACATATTTTGCAAAAAAAAAAAAAAAAAAAAAAATATGATTAATATAACTTTTTATCGAATCTACATATATATGTGATTTTTGCAGCAATACATTTTCGAATTTTGTAAGAAATCTGGTGAATATTAAAAAAATTACGGGCAATATTAAGACCGCCGAGTTCAAATAAAAAAAAAAAAAAAAAACATAACTAACTAAAAGAGATAACCCACACATGTAATCGTATTTTTGTAGAGATTTACAAGGACTTTCTATTCTGTCATATCGTAAATGAATTTTTGGAGATTTAAAAAAATGACATACTCGAGATGGCCAACTTTGGAAGGTCTCCTGACCCGCTCGAAAACACCTCATCTTTGGCCAGGTGAAATTTTATAGATATTTCCAACAGTTCCAAAAAAGCGTTTTGAAACCATTGTGTGGCAGGATTGTTTTTAGATCTTGCAAATCGTCCCATGTTTCTTAGATATGGTTATTTTTTCCTTTAGAAATAAAATCAGGAGAGATATAATCAATAATAGATTTCGATCTTTTGGAAGTAACTAGTATTAATCAGTTATATTAGTTTCGAAATAAATTATTCCTGATGACTCATATCCCAAAGCTCGAAGTATGTTTACTACAGCATCTTCAATGCTTTTTCCTGAAATTTGAGATAATGTTTTTGAGGAATGATTAATATGGCTTCCCTATTTGCTTAAAGGGTTTATTACAAAGACTACTTTTATTAATATTAGTATATTGCTTTCATTTATTTCTATTCATTTCATTTATTTTTTTTATTTTAATTTAGCTCTTTCATACATTATTTGAGTCATAATTTTATTTTGTACAGTTACTTTTGTTAAACCCGAAAAACTTAAAATTTGCATTCTAAGCATATTTTTTTAGAAGTAGTGTTAATATTTGAAACTAAATAGAATTTAAACAAGTAGAAGTACATATTTGAATAAAATTTTATGCACAATATAGATATTTTTTTTTAAATCAGCGAATTAAAAATACTCCCACTTTTTCGTACCAAAATACCCGAAATTAAAGTACGGGGAAAACTTGTTTTAAAATTTTACTTTTTTCGGTGTTAAATAGCGTATTATTGGTGGTTCAAAAACCACTATAAACACAAATATATTGTATCGTTAAGACGTAGAAATGATCAATTATTTTGTGGTGGATCTTTAGTTAGAGCACATTACGTTTTAAAAACCATTATACCGAATTTAATATGAAAACTGCCACCATAGATGTAGCTGTATTGAAAGTGAGAAAACCTTTGAGAGGAAAATCAATTGCTACAATACCATTATGTTTTTACTAGCGAAAAAAGTTTCAAATCGTCAAAAAAAATTACGTACAGTTAATATTCAAATGCAATCGAAATTAAAATGTTATGTCATGATGTGTGCCGGGACGCAGAGATTGTTGTTCTTGTGATTCGGCTGGACCTTTAGTGAATCGTAAACAATTATGCGGCATTGGATGTGGTCACAAAAATATCTTGGTATTTATACAATGATACGAGCTAAACAAGTTTGGAGGTTTCTAAATAAAACTCTAAGGAGTTGAGCATGAATATTTATTGTAATTAATAAAAAAAATATTTATATTTTTAAAAACTAGTGTGTCTGTGTTTCTTTCGATATGAAGTATTTTATTTAAAATTCAAATAAAAAATAATATACAAGTTTGTTAATTTACAATGAAATTCCAGACATTTAAAAATAAATTTCCAAAAAAAAACTACAGATATATGTACCTTAGTTTTACATTTAAAAAGTTATAAGAACTAATGCTTTATTCGATTTATATCTTTGTGTAGAATAGGCTAAGTTTAGCTCTGTCGAGAAAAGGCTGAGTCAATCTCTGTCTATCCATGTGGTGTCAATATTACGTTGCCTTTTTAACCAAACTTAATATTTTTACTTTTACTTATGGACTCAAATAAAAGAAACTAAAACTTGCATATTATAGTTCGTTTAAAGTTAAAGTTTAGAATCACTAGGAAATAAAACATAACTCGGAAGTTAAACATTAATAGATAGTAGGATATTCATTCGAATAATGTTCGTACAAATTATTCGAACAATTTATTACGAATAATTATTCGAAGAATTTAAAAATGGTCTTTCCGTATAACGAATAATTCGAATATTTTTATGTCGAATATGTACCTTTTACCTTAAGTACTAGCGAAACAGCTTTTACCAAATCAAATTTTATAAAAACAAAAGAACGAAATCAACTTAAATCCATTAATTTGAATTTTACTCTTTCTTAAGATTTTGACAATTAAGGGTATTTATTTTAGTCATGAAAGGAATCTTTTGAAGACGGATCGTTAACACTAATCTTTGGAGATATAGCTCTCATGGAATTAACTTTCCTAAAGTATTTGTTTTTTAGCTCTAAAAAATTTCATAATTAGACTTAAGTTTTGTCAAAAATTCACAAATTTTAAGTCGTCTGCAAAAATCCTAATATTAACATACATCTGTGGATTTTTGATTTTTTAATCTGAAAATTGTCTTATCTCTACTATTTTGTAATAATAGAAATAGACCTCTAGGGAATATATAGTATCTGTGATTATCTTATTAGAGAATTTATAATTTTATTTTTGATATATGTATTACCATCCAGCAAAAAAAAAAAAAAAGAAACGATCAAATGCTTCCAAAAAAGAACATTTTCACCACTTCAAAAGTAAAACTAAGTGCAGTTAAGTTAAATGAAGTTAATAATTTCTAAAAAAGTAAAATTTTTTCAAATTTTGCCTTTTACAAAATTTTTATTAAAAAAATTCATAAATATGGTTTTAAGAGAAGTACTTCAAGAAGCATAAAAAAGAACATCCTTCCAATGACAACCATGGGTTAAGTAAAGAATTACTGCAGCTCTTTTTCAGCACTAAGTATTTACTTCCTTCCAATGACAACCCAATCTAAAAATCATGATTTTTCTGCTCTTTTTCAGTTCTTTTTTTGCTGGGTACATATTGCTTTTATGTTGGGAATGTTTGTTTAAAGATATTCTAAATTAATTTTCTTTTCACTTATTATTTTTACTACAAAGTTTTTAATTAAACTTACAAAAACCTAAATAATTTAGTTTATTTTATTTTGTTTCAATTATTCGAATAATTCGAACAATTTTAAATACGCGATCGAATAATTCTATAAAACTGAAATGTCTTATTCAATTATTTGTTTTATTCGAACAACAGAAAAACCGAATAGTTTGAATACCATAATAGCTAGCAAATTTTACTCAGTTGGGTCAATAAAAACAACCTTAAAGCGAGAAATCAATGGCCAATGTAACAAATACACATTAACCAAAATATGTTTAAAAAATATATAAAAGCTCTGACGAATATATTGCCATTAAATTTTAAAAAGAGATGGCTCGATTCTTTACAATCTGTTTTAACATTGCTATAATTTTACAATGCCAACAATTTCTTACATTAAGTGCCGCCAATTATCGTACTATGGGTGGTAAACCAACAACAATAAATAACGCAAAATATTTGGTATCACTACGTGAAAGAAACGGGGCGTTCTTTTGTGGTGGCACCCTGGTTAAGGATCGTTATGTGGTTACTGCTGCCCATTGTGTAGAAGGAATGAGAGCCAACAGTATTGTTGTACATGGAGGTGCAACCTATTTGCAACAAACTGGTATAAGTAGTTCGTTTGTGAGCATAACTGTTGCACCTAAGTTTAGTTTCACAACTTCTGACGTGGATATTGCTGTATTAAAGCTACAAAAACCATTAAAAGGGGAAAATATTACTACCATACCAATGTGTTCACGTCCAATTTCACCCAGAAGTTGGGTTAAAGTTTTTGGCGGGGTTTGATCAATGAAAATGCAACGATGCCATCAAATCGTTTACGTACGATTAATATTCGCACAATAGGGCATAATAAATGTACAAGAAATTATCGTTCAGTATTAAAAATTAGAAAGTCAATGATGTGTGCTGGTATGCCTGGCGTACGAGATTCTTGCGTTGGTGATTCTGGTGGAACATTAGTATATCAAGGACAATTGTGTGGTGTTGTTTCGTAAGGTGTTGGTTGTGCGCGAAGAAGATTTCCTGGTGTATATACATCGGTTAATGCAGTTAAAGACTTTTTAGAAAATTCTATGAATGAATAGTAATTGTTGATTTTTTTTAATTGAGATTTTTTTTTAATAAAATTTATGTTGTTATGCTTGATATATTTAGGAATATAAGGAAAATAATGCAAACGGCAGACGATTCGGGATTTTTTTGAGGAAAAGGTCCGTCTTATTGAAATAATGGGCCATTTGTAATTGCTAAATTGGATGTTTTTTGTAAAATAAGGTCACAACTAAGGCTATTTAAGACGAAATCGTCTCGAAGATATACGTTCTACTCGGCCATATGCTATAAACTATAAACTTTGGAGTTTTTTATGACGAATAAAAAATGGTTATAGGCACCGGAATAATATTTTTGAGTATTGTAGGCTAAATTTGTAGCAAACTTAAAGGCGATAGAATGTATCTTCTTAGCAGATAGCGCTAGACTGGTTATTGACAGTAGAAAAGCTTTAAGTTAATTGGTATTTACAGGTTTTGACTATACTAGGTTCGTGGCAATGAAATTTGCATGACACGGCTATGTATGCGCTTTTAATGGAAGTAAGAATCTGTAAAAACACCGATTAGCTACAATTTTAAATTAATAAAGGAGAGAGTTTTCATCTAGACCATTAATGCCTTAAGTAACAGAGGTAATTACGAAGTATCAAATGTTTTTTGGCTCAAACTACACATAGCTGGCACCATTCTATTGTTGGACATAAGTAGAAGTCTGAAAGTACATATTTAAAATATTGAAACATCCTTCAGTAATCTTCGACATTCAAGATTTCGTAATACATTATAGGATGCGATAAACCTGGCTCTATATAGAAAATATGTTCCGGATATTATAAGGAACTGGATATGAGAGATGCATCAAGAGTTATCAAGTTTGATCTATGTGGTTCATCGAAGACTATAAAGACCACCAGGGATGTGTAGAAGGTGGTTATGCCGATACCACATCGGATGTAGCATACTCCAAATATAACTGAAAATAAACCCGTCAGAAACTATTCTAGTACTCACTAGATGTAGAACTTTGAGTGTCGGTATTAAACGACTCAATCATCAAATTCTCGAATAAGGTGAAATACTTGGGGTCTGATAGTAAGAATGATTTACTGGTCATTTATTACCATAATCAGACCAATACTATGTCGCTTTATTATGTTAGCCTAAAATTGATTAGATCACTTTGAGAACTTTACTCGATAAGGTTAGTTATGTTTCAATAACTGGCGTCATGAGGACCTGTCATACCATGGCCCTTGGGCGCTATTTTATACATTCTTCTACACATTTCTTTCTTTTACACATTTCAGGGGAGGAAATTTGTTAAAGTGTACTGAGATTGACTGCCGACTTTAAGGCTGGTAACTTAATATTTCATTTGCAGATATTGAAGCTCTTTGAAAACGATCCTTCTATTAGGGTTAATTACTATATATAATTACTCATACCTGAACGGGCCACTTGTCAAACCAAGACTGGCAGAATATAAATTTTGCTCAAGTCTGGTTTACTGACTCCAAACAGATAAATGGTGGTACTGGGGCGGGTATTTTAAGCCCTAAATTTACCTATGGGTAAACACCTTTCGATCTTCCTGGGGGAAATTTACGCTATTCGAATTTGTGTTAAAGAGTGTTTGAGGAGAGAATATTTGTAATATAGGATAGTCTAGCTGAGTTAATCGCTTTATCTTTCAACGAAGTTAAGTCTCAGATTGTCTATGAATGTCTAACTTCTTTAAACGTCTACGTGCGAATAACACTCTAATACTATGTTGGGTGTCCCGGCTATGAGAGACATGCTGACAAGGAAAGGGATAATTGTCTAGCCAATAAAGATGGTTGGTGTATATTTATAGAGCTGGAGCCCTTCTTTGGTATTCCCGCAGAATATGATAAGGAAAAAATAGGATCGTGGTTTGCATCTGTGTTCACTAGACAATGGGAAACCATAATCGAACTCAGACAGGCAAAGCAACTCATTACGCTTTCTAGGAGCAAGTTTGAAGAAGTTACTGTTGTTAAATAAAAACAATCTTAGAGTACTAACGGGATTCTTAACCGGACACTGTCACCTGCGATATTACCAATTTATTATATTAGGCAACGTTCGTACAAGGGTTTGCAGATTTCCCGAATCGCATGATGACGCCTCAGAAAATGTGCTCTGTGACTGCCCAGTCCTTGGGTCTTATGGGATGAATTATCTAGGGGCCATCTTACTGGCCCCAACTGAAGTTCTTGGTCTCTCACCATCCAGGGTAAGCAGCTTCATTCGAAAACTGGACCTAGTATGCTGAAAATCATTGGGTGCACGAAAGATCCGCTGGGGTCGTAGTGTACAGAGTCATTTCTATCTAATCTAATTGTCTCTTCTATCGATTAAACTCGTAAACTAAAGTTTTCCACGGTCCAGGATTTTATTATTTTTGGAAATTTATAAGGTCCACTAAATTTTGCCTGATGGGTAGTTTTAGTTGTTTTGGGTTTTTTTGACGCAATAAAGAAATATTTCTTAAGATATCGGTATAGAGTCCAAACACTTTCCCGATGTAAGTAATCTTCAAATTTGTTCAGCATGTTTGTTTAAAAATATTCTTAATTGCCCATTCTTCAAAAATTCTTGGATCTTTTCTCGTTTTTTTTTTATTGGAAAGATTGGAAATAGTTTCTAGTTCTTGCAAAATTTTCTGGAGTAAATCTATTTAGAAAAATATTTTCAGTTTTTTCGGCTTCGGGATTTAATCAGTATATTTCGTGCATAAATATTTTTAACAAAATACTCAAAAGTTTATTTTTTTCTCGACGATCCTAGTTGAATTATGTATTTTTTAATTATTTCTTTCGCAAATTTAAACAACAGATATAGTCGTAGATATTAATCGAATTTGAAAATGTTGCAAAGTGAACACTTTCATATTTTAAAGGTTACGTTATTTTTTATATAAGCCAAACAAATATATTAATATTTTGCATTTAAATATTTTAAATTAAACCCTAAGCAGTACTTCCCATTTTTCTAATTTTAATTTTATTTCAGATCTATCATATATAAGATATTCCCATTGAGGATCACAAAAGGCTGAGATATTTCAATATTGATTTAATATTAATAAAAATATGCCACCAGTACTGGGAACTATGGAGAATTACAAATGGAAGATAACAATTCTTAGTTGTGACCGGTAAATCGATTTCTATTATGTTCGAAAATAGATTCTAGTTGACAAAAATGATTATTTTATGGTCGATTCTTACCAGCAATCTTTATATTGAACTCGACTTTTAGACTTCGATTAATCGAAAAATGAACCCTGCAAAGTGATGTAGTTTTTGAACAAATAAATTGCACAAATTTCAAAGAAAAATTTTAACTTTAAACTTTTTAAAAAATAATTGTTTGGAAAAGTTTTTATAAGATTTTGAAAAAAAATCATTGAAAATACAATGAAAAAAAAAAAAAAATATTGTTAAATACAATGGAAGAACTTTGAATACGAGTTATATAAAATCTACATTCTTAAACAACTCATAGACACATAATGCATAAGCTCATCCAATAAGTATATATTAGTAAAATTGAGAGAGCTTTTGAATGTGTGCGTCACACCGACAATGCAGTATGAAAAATCAAAATATTTTTGATTTTAAAATGAACTCATACTGCAGGCAGTTTTTTCGAATGCATTTGATTATTTTTTTCTATCATTTATGAAATATTTTGTTTGTCATTTCAAATTAAAATAAATATGTATGTAAATATAAAAATATTTAAAACTTGTTTGTTTTTAATCAATTTTTTTCACTAAAATAAAATTTTGATTGATAAATATGTAGCAAATTCCTCAATTACATATGTACAGGAGAGTTCATAGGCAGTATCTCTCTGCAGTATGTGTCTATGGGCGCCTTAAGAGAACGGTCACTAAACATAAAGAATGTTCTAAATCCTCAATAAAACAACTTTTGCAGTAATCCTTTTCTCAAGTCCTATTTAACAGTTCGACCATGTTTCTGTTATATCCGTAGGCGACCAATTTCTTGTGCACTCATTTGCCATTTCGATCCCATGAATAACCTCTTAACTGTCACTGCGAACGAATTCTTCGGTATGACCGTTCATATAAAAATCGATCTTCCAAAACAAGTGCTGTATCTAGCAGAAAATATGTAATATTTTGTATCATGACATAAGAAAAGGAATTTTGAATTCAAGACAAATTTATTTCACTTGAACATTTTTTATTCTTTCAATCATATTTCATGTTTAAAATATTTTTATATTTGAATTCATGTCAGATTCCAATAAAATTTTCCATGGCTCGAGTTTTTGAAATTTGTGTGAAATGATTAATTTACTTTTTAAGTTTTTACAAAATACATGCATTTGAATTCTATGGTGATTGATCGATTCTTTTTATTATTTTTTTTATCTTCTTCGAACAGTTATACGACTATTGTATTCAATACATTACACCCTCAAAATGTTTAGTTCAAAGCGTACTCTATCTAGTTTAGTTGTTAAACATATCGATAGAGATGCATGTTTAAACGCGTAATGGTCTATTATAATTCTTTACTCATTTTACAAATAATAATCGATTATACGTGGTTAAATTAATCGACTATACAAATTGATATTAAAATGGTTGAGCGAAAAATCGATGACTATTAACTTTTTATACCATTCACTAATTCTGAGTAACGGAATTTTAAACAAATTTCAGAAAATAGTACTAAAGAACATTACTTTTTCCATCTGTTGTATGGATGTTTATTAAGACAATATATAGTTATCAATAATACGACATATATATATATATATATATATATATATATATATATATATTTATTGTAATGTTGCCTCACACATGTTGTATAAAATAAGAGGTGTATTATACACCTCTGTAACTTTTATAAAAACTCTTAATCTGTACCAGACTTAAGGAGTATTTTTTTTATATATTTCAACTTAAATTCAACATTCCTCACTTACCTTTATTTTTTAAATTATTAGGTACACTTATATTCAAGGCAATACCAGTAAGAAAAACGTTATAGGGATTATTAACAGTTGTTGTTACGGGATAAAATTCATTAACAAGCGTTGTTTCACTGCCTAAATTACATTGCGTGACTAAATGGAATCTGTAACAAAATGAAAAAAAAAAAAAAAAAAATACAATAAAAATAAAGTTCAAAACAATCAAAACACATACTACATGAAAATAGTAATAATATGTAATTTTAAAATTACTAACAGATTTATAACTGTTTAAAATGAAAATATTTACACTTCCTTAAAAAAGCAAAATAAATTTTTATTTATTTTGCTTTTTTTCAATTAAATTATTTTTATATTAATATTGATGACCTACGTGGGAGTAATATAACAAATTGGATTAATAGTAATATTGTCATCTAAATCACGAACACGGCTATGATAACGAAACGCCTTATTTATAAATGGTGAACTTTTACACAGTAATACCGATAGTTTTTCAGTGCCAATTAATGCCTCTATGCGCACTACACGTAATTGAGTATTTTCTAAAAATTGTTGGGCCTCAGTGGTGAAAAGAAAACGATAATAGAATGTAGGTTCTAATTTGAAATTTTGTTCAAATTGTTGTAGGGGAATTTGTGAAGTATTTGATTCATCTTTAAAGTGTTCCCTCAAAGCTAAAAGATCATTTAGTCTGCTATACTGCGAGGCTTGTAGTTTGTAGTTGTTGGAGCCATCGGTAATAATAATTTGTAAATTATGTATTTTTAGAGGGACATCAGTTTGTAGTCTATAAGAGAAAAGAAAAGGGAGTGTTAAAAAAAGATAAAGATTTTTAGGAGTTTTTTTTTTTTTAATTTTACCTCATAACTAGATTTAATTTAATAATATCATCATTTTTCAATTCGAACTTTTCAAAAGTTGTACAAAACTCAATTAACTCTGTTAATTTATCTAGATCTATTTGTAGGGGAGATTTGACATTGGCTAATGCTTCCTCCCAGTGTGAGCGAACTTCGGGTGCATTTTGATTTTGTGGTACGGGCGGGGTGCACTGAAAGAAATATTGATAATTTTATTTAAAATAAACATCATAAAGGTTATTTGCATTGTTTATTATATATTTTATTATTTTATTAATATTTCAGACATGAGTAGAAGCTAAAATTTAACTATAAAGAGGATAATGATTAATATTAAAGTGTCATATATAAAGATTTGCAAATTAAGATAAAAATGTGGAGAACTAAAATTAAAACTGAAATTAAAAAACATGTAAAGACTTGCTAAAAAAGCTTAAATTTTAATACATCTAGTATATGTAACTTATTAGTGGGTCTCAGCTAATTTAATGAAATCTATTGCTGTTATTTACCTGCAAAACTTTCCACAAATTCTGCAAGACCATAACTCTTTCACTAGGTGTATAATTTATCTTAAACGATAAAGCTTCTAAACTGCATGAAATAAAATCACTAATCGAAGCAGATAGTAAAGCACAGCGCATAGTTTTTAATAAAACATCCGAAAACAATGAAGGCCATTTATCGTGGCGATAATCAGGTAACATTAGAGAATATAAACTAAAAAGACCAAAAACATATTTTTTAGAAATTAATTAAAAAAAAACTCTTAAATATTTTAAAACTTACGTTAAAGCTTTGCCATGATCACCACTTTTAAAATATTCATCAGCCATATCTATGGCTAATTTTTTGCGAAATCTCAAACATTTATAGATTTTAAATTGAGCCATGGCCAAACTAAGTAAATTAATAATAGCAGCCTAAAATAAAATTAATGAAATAAAATAAAAAGTCATATAAAGGGTATAACATTAATAACCTACCGAATGATTAAATAATTTTTCATTTTCTCTTATCATTAAACTTATTTGTTGCTCATTTATTGGCTCACCCGATGAAGAAGATATAATGCCAAAATATTCAGTATACAATGAGGAGATATTATTCAATTGCGGATTAAAATTATTTTGAGACTCTGTTGGACTTGAGGGTACTGAAAAGGAAAAATAAAATTTTTTAGATTTTATTATTTTTTTTTATTTTTTATTTTGTCATAAAAGAAAATATTTGTTACCATTACACTGCATAAATGCTTCTTTACGTTTTTGTATATATTCAACAGCTTTGTGAAAATAAATACCAGGATGTTGAGTTTGTAGAGCTGGCAGACCATTTTTAATGGCTTCACAGAATAGTTCGGCAAAGACACTGTGTCTGAAAAGATGGAAAGTCAAATGTAAGTATGAACAATATTGCATGAATAGTTTGTGTTTAGCTATTTTAAGAATATATAGTTTTTACTAAGACTTATTGCCTTCTGTCTACTTTAACTATTTTTTAGATGTATTGAGTTTAATTTTGACAAGTATTGCGGGATTGAGTAGAGTTGATAGGGATTCATTTGTACCTTAAAGCTACTGTGTTCCAATTGACTTCTTTTACATGAAAAAAACTATATTTTTCTCACGAAGCAAGTTTTGTAATAAAGATTATTTTAACAAAAAATTCATTTCTCACCACAGTTTTTAGTGACAGTTTTTTTTTTTACCAAAATCTGATTTAATTATGAAAAACAGATTTTCATCAGTTTTTTTTTTTTACAAAAAAATCAATTTTTTACCTCATAAACTGTTTTTTTTACCACAAAAACAAGTTTTCACCGAAATTGTTTTCACAAAAAAAAAAAAAAAAAAAAAAAAAAAAAACTACACCAAAAAAGTTTTTCATCACAAAACAGTTTTTTACTACAAAAATAGTTTTTCACCACAAAAACATTTTTTTTTCATTACAAAGAGGTTTTCACCACAAAAATAGTTTTTAACCGCAAAACAGTTTTTACCAAAAAAGCATTTTTTAACCACAAAAACAGTTTTTCACCATAAAAATAGTTTTTCACGTCAAAAACGATTTTTCACCACAAAAACAAATTTTCGCAGAAAACAGTGTCGTCAGATTAGAGTATTTAAAAAGTTTATTCATACAAATGTTAAAAAGATTTTCATATAATATCTCTTTTTTTGAAAATCTATAGGAATTTTATTTTTCAATATTGACTATTTAGGTAAAATTTTGGATGAAAATTTGCTATTTGGGGATATCACTCGAAAAAATTTGAGAACCCCGGCACAAAATACCAAAAAAAGAAAGCTTTTTGCGAAACAAATAAGATTTTAAAAAATGTTTTACACAAAAAACCATCTCTTTTTTTACGGCAAAAATCATATTTTCACCTAAATACAACTTTTCCATAAAAAATGTGACAAAAAAAAAACTGATTTTTCAACATGAAACATATTTTCACTGAAAAAGTTTATTTTCCTCCCACAAAAACTGTTTAAAAAATCGTTTTCACTAGTGATTGGTATGAAAAGTTAATAATCGATTTTCGATTTTTTGATCAACCATTTTAACTTCGATTTTTATGGTCGATTTATTAATAGAACTCATAATCGATTTTTTAATTTTTATTATTTGTATAATTAACAAAAAAAAAAAAAAAAAAAAAAAAAATAAATAAATAAATAAAATAAATAAATAATAATAATTAAAAGTAAATTATATTATGTTTTTTAAAGGACCATTAGATGTTTAAATATCCATATTTGTCAATATGATTAACAACTAACGGTGAACACAATAGTCGTATTGTTCGAAGAAGATCAAGAGGTAATAAAAATAATAGATCTATTTATTGTTAAACTGCTTCCGTAGATTACTCTAATAACGTCACTAAATGCAATGATATGAAATATTATATATAAATCTGATTCTGTAACCGAGCCGAATAGATAGTGCACTTGTTTTGAGAGATATAGACTATCGACTTCTATTTGAACGGTCATACCCCAATTAAGGTGCAAAATTCATATATAGTCAAGTCGTTATGTCTACTCAACTGCACTCAATCTCTTTCTATACTTCTAAGATTAGTCTGAGTGACATGGTATTCGTGGAATCGAAGTGGGGAATGAGTGCGCAAGAAATTGGTCGCCTACGGATATAATAGAAATACAGACGGATATTCATATTCCTCTGGTCGAACTTGTTTTATTGAGGATTATGAGCATTCCTTATGTGACTGTCCGGTACTGCGGGAACGTGTATGCTCAAGTATTTTGGCGACCGTTCTCCTATGAATGTGTATTTCATACAACTCGTACTCAAAGTTGTTTTTAATTTTTTTTCCTGAATTGTATTTTTACTGATTTTTTTTTATCAAAAACTTAAAAGTGTGTCCCAATATTTATTTTTTTAGAAAATTAAAAATTTTCCTTTCCAAGTTTTGCAATTTATTGGTACAAAAAACTATTTCACTAATCGAAGACTAAAACTCGATTTCAGTATAAAATTGGCTGGTAAGAAACGACTACAAAATAATCGTTTTTTGACAGCGAGAAACGATTTTTGACCATAATCGAAATCGATTTACCAATCACTAGTTTTTACCATAAAAAGGTGAAGTGCATTAAATCACAGCCGAATATATCAATTTTCTTTTCACTTACTGTTTGCTCAACCAGGCATAATGTTCAAATACTAAATCCTTATAGCCCACACGATTTTTATATTTATCAATGTGGCCGATAAACTGATTAATTGAATCTCGGGGTACTTTCAACTTAAACATTAAACGGCATATTTTATAGATCAAGAAACCAGCAATAGTTTTAATTTCCAAACAATTGGCATCAGTTATGCGGATTTCATCTAAAGTTGTATACGATTGAGTATAATGTCTGCAATTAAATAAAAACAAATATTTACTTTCAAAGGATATAGGGTGTGTGTTCAAATAAACCATAAATAACTTTTTTTTTAATAAAAGATAAATGGAATAAGTAAGGATTAAAAACTAAAACAACTACTTGTAGCATTTCTTCTCCAGATTTTTGTGATAAAAATTAATTGCTAACTAGATTATTTTTAATTTTTTTTTTTTGCGTATGACTTCTGAAAATAAAATTTAAAGTAGTAAAGTAAAAAATTTTAAATGACTATTGTGTACTGCTGTGGCCTTTTTAAATTTAATTTGGATCCAATTCCTTAACAATTGCTAAAATTGTATAACTAATAATCTGTGGTACTAAGAACCATTCCCAACTGTCGGTGCTTCTACTGTAACGACAAAATCCTAAATGTCCAGAAAATGTTAAAAAGTTCGATACTATTCAGAACCATATTTTCCATTATTCGGTATACAAAACTTGTACTTTGGAACATGAGAAAAATCAGCAATAACATGTTTTCCAGGCTAATACAAAGTATTGAAAATATTTTAATTATTTAATTGTTGAGGAGCTTTGATCATTCTTTGCCTTAGAGTTCTTTCTTTACAGCTTTATTTAAATTTTTTTGCTTTAAATGTAATACCTTTGTCAAAATTAATTTAATCAACATTTTCTAGTAAGTTAAAAAAAGTTACAAAATTCAAATTTTATTTTGTTAATTTTTCTTCGCATGCGGACAAACAACCTGATTTCAAGAATTCGATCTGCCATGTCTTTAGAAGATATTGTAATCAAGAAAGATATTTACACCTAGCGCCAGTAAGAGTTATTACGAAAAAAAAACATTGTTTTATTCGAACGCACACTTCCCTCAAAATTAAATAAAAAACAAACTTACTTTAAAGCGGTGCTAAAATCTTGACGCATTTCAGCCACAAAACCCAACTTAAATTGATGTCTTATCTTTAAAGTGGTATGAGCAGCTGTTAATTGATCTCTATGGGTACGTATACGTTTCGACATAAGGGTATAATAAGATTGAGCCATATCCAAGAAAGCGGATTCCAAACGCAAAGCGTAACCTAAAACAAAAATATTAAATATGATTTTTTATTTTTTTTATAGTTTATGAAGTTTTACCCATTAAATGCTCCGTATGCGGTAATACAAATAACATTTTACTATTTAATGCACAGGCTGATGTTAGACTTGCAGCCCTTTCCGAAGCCAACATATCTTCGCCAGGCGGTAAAGGTGCGGTTTTTTGGAGTAAAACTAAACAAATGCGAGTATTACGTTCTTGTAGAGAATTTTTTAAAGATTGTATAGTGGCGGCACATTGCATTTGTTTTTCCGTCCAATTGGTATCGTTCCATTCCATGTCTTGAAATAAAACCACTACAGCCGGTAAAACATGTAAATGTTTCAACATCCAATTGCGTTTTAAAATACCCTTAGGATGATACCACTCATAGGAATTTCTCTTAGGTTTGGCCACAGGAAAATCATAATTGCTTGGAAGAAGTTTAAATTGTACAGCCGCTCTGAAAGAGGAAATTTAAATTGTATTACTTTTTCCAACCACAAATCACAAAAATTTCTATAATACCTATCTGCTTTACGATTATTACTAAATGCATCCCATATCGATTTGTGTACCGCATTACGATTCACATCCAAGCCACATAAACCTATTAATGGCTGGGGCGCTACCAGCAGCTCAGAGGGTAAGGCTGTAGTTTCTATACTCATATTAACATAAAAACTAGTCTTTAATTTTCTTGCAAAAATTTCCGTAACCAATTGTTGTCGTCACTAAATTGTTACTTTTTTCTTTTTTGGAAACACAACAACAATAACAACAAGAGCAATAAACACCTCTAAAATTTATACAATAGAAAATAAAACAGCTACAACAATAAAAACTGAGTAGCAGCGATAAAATTATGTTGACAAGTGGTGTGCGATGACAACGAACGGCACAGCCTTCAATTGTCGAAGAAAAAACCAATATTATTTTTGGTTTCTTCTCCCTTTTGGTTATTTATAAATAATTCTTCACTTTTTCATTTATCGCTAAAATTTTCTTAGGAAATTATTTAATAATCAAAGGAAAAAATTAATGAATTTCAAGTATTCCTGTTTTATTTAGAGAAAACACAAGTTTTTTTTCGTTTTGCGAGTACTATAATGACGGCTACAATTTTTTTTTAGAAATTTGACAGCTATTTTGTCAATCAGCTGTTTGGCTTTTTTTAGAGCGAATGATATCAAAAAGAAAAGGAGAAAAAAGAGGTTGCCATATTGAAGAGGATAAGAAATCGTAACACAATTTACTACGGCAACCTTAAAATATTTGGGATAACGGAATTTGTGGTGACTTTCTTTTTTATTCACCACTCCTCATATTTACCACACCTTTTCAGCACTTCGAAAAAAAACAGAAAACAATTTTTGGTGCGGTTGATAAGGAATTTTTTAACCTTCCCTCTCCACGCCTTCCTTAACGGACGGACAAGCGATTATCAATCATACATACAATCCCCAAACAACCCACCTCTATATCACCCATCAGCACTTATTTCCTTCCTCTTGTTTATAGTTCACCAACTCACTTTCCCCCCGCCCCACCATCATCATCATCAACCATCTATTTTTCATCATCAATGGATAATATGATGAGTAAATTTAATAATAAAATGAAAAATAAGTTATGGTGTTGGGTGCCCCGATGGCCTAGTCGGTAGTGAGCTAGTCTGTCAGTCTGGGGGTTGTGGGTTCGATTCCCACCAGAGACTCTGGTCTGTTTCGCTACAACGAGCTAAGGTCTTCGTTACTCCGCTCGGTTAGAATTAGAATATAATTTGTAATTGTATTGTAATTATTAAATAAATAAATAAATAAATAAATAAGTTATGGTGTTTTGTTTATTTAAATAACTCCGGCTAGTCAAGAGAATACGGGAATTAATAAATAATAATTATATGAGAAAGAAAAAATTTTCTGGTTGCTTTAAAGTCTATTTCCGAGTTGTGGATTTACTAAATTTGAAAAGGGAAACAAAATATATTGAGCACCACCTGGCTGTGAAACTATAATATATTTATATAATTTACCTTACGAAACCACCAATATAGAAATTTTTAAAACCAATATTACTTATAGCTTTTCACACACAGGTGCCGCCTTCAACAAAAAAAAAAAAAAGGTGGGTAACTTAGCTAAGCAATTTGATGTATTAATAACTTGAGCATACTTTTAGAAGAAGTATTCTGTAAATGTGAAACTAAAGAATGATTTTTAGTTACTTACACCACCAAACCATTATGGTTTGGCAGAATATAGTAGTATCAAAGTGAAATTTTTGTTTTTCTTTTTTGATATATATTTTGGATGAAAATGAAAGCAATTTAATGCATTTTATTTGTTTCACAAATCTTTAATTCATTTTTGCAATTTTTATGCATCATAAGTAAATTTTTAATATTTTTGGTTAAAAAGTCATTCCAAAGGCAGTTTGTATATATATATTTCTAAACTAAACCCAAGAGCCAAAATTTGCCTTTGCCAGCAATTATTTTGTTAGTTTAATTTCTTGATTATCAACTTTCACCTAAAATTCGTAGGCCTATTAATTAAAAATTTTAATTTCTTACATATTTTTCCACATATTTTGACTAGATCTTACTAACTTCATATTAAATTATTTACCGTCCATAATAAGATTTAAAAAAAAATTGTTGCATTCAAAAATTAAAAATGAATGAAAAAATTTGAGAAAAGACGTCTTTTTTATACATATTTTAAATTCGCTTAACAAAATCTACTTTGATCTTTTGTATTATAATGGCAAATAATAATAAAAATAAAATTGTTTTTTTTGGACTTTAAAGAGTTTAACTATTCAATTACGATAACAAAAATACAAAAGGAAAATATGACAAGAATTGCATTTTGGCCAAGAAAAGGGTTTGTAATGCGTACTTTCACTTAAAAATATACCATTCGAATCAGAATTACTTTCTGAGTCAACTTAACGACATCTGTCCGTCTCGTCGGCTGGTTGGCTGGCTGTCTTTCCATGCAAACCTTATGAATAAAGTACAGGTCGCAATTTTAATAATATCTTGATGAAATAATAATTATTTTGGTACGAAGCCTATTGAAATTATTCCTCCATTATTTCACATAGCCAATATACAAATGTTCTTCTGGAATATGTGTTTAATGATCATAAATTTCTTAAATATAGCTATATTTTAATTAAATTCGGAGCAAAGCATATTTCATGAAGATCGGTCCTTAATTGACCATAGCTCTCATATAAACTCCCTTTCCGAAAATCACCTGAACGTGCATAAATCTCATACAACTTGTTAGTATCAAGCTAATATTCGACCGAAATTAGTTTTATATAAGTAGAAATCACAGTGCCAAATTTTATGAGGATCGGTCCATAATTTATCATAGTTCCTATACAAGGTTCTCTATCGGGAATTACTCTAAAGTGGATAAATTCACATAAATGTTAGTAGCAACGTAATATTGTGTATTCGAATCTTTTATTTCACACTTAATACAAATATCCACAATTGGTAGTAGGTTTAATATAAGAACTATTGCCGATTTTTGTTTCACATATACAATGAGGTAGGGTATCATATGATCGGGCTTAACCGACTATATCTTTCTTACTTGTTTTGTATTTATATATATATATATATATATATATATATATATATTATTTTTAAATTATCTAATTTTATTACGAATAATTCATCAATTCTTCACTAATTCTGGAATCATTTATTACCAAAATAAAACTTGAATTTAAGCAAATAAGTAAATTTTAAAACTTTGTTAAATTTATTGTTTTGTTAATAAATGCTTAAATAAATTTCAGGAAAAACAAATTTAAATAAAATATACTTAAAATTAACTTAACAAAAAACAATTGTATTACTCTATAAATATTACATTCTTTAATTGTTACTTAACAAATCATTGTAGGTACATATTTAAAAATGTTACTTTTTTTTATAACATCATAGAAATAATAAGAACATTTAAATTAAAATTAAATCTAAAAGAATATAGTAGGATTTATTTTGTACAAAATTTAACATTAATGTTACTTACTAATTTACCATAAAACCACCATTTTTACAAAAGCGAATAAAAGAAAAAAATAAATAAAATAAAATGGAAAATTTTTAAAACAAAAAAAAAAAAAAAAAAAATTAAACAGTCCAAAATTTCATTCATTCTATATGAAAATTTTTAAAACTTTTTTTCCAAACTTAACTACACAATTGTGGGGGTATGTGTAACCATGATAAAACTATGAAAAAAAAAAAAAAAAATTACGGTGGGTATAAATTTTACCCTCTCTACTCTAATTCTCTACACAATTTCACCCTCATAACATCATCCCACCTCAATGCGAAATGACGCCCTCTCATATAAGGAAAAAGTGGTTTCGTTTTTTTTTTTCATTTTGCTAGTGAAATTGAAAAAAATGTTGTACAAAAAATGGCGGTTTCCGGCGGTTTGAAGAGAAACGAATGAGACTAAATACAAATATAAAAAACATATAATGTCTATTAAAGGGCAGGGGTTAGCAATGACAGCCAAAGTATAGAAAAAATACTAAAAAAAATGTATTTTGTTCATACCAATGTATTAGTAGAAGTATGTATTGGTTAACAATGTGTATGTGAGTGTACTAGAGTATAATACGCAAAACACCCTCATATGAGTATGAGTTTACCCTCATTCAGGACATTGTATTAAAGTTGATGTTAAAAAAAAAAAAATGGAAAAAAAAATAAAAAAATCCACCCCTCATCATTGCAAAAAAGAAATATTAAAAAAGGAACGAATGAACGAAATAAAAAAAAAAAATAAATAAAACTCCTCTGACTAACGAGCATTATGAACAGTACGTAATTACCAACACTAAAGCAAAGCAAAATTGGAATAATATAGAAGAGGCGAAACAACGTCCTTCTTTTTACTTGTAATTTCCTCTACAGGTCAGCGGAGTTATTATAAGATTTTTGATATGTATGTTGCTTAAGTTTAAAGATAAGGCTTGATTTTATATAAAAATTAAGAGTTTAGGTCTTCCTAGCATAGACAGAGTTTAAGTCTGTCTAATATAGACAGAGTTTAAGTCTGCCTAGTATAGACAGAGTTTAAGTCTGCCTAGTATAGACAGAGTTTAGGTCTTCTTAACATAGACAGAGTTTAAGTCTGTCTAATATAGACAGAATTTAAGTTTGCTTAGTATAGACAAAGTTTAAGTTTGTCTAGTATAGACAGAGTTTAAGTCTGTCTACTATAGGCTGAGTTTATGTCTGTCTAGTATAGACAGAGTTCAAGTATGTCTGGTACAGACAGAGTTTAAGTCTGTCTAGTATAGACATAGCTTTTTAGTCTGTCTAGTATATACAGAGATTTTTAGTCTGTCTAGTAGAGTTTAAGTCTGTCTAGTATAAACAAAGTTTAAGTCTGTCTAGTATAGACAGAGATTTTTAGTCTGTCTAGTACAGACAGAGTTTAAGTTTGTCTAGTATAGACAGATTTTAAGTCTGTATAGTATAGACAGAGTTTAAGTCTGTATAGTATAGACAGAGTTTAAATCTGTCTAGTATAGATAGAGATTTTTAGTCTGTCTAGTATAGACAGAGATTTTTAGTCTGTCTAGTAGAGTTTAAGTCTGTCTAGTATAAACAAAGTTCAAGTCTGCCTAGTATAGACAGAGATTTTTAGTCTGTCTAGTACAGACAGAGTTTAAGTTTGTCTAGTATAGACAGATTTTAAGTCTGTATAGTATAGACAGAGTTTAAGTCTGTATAGTATAGACAGAGTTTAAATCTGTCTAGTATAGATAGAGATTTTTAGTCTGTCTAGTATAGACAGAGATTTTTAGTCTGCTTAGTACAGACAGAGTTTAAGTTTGTCTAGTATAGCCAGAGTTTAAGTCTATCTATACTAGAGAGAGTTTAAATATTTCTAGTATAGATACAGTATTTCTAGTATAGACAGAGTTTAAATCTGTCTAGTATAGGGAGAGTTTAAGTCTGTCTAGTATAGACAGGGTTTAAGTCTGTTTAGTATAGCCAATGTAAAGGTCTTAACTGTATAGGCTAAGTTTAAGTCTATCTAATAAAGCCGAAGTTTATGTCTGTCTAAAATAGACGGAGTTTATGTTTGTCTCTATGAACAAGTTTTAAGTCTCTCTAATGGAAAGAAATTTTAGGCATTTTGGCATAGATCTAGTTTTAGTGTAGTGTATTAACTATTCGTCTTGTATCTGTTAAATGGTCTTTCCTTTCCTCTTTTTTTGAAATATCCATAATAAGGCATTCAAAGCAAAATACGAAACATTTCTATAAACTTTATAGGTATGAGCGTAGTATCTTTTGAAAGCCTCCTTTAAGTAATTTTTATTTTGTACTCCATAGAACTAGCCACCTACCAACCTCAGTCCCCCTATTAACCTCATCATACCCTCCTTCACAACCTTTGATGGAATATCTTTTATTTCTTTTACATAGTTTTTTTCTTTCTTTCTTCTTTCGTTTGTAACTACGTATTTCATTTTGAACGTATTTTTCATGTTTCCGATTTATTCCTGGGATTTTTTTATCTTACTTTTGCTTGTTTTTTTTTTTTACTATTTTTTGCGATTTTATTTTAAAGAAAACTTTTGTTCAATTTTAAAATGTTAATGCTGTAGATGATGGAAAGTTCTTTTTTATTTTATTTCGCAGCTGCGTACTGTAAGAATTTAATTAGTACTTTTTTAATTTTCTATACCATCATCTGAAATATATATATATTTCATTGCTCTCTTTCCCACTATCCCATGATTACTTTTTTGTTTGTTTTCATAAAACTTTTCCTTGGACAATGTAAACATTTTTAATTTTCTTGAAGATTTTAATGTGAAAAGTATTTAAGATTTTGTTGACATTTAATTGGCTATAGAGAGCCACTTGGACAAAAATCTTTTTAAGAATTTGAATTTTTTAATTAGAGAAATTTAAAATTAAAGTTTTTTTTTCATAAGCTAATTGTTGAAACTAAATACGTAAATATTTGTCACAACAATTCTCTAAGTTTTAGTTAACTTTCACCAATATAATCGAATAACTACTGTAATTTGGTAGATCTTCTTCTTGGATTGTTATCATAAATATAAAGTAACATAAAAACACATGTTCTTTCGTACTACCTAAATGATGTTGTTTTCGCAACACCGATCATCATTAATCCTTTGGGCTCTTTTCTTGCACACCAAACCGTAGCCAAACGGTCATAACACGTGCCTGCAACAAAACAAAAGGCTTTATATAGAAATTAAGCATATAAAAATAAAATATTATCCAGACGGACAAATGTTAAAAAGCTCTAAATGTTTTCTAATCGCTAATCGAAAAATGTCACCTTTATCATTGAATGATCATCGTCATCCTCAACGTCCTTATTGACTTTACAGCATATAGATAGCAGATGTTTTTTCAATTGCCTCTCACGATCATTTGCCAGGGTCTTTATAATAATGCAAAGACAAAGCCAGAAGTAATAAAAATGCAAACGAATTTGTGGTACGTTCTAAACATTTCTTGGATTTTTTCGTCGTTAAATTTCAATTCACCAGCTCAAGTTGTTTGTTCGTTCCAGCATGTTTGCATTTTGGCGCTTGTTGTCTTTTCGCATTGTATTTAAATCGAAAATGAACTTGATTTATGGCCTCTTTTAAATATTAGATGGGTAAACGGTCGTAAATTTAAAACCAAAAATGCTAAGGGGCATTTTAATTTCATATACATATGTATGTAATATTGTTAGCATTCATTTTCATTTCATTTTGTCATTTTTTTTTTTTTTTTTTTTTGGCAAAATTCCATACACTTTGGACAAGTTGAAATGAAAATGAATTTTTATTTTCAATGTTATTTAATATTTGGCTACTCAGTTACCTAGTCACATACCGTTATAATTCTCCAAATGTTAAATATCAAGCAAAATAATATTTGAATTTAGCAAACACCTGTTTAGAATGACGATTAATTTTATAAAAATGATTATACATAATAATAATAAAAATATATATTTAAATTTATATATAGAATTAGGTAGTTTATAAAAAAAAATCAAAGTTTATTTTATACATTTTAAAAAAGTTTAAATAATTTATTTTAAAGTTAAATATTTTCTACTTTAAACGACAACTAATTCAATACTTTCTATATTGAAAATATTCCAGGCACAATTCAACTCAGTTTGTTATAGACTAAGCTAAACTAAGTAAAATGTAGTCCCGTATAAAATCCATCTATTCTAATAAAAATTTTTTAAGAAGATTTTGCAAATAAATAAGTCATTTCTAAATAGCTTGTCCAATTAATATCAAATTTCATATGCACGCAGAGTAACAATATATACTATTATAGAATAGTTTCATATTATGGTTGGAAAGCAACCATGCTGGCTTGAAGACCCACGAAGTAAACGAAGTTACTAATAGGAACGCTAGAAAAAATGTGAAGGCAAGAGAGGGGACACAAACTATCACAGAAAAAATTATGGCTAAAATATTTTTTAATAAGTCATTATTTGGTTGTAAGTAAAATTTTATAAAAAATTATTAGATTTTAACAATATGGTTAAAAATGATTTTAAAACCAATACGCAAAACAAATACAATTTTATGCATTTTCACAATTTCAGTAAAAAAAAAATAAAATTATAAAAATAAGATAGCTGCACGAACAGTTTTTCGTTCTATGCTCTCTTCAAAGGAATCGATTGTGTTCTATACAGATCTCTCTTGATCATTTCATCCAGATTATCCTGGTTATCCGGGCTTCATAAATAATTTTTGCGCTTTGAAATATCATAATGGGATCCACTTTTCATCGTCCGTAAAAATTCGGTGCAAAAACGATTTGGTTTTGTGGCGCATTTCAGACATGCTAAGACTCCTTACGAAGTCTCTTGGCTTCTTCTCCCGTGGCACCTAAATTTATTGCTTTTTAATGAACCCAGTGCTTTTACATGTCTTGAAACTGTTGTTTGATTTACACACAATAATTCTGCAAATACTTCTTGCAGACTTGGAAACTTTGTGCCAATCTCCAATTCTTCATTTTCAAAAATTTTTAGCTGGCCGGAACGCTCCTTATTATGAACATCGAAATCACTAATTTTAGATATCAAAACCACATCTAATTTTTTGATTTCTCTTTTTAGGTCGATTTGGTAATTTATAAAACGTGAAAGAAGCGTCAAGGGATCAGCTTTTTCACGTTTTGCTTTTTTATATGAATGTATATTAAGACACACTATTATTTATGCATCATTTTTATTAATTATATAAAATACCAACATTACACTTCATATACCATATTCTTTCATGAGTCCTATACCGAATTCACACAAAATTTTTCAGATTATTTTTTCGCAATTTAATTGTAAGATATACAATATTTAAAAAAATAAAAATTTTTATTAAAAATTTTATTGATTGAATATCTGCTAAAAACTGAATATTATTTTTATTTATTTCAATAACCAATGAAATTACAATTTCTTACAGGCTAGCATATATATTATTCTTAAAACTATTTACAATAAAATATTTTCATAATCATTCAATAACAAAAACTTATCATTTAATGAGAAATCAATATATGAATAGAAACTGTTGAATTGATTGCATATACGTCTCATGGGATCAAAGTTGGCATAGTAGATTCGAAAATATTTTATTTTTAAAGGAGTATAATTTCTAGTTGGACGATTTGGGGTTATGAATTCGATCTTACGAAGCAGGAACTCAGAATTAATTGAACCGTTTACTAAATTAATTACAAATGAAATATTCATATATTTTCTCCTACTTTCAATAGTAGGGAGATCAATAAGCTGTAATCGACTTTCACATAATGATAAATTAATATTAGGATTCCATGGAAGATTACGAAGACAAAATAAGAGAAATTGTTTCTGCACCGATTCAATTTTCTTTATATGAACTTCGTATTGAGGATCCCAGACCACGGAAGCATATTCCAGAATTGGTCTTACAAGAGATATGAATAATTGCTTGGAAACGTAAGGAGAATTAAACTCTCTTCCCCAGCGCTTGAGGAAACCTAGAACTCCTTTTGCCTTATTAACGATTTGCGAAACGTGGGAATTAAAGAATAGTTTGCAATCAAGCAACACACCCAGATCAAGAAATTCTTCGACTAGATCAAGTTGATATTCATTTATTGTGTATCTACAGAGTACTGGACTTCTTCTGTAAAACATCATGTGTTTACACTTTCTTAAATTCAGATCCATTATATTCATCATACACCAATCATAAAGATTGTCAAGATCTGATTGGAGTAAGGAACATTGATAGAAATAGTTAAAGATATGGAACAGCTTTACATCATCAGCATACATTAATATTCTAGAATTCTTAATGCAAGCTGGTAAATCATTTATAAATATTAGGAATAATAAAGGGCCTTGTGGAACACCAGATAAAACAGGAATGGTTTTTGATGTACATTCTCTGAATAATACACATTGGTATCTATTTTTAAGATATGTGGAAATCCATTTAAGGAAAACAGGAGAAAATCCGAGTTTATCCAATTTGAACAATAGGAGATCGTGATTTACTTTATCAAAAGCTTTACTGATATCTATGTATATTGCGTCTGTCTGTAAACCGGAATCATATGCGGTTATAACTGAGGTTGCGAACTCCAAAAGGTTAGTAGTAGTGGAACATCCTTTTCTGAATCCATGCTGAAATGGCGAAAGGATTTCAGTAACTATCTTTTCGAAAAGTTTTGGAATGACACTTAATTTAGCAATACCTCTATAATTGAAAATGTTGAATCTGCTTCCGGATTTAAACAAAGGTATAATATAAGATTTCCCCCAAACTTCAGGAAAGTAACCACTAAATATTGATACGTTGAATAAGTAAGTTATTGGAGATATAAGAGAATGTAAACATTTTATAAGAACACAGCTTGGAACACCGTCAGGTCCACATTGATCAGAATATTTTAGATTCTGTACAGCTCTCAGTACCATTGATTTATCTAATGTTGGACAATTTATTAGGGTTACAGCAGGAATTGGATATGGATAATTGGAAAGTTCATAGGCGGATGAGAAGAAAGCAGCAAACATATCGCAAATATTTGCATCGTTTGAGGATTCTTTATCTCCAAATTTACGAACTGGTAAAAATATTTTGGATTATTTTTAAAGTTTCTTTTCACCCTAAAAAGATAATTATTGTAACATTTGATATTTTCCGAATTGTAAACTTATCTTGATATGGAGCACCTCAGATAATCAATAGATAAACCGGATTTTTTATATTTTCTATAATGTTTGTTTTTGAAATTTTTCAAGCCATTGAGCTGCTTTGTAGTCCAAGGCGTTCCATGTGCAATTTTTTTTCTCGGCATTGGTATAGACTTCTTAAAACATTTAAATAAAAAAAAAATTCGCCATTTATCGGCATGGCGAATTTTTTGGCGATTTATAATCAAGGTGCTAAATCTGAAATAAGTATTTGTAGAAAAAAAACTATTACGATTTTTTACTAGCAATCGACTACTTTTAGTATTTGACTATCTAACAAAGTGAAGAGCATTAATTTATAAATAGCCTCCACTTTGTTTAAGAAATTTTACCTCCAAAAAATATACTTTTCAATAGTTATCTATTAAACAAAGTATATGGAAGTAGTCAGACTCTTTAGCAGAAGTACCTAACTCTAAGAATGTGTTAGTGAAAAAGTATCTATGTATCTGTTAGTAACAAAAATTTAAACGTGTTGGTGCTTCGTTATTTTCTCAAAACAGAGTTATAAAAAAATTCTTTAAATTATAAATTGTTGGAATTTTCAATACTGAAAATAGAAACTCTGTTCTACCAAATAATAGCCCTGTTCCAGTATTCATCAAATTTACAGGTTTTAGTCAGAATTAGTTAGGAATTAAAAAATAATAGTAATAATAAAGTAATAATAATAATAATATACATAAATTCTTAGTACGGGAACGCTTTCCTGTAATTTCTGGCTAAATCTTGCAAGCACTGGAACAAAGCTAATTTCTAAAAAAAAGAAAATGTCAAAAATTAATAAAAATAAAATTTTTTGGTTTGTGCAAAATGGACCTGTTTTTTTATTTATTTATTTATTCAGAAAAAAATACAAGAAAAGGTGCTGCCTCAGCTTCCGTTGGAGTTGGCAACAAGTTAAATGCATGTTATATACAATTTATTTACAAAAAAGTTTAAAAATGCAAAGAAAAAAATGTTTAAGTTTTTAAATTCAATTAAATATTACGAAAGAAACATTTCCAAGTTTTCAAGTAAATATTCTTTAAGCGTTTTCTTAAAAAGAGATATTCTTCCAATACTCTTTAAGTTATCAGGCAAATGATTGTATTCCAAACTACCCATATGTTCCACACGTTGCTTTGTTGTTTCTAGCCTACATCTTGCTATCCAAAGATTAGTATTTAAATTAGAATTTATTCAAAATGATGTCAATATTACGAGGGCATACTTTATTATAAGGAATATATTCAAACCAGTTTCCAGAACAAAGTAGGCAATTTAAGTTGGAATAATCAGTTTTGCTAAAATCAAGAACCATCTCATCATTTACATTGGATTGTAATGATGTCTTCTTTTCGACGTATACGCTTATTTCAAGAGTGGGATGATAAGCATCTTCAGATGTTAATAATGAATTAATGCGAAGAAATTGTTTTACTTAAAAAATCTATTAAACCATAACTTAATCAGTTGCCTACGAAGAAATTATAGTATCTGATAATTGAAGACGTGTGTCTGACGCTGCATGATACCGTCTTATCTTTCAATAATAATGGCATATAGAGATATAGTACGATACTGTCTACGCTATTTTCCTCTCATCTATTATGGAAGCTACCAGTTAACATGTGTGGATTGGACACCTTACATGTTTGGAGATTAGATTGAAAGATTGGCGAATATGAGTAAACAAGTTAAAAAACAGTATGTGTTACACACAATATTCTTTATATATCATATTCGGATTATATCACAAACTTTGGAATTCATTAGTTAGACACTTACTTAGTATTATCGTAGAGTTAACATGAGGTTCATTATTCATCTAGGTCCTAGTTAGGGAGTAAATAGATTTGGCTTTAGTTATAAGACTTAATACTTATTGTGAGGTTTGCAAACGGAAGATTCAATAAATAAAACGTTAAAAGAATAAAACTACCATATGATCCTTCCATATTACATACTACATATTGTGGATTTACACAAATTCATATAACTATCCCAATAAGGCAGTGTGATTTGCTCCAATGCTGATTATTTAGCGTCGGATTGGTTGAGGTTTTCATCAAGAATTTAATCAAGTCTAAAAAGTTGAAAAAATTAAAAATAAAAATTCTAAAAATGGAATTTTTAAGAATTTAGCTCACAAAGCTTACAGGCAGGAGTGATCTACTATTGGAGAAAATTACATAGCTATGGATTGGTGTAACAACCTATTCAACATTTTAGTTTTAATCTTAAAAGCAAAAGCTTCTTGTATACATTACTTTATGGCCTTGATCGTTTCTTTTTACATTACCTTTACGCCTGAGGAGTAAAACTTAGGCGAGAAGTTAGAACTAACTACGTCAACTGCACAAAGGTAACGTTAAGGAGAACAACTTTTAGGAAAATATAAATGGTTATTGGCTGAAATTTTTGCTACAGAAATATGCTCTTTTCGCACTACTTACAACTTTAAGTAGCCTGGGAGTTAAGCAACTGACCGTAGAGTTGGATATTAGGCCGTACAGCTGACAGACAGTTAGACAAAAAGTCGAAGAGTATAAATAAGATTCTAATAGTAGAAAGTAAAGTATAAGGAAGTAACAGAATGCAATCAAATAGGACAACATGAAGAACTACATTAAAATTAAAAATAAAGTTATTTTAAAAGGGCTATCATTGCTGAAGATACAATAATATAAAAAATAGACCATAAACTGGACTATAGAATAGAATATAGAATATACTACAGACTAGACTATTAGATAGACTTTAGACTATACTATAGAATAGACTTTATACAATATAATGTAGAATATACTATAGAATAGACTATAGACTATTCTATAGGGTAGGGGTGAACTAGAACTATATTTGAACTAGAACTGAACTAAAATTGAACTATAACTCAAGTAGAAATGAAGTGCAAGTTGAACTAGAAATTAAATAGAACTGAACTGGATCTGAACTAGAAATGAACTACAGTTGATCTGGAACTGAATTAAAATTGAACTAGAATTAAGTTAGAACTGAATTAGAATTGAACTAGAACTGAACTAGAAACTGAACTAAAAACTGATCTAGAACTAAGCTAAAAAACGATCTACAACTAAACTAGAATTGATTTCTAAACTAGAACTGATATGGAACTAAAATAGAACTGACCCCGAACTAGAACTAGAATTGATTTTGGAATAGTTTTCTCCTAATACGTACCGTTGCTCAGTTATAAATAGCCGACCAAATATTCGCACTACTTTAATTTCTGAAAATTTGTACCGTCTATATGTCCGAGTATAATATTTTAACGAATCTGGTTATATTTACTGAACGACTTTGAGAGATACAAAAAATCCTCAGCGATAATAGAAAATTACATCTCCAAACCAGTTAAAAATATACGGAGTCTTAGAAAAGGTGAAAATTTAGAGTGTAACATTTTCAATATATTAATGGACAAAAAAATGTTGCATTCAAGAAGCGTTTCGTTAGCGGAAGGCGTTGGGAAAAAATTAACGGGAAAAAAGGACGATTTTCCATTTCCGGGAATTAAAAAGTACTAAAAAATAATGTTTTTGTTGCTATTTTATTATGCTATATTTAATATCTTTAATAAATATTATCACATCGGCAACAAAAAAATGTTTTGTATTATTTTTTTTTTTGCAAAAGAATAACTTGAATGGTTTATTGAAAAAGTTCAATCTTAGTATTAAGACAGTCATTTATTAACTAGTGTCTTGCAAAAATAGAAAATAGATTAGTCAAGCAACAATAACTCTAAATGAATAGAAAAAAAAACAATTTTCTAAATTTATTAGTTATCTGGAAAGAAGAATAATACCTTCTTCGAGATTACAGCTTTTAATATATTTTTATACATTAAAATTGACAAAGTTATGAAAATCACAATATTTTCTTTATTCCAGCTAACATATAAGGAAATTGAGAGTTATTTTTCTCGCATCCTTACAAAGCAGCAGGCGCCTGGAAATAGTATGAAACATTCTGCTTATCATAAAATATATCGAACGACATCAATTCTATACAACATGTCCAAAGACTTTTAAGTGTGTAAAAGTACGTTTTGTTGAAAACTTAGTGGAAGAGTCTAGCATTTCTTTTTATTTATGATATTTTAACAAAATGTATTAAATTACTCAAAAATATTTCTCAAAAAATAATTAAATAAATAATATTTTTTTCTGGTAGACTTCAACCCACTTATTACAAAATAACAAAAAAAAAAAAAAAAAAAAAAATCTGAAAAATTTAAAAAGGACGTTTCATTCCGCGGCTCCTTATTTGTAGTATAATATTTTTGCGTTACCTGTTATGACTACTCTTTGATTAAATTTTTCCAAAAGTACTTGTCCTCAGACTTGACTGGTACAAGCTGGAACAAATCAATCGAAATTTGTAGTATATTTTTGAGTTATTTTGAGTTATTTTGTGGAATTTTTGCATCAATTGTTCCAAAAATACTTGTCCCCTAACTTGTGAAATGCTAATAAAAAGCAGAACAAAACGATCAAAATTTCGATCATTAGAAAAGGTAAGTTAAATAAATTTTATGTAATATACATATTAACATTCTTTGAATATAAGAATCTCTATATAAAGTGTTGGAAGTGAAAATATTACCTTGACTTATGAATTAGTGATGCGAATAAAAAGAAAAAAAAAAAATAAATAAATAAATACACTGCCTACCACTTGAATAAGGAATCACATATTTTTAACTTTAATTAAGTATATCTCCTAAACTAAAGTTCAGAAAAAAAATAATTTTTTGCGCAACCAAATTTCAGTGTTGGCTTTAGTTTCCTGAAGAAATAAAAAATATACATATTTTGTTATACTAAAATTATGCATTTATTTAAAGACATGTATTTCTGTGGTACTATTTCGTGTGTCACTTGAATAAGGAATTCTTTTAATATTAATCAGGAAGGCTATGATTTGAATTTCTTTCAATATAAACGGCTAGAGAATTTTTAATTTGATAGTTTTTAAATAATTTTTATTCAAAATGGGTCGTGGTAAGGCTCTTAATAACTCTGAAAAAGAAAAAATTCTGATTTTGAATTCTCAGGGTCAGAATCTGGTCCAAATAGCCAAAAACATTAATAGAGGAAAGACAGTTGTGTACAATTATTTAATAACGTGGAAAGATATGGAAAAACATGAAAGGGCGGAAGAAAACGGAAACTACTTTAAAAGAAAGACGAAAAAATTCTTAGAATTGCATTAAATTCTGCCATGTCAGTATCAAAAATACGTGAAAATCACAAGGTCTACAGTTTGCAAAAAATACATGGACATGGTCCGATAAATTGTTTAAAGTTGTATTTTTCGATGAAAAAAAGTTTAATATTGATGATCCCGACGGGTATAACTATTACTTCCATGACCTAAATAAGGAGGAATTATTTTTGAGCCGCAGACACAGCCAAGAGTACGGATTAATGGTATGGGGTGCCATTTTGTATTATGGTACCATAGAATTGGTTTTTGTATCCAACAAAATGAGTGGAGGAAGCATTTCCAAAACTTAATGATTTCTTTGGAACCATACCTTGGACGTACCAACTCGACAACGCTCCGATTCATACCGCCAGAGCAGTAAAACAATGGATTGATCAACAAGGTGTTCAACTTTTGTATTGGCCCCCATATTCACCAGACCTGAATCCAATGGAAAAAAACAATTTGAGACGATAGAATCCTTAAAGGATGCAATAACGGAAGCATGGAGTTCAATTTCGCTAAATTACTTAGAGTCATTATATAAGTCGATGCCAGGTCGCATTTTTGAGGTTATTTCTAAAAATGGTGACAGTACTCATTACTAATTGAATGCTAGAAGATAATAACTTTCATTTTTATAACCCAAAATTTAAAAATAAATTACAGTTTGCTTGGTTTAAAAATATTTCTTATTCAAGTGACACACGAAAAAGTACCACAGAAATACATGTCTTTAAATAAATGCATAATTTTAGTATAACAAAATATGTATATTTTTTATTTCTTCAGGAAACTAAAGCCAACACTGAAATTTGGTTGCGCAAAAAATTATTTTTTTCTGAACTTTAGTTTAGGAAATATACTTAATTAAAGTTAAAAAAATGTGATTACTTATTCAAGTGGCAGGCAGTGTATTTGTCTTCTGTATGAATATTTAATTTGTCGGAAATTTCCATTTTCCCGAGAACTCAACAAAAATGTAACCGATTCTCGGGAATAAAAAAGGGTCAGAAATTTGAAAACCCCACACTCAAGGGAACGGGCATGCTGAGTATCAAAAGCCACCTGATCCTTGCTTATGCTGATGATCAGATGAAGAGCTGTTTGGGGCTTTTGAGAGAAAAAATTGCTTAGAAAAATTTAAAGACAATTCTGCTTAAGAGAGAGTATAGATGACGCATAATCCACCAACTTCATTGGCTGTGAATATATTAAAAAATATTTTACTGGAAGCTTCTTTTTAAGAGTAAACATACTAAAATTTAATGGGCTGCCATATCCATTTTATAATAAACAAACTGTGACTTTATTGAAATCCGCACCCCTACTATTAGACAACAATATTGGATAATATTTGTGACACCGTTACACACAATTTTAGAACCCATAGACATACAATTTGGTGTGAAAATAGTAGGTAAATATTATTAGAAGATAGATTTATATCACATGACACTCCCATATATTACGCCCTATTTTATAACAAAGTTATTAATTTTTAAACTTGTCGCGTTATTACTCAAGTGTTTCACATGCAAATTGGCACATATACAGTACGGAAGGAAATTTGTGTTATAAAGTTCTTAATTAGATGCCACGCCCCTTATGATCACAGCACAATTTTCAATAGCATGAACAAATATTCTCTGGTGTTAAACATTATGTAAAATGAAATCTTAACTTTAATCCGATTTTAAATTAAAATGTTGAAATGTTTATTTTATTATACATACATATATCTACTAACAATATATGGCAGATGCATAATATCATATGAAAAATCCTGATGAAAGATTCATTGGTAAAATATATTTCGATCAAATTCATAAAAGGGTTAGTTTCAATTAAATGCCTTATAAAGATTAATGAATGAATGGATGAGTGCAGCATGTAGTCGTATGTTGCATGTGACACTATTTAAGAAAAAAAAAAAAAAAAAAATTGTAATAAAATTTCACATGCTACAATGAAATAAATATTCAGTTAACCCAACCAACGCAACCAAATTGTACATGAAGAAGACCGCTTTAGCTGTTGTTGGTTGTTGGTTAACAAAAGTGCATTAAACTGTGTCAATGTGAAGGACAATAACGTCATCATCACCATTTGCATTGCCATCTCCTGACCATCATCCTTGTAAATAAAATAACAACAATAGCAGACATACTGGTGAATGGATTATAACAGCAATAACAATAACAAAAACTAGATTAATGAATACCTCATACATGGGAATTTTACGTATACACATGTGTTCTTCATACTCATACTACAACAAAAATGAATTAAAACAAATTTATACATATTGTGAATTTTTGTAATGTGAAATGAAAATATACCGACGGGAAAGATACTTTGGCACAAAAACAGCTGTTTCATTTAAGCATTTTCATTTAAATCTCTTGCAATTCATAGTGTGGGAATATCCTTGTTTTATATATTTTTTTGCCAATTTAAGGCAAAAAATCTTGAGAAGGGTCATGGTTTTATTTTTTACATATCCGTTCGTTTATTTATTTATTTACTCTTTGTCGAAAATTGTGCAATTGTGTCCTTTAAAGATATCAATTTTGTTTATTTTAAATTCAATATTTTATGTCTGTATATTTGTAATTTTCCTTTTAGTAATTAAGCAAAAAAAAAAAAGGGGTCAGTCAGCCGACAGTCATTTTTAATTAAAAACAAGAAATCTCTACAAAGGTCAGGGTCATTAACAAAAACCCTTACATACACACAAACTTAAAAAAAAATATATATATATTTATCACAACACCATACCAATTCTATGTCCACGACCTTAAAAATCAGGCTGGTTTGGGTATTAAAAGTCCATTACCCTTTCCACCGGCTATATAGAAACGCATACATACAAACCCTTTTAAGTAATTTGTTTATTTAAGTACTCCACAACTTGTGTCCTTTTAATTATTCAAAAGTTCACACTTTTCCAACACTTACAAACACATCTATTCATAGTGTGAGTATGTGTGCGTATATTTATATATATTTTGTTGGAAAAATTGGGTCATGCTCCCCTCGAATCGCTTTGCAGGAAAAACAAGTTTAGCACAAGCACAAAAAAGGGTTAAAATTTTTAATGAGTTTTTCATTGTGACAACAACCGTCGGTTTTCTCCGTCGTTGTCGGTTGTTTTTTTTATTCCTACAATCCTTCCTTTTAATTACACACAAATTCATTGACCTTTTAATGAATAGCGCAAAAAAAAAAAAGAAAAACTACGCAGTTTTCAGTGAAAATTTTCATGTAACTTTTCATTTTCCTTGAAAAATTAGTATTTTTCCTTTAAAGGAAGTTTAAAGGAAAATTTTCATGTAAAAAAATTTCCATCATTCATTTTCCTTAAAAAATTAGTATTTTAGTTAAATGAAGGCATTTGAAGGTTTTTAAAAGTTTTAAGTCTAGTAACAAAATTAATTATGTTTATTTTAATTGTAGGGATATTTTACGCAACAGTTTTCTACATGTATACGAGTAGTTAAGGAATTGATAATTTGTTAAAAAGAAAGTTTGGGAAAAGTTTTTATATGAAAATATAATTTAATATATTTTGCAAAGTGAAAATACATATAAACTGGCCCATCTTAGAGTTTTAAAATAAGATTTTCGATTTATCCTATTTTTAATTTTTGCAGTAATATTTCTAATACATTTTGATTGAGTTCGAGAGAAAGTTGGTAAAGAAAATTTGAATATTAATATAAAAGAAAAACTTTTTCAAATATGTATTACGGTTAGAAAATTAAATGTGCATAAGTAACTCTATTTTTTTTTTTAATTTAGCTCTACAAATATTTACTATCTTCCGTCGGAAAAAACTGTTTGTCGTAGAAGCGTTTTCGACTCGACACGACTACGTTTCTGGAAGTACTTTCATCGATTCAATTACTGCATTAAAAATAAAAAGCTTACTTTTCAAACCTAAAATAATTAGGCTTATTTCCTGTGAATTCACATGCCTATAACAATTATACGAGTTTATTTTGCTTTTTGCTTTTTAATAATACCAAAGCAATATTAAAGCATATAGTATAATAAAACCCTCAAAGAAGTTATTTTGAATTTTGGGTTTATGGTCTCTTTTTTATTAGTCTATAGTATAGACTATAGACTAAATTATAGCATATACTATATACTAAACCATAGTATAGACTGTAGACTAAACTATTGTCTAAGCTATAGAATAAACTATAACTTAGACTATAAACTAAACTATAGTTTAGACTATAGTCTAGACTATAGACTAAACTATAGTCTAGACTATAGACTAAACTATAGTCTAGACTATAGACTAAACTATAGTCTAGACTATAGACTAAACTATAGTCTAGACTATAGACTAAACTATAGTCTAGACTATAGACTAAACTATAGTCTAGACTATAGACTAAACTATAGTCTAGACTATAGACTAAACTATAGTCTAGACTATAGACTAAACTATAGTCTAGACTATAGACTACTATAGTCTAGACTATAGACTAAACTATAGTCTAGACTATAGACTAAACTATAGTCTAGACTATAGACTAAACTATAGTCTAGACTATAGACTAAACTATAGTCTAGACTATAGACTAAACTATAGTCTAGACTATAGACTAAACTATAGTCTAGACTATAGACTAAACTATAGTCTAGACTATAGACTAAACTATAGTCTAGACTATAGACTAAACTATAGTCTAGACTATAGACTAAACTATAGTCTAGACTATAGACTAAACTATAGTCTAGACTATAGACTAAACTATAGTCTAGACTATAGACTAAACTATACTATAGTTTAGTCTATAGTCTAGACATGTACAATGATGTCCTCATGCTAAAAATACCAGGAGAGGCGAATATAATAGGTTTCGCGGATGATATCGCCGTGACGGTCACGGCTAGATATATTGATGAAGTGGAGATGATTGCCAACGAAGTCACCCAAATAATTGGAAAATGGATGAAAGGTGCTGGACTTGAATTAGCAGAGCACAAAACAGATGTCGTTCTAGTCACAAGTCGTAAGAAACTCGAAAACATAAGGATCAAAGTGGGAAAGTATGAAGTGACATCCAAACCCAACCTTAAGTATGTAGGAGTTATTATAGACTCAAGGTTAAACTTCAAAGCACATATGGAATATGTGGGTCAGAAAGCGTCAAACGTAAGAGTTGCAATTGAAAGAATGATGCCAAACGTAGGAGGCCCCCGGCAATCTAAGAGAAAAATAGTTACCACGGTAGTAAGCTCGCTGATTCTTTATGCGGCTCCTATATGGACAAGAGCCCTTAAACTAAAATTGGTAGCAGAAAAACTCCTATCAGTGTATAGGCTATGTGCGAAGAAAAAAAAAAAAGAAAAATAGCAGAAAGAGGATTAAATTAAAAAACGTGTTTTAATATTTTATTGATCTTTTTTAAAGGTATTTTTTATTCCCAAATATACAGACTCTGTCCGCCGTTGGGTTAATAAAACATCTATCAATAGCAGTAGAAAAGCGTTTAGTTTAACAAAACCCTCAAAGGAGTTTTTTTCGAATTTCGGGTTTATGGCCTCTTAAAGTTCGAATTTTTTAGAGGTTTTTTTCAGTATTATTGTAAATAAGAATCATTTAAATTAAGTGTTATCATATGTTGTTATTTTATAGGGTACCATCATTATTATACTAGCCACACCATTTTTACGCCTTGTCATAATGTTGTTTACTTTATTTGACTTGATGTTATGTTTAAACTATAAACCGAATAAAAAAAACTTGTCTCATACATTTTTTTTTAAACAAGAGTTACTTTGCTTCTTAATAAACAAATTTCAAGGTTTATTAAAATTTTGATGACAGTGATAAAAAAATACCGCTGTATGATAAAAAAAGGCGTGCTACCCATATTGATTTTTACTGAAAGTGGACTTAAAACCGTGCGTGGCATAGTTCATAGTTTTCCCAAAAATTACTTGAAAATTCCATGGCATGGCATTTTTATTATTAGTATATCCTATATTTCCTATCGGAGGATATATATATAAAAGTTATTATTTTTATTTCATATATATTTTTCTTACCTTTTCCAAACTTCAGTTTAGCCTCTTTTTTTCTCATATCCTGCCAACAAACAAATTTAAAATTATTTAAATTGGGACCTTATTTTTACTTGTTACCTGTTGTGAAAACTCTTGAGACCTTAATTCTATCACAACTAGCACGTGATGTTTGGAGGGTTGGGGATAATATTGTCTTTAAAATGCTCGCAGGGAATTCTCACCCGAAAATATGTAATTTTAAAAATTTACTTATGGCGAATAAATTTTAAGAAAATTACAAATTTTTATTATTTTTTATTAAAATTTTTATATTAATCGTTAAATATATTAACTTACATAAAATAAAAAAACACATTAATCTCTAAATATTGTCAGTTAAAAATATGAAACAGAAGTATTAACATGACTGTACACATAGAAATTAGTTATCAAATGCATTCACATCTTTTCATAGCCTTTAGCAATTTGTATAGTAAATTAAACATATTTTTTAAAATGCTGAATAAACATCGTCATGACAATTATTTTTAATAAACCCACTTGTAATTGTAAAAATTTTATAAGTTTATTTAAAACAAAAATTCTTTTAAATAAAAAGAAAAAATTGGGCGGAGTTAAAATATTTATTATTTATTATATTCAAATGTCACTGAAATGTCTATTTCATGTAAAAAGTGGTATATTTTACCTAATATAAACATTAAGAGACATATTGTGTTAAGTTGAAGGAATTTATGGAAAATTTAGTTTAAGTTGCAAATAATTTATAAATTATAGAAATATATAAAAAAATATATATATAATAAATACGAGTATTATTTTTATTAATATGTAATAACTTGTTAACACTTTATATTGACTATAAGGTAAACTATAGTAAACTATAGTATAGATTATAGAGTAAACTATAGTTTAGACTATAGAGTAAAGTATAGTCTAGACTATAGAGTAAACTGTAGTGTAGACTATAGAGTAAACTATAGTCTGGACTATAGAGTATAGAGTAAACTATAGTCTAGACTATAGAGTAAAGTATAGTCTAGACTATAGAGTAAAGTATAGTCTAGACTATAGAGTAAAGTATAGTCTAGACTACAGAGTAAAGTATAGTCTAGACTACAGAGTAAAGTATAGTCTAGACTATAGAGTAAAGTATAGTCTAGACTACAGAGTAAAGTATAGTCTAGACTATAGAGTAAAGTATAGTCTAGACTATAGAGTAAAGTATAGTCTAGACTATAGAGTAAAGTATAGTCTGGACTATAGAGTAAAGTATAGTCTGGACTATGGAGGATACTATAGTCTGGACTATAGACTAAACTATAGTCTGGACTATAGACTAAACTATAGTCTGGACTATAGACTAAACTATAGTCTGGACTATAGACTAAACTATAGTCTGGACTATAGACTAAACTATAGTCTGGACTATAGACTAAACTATAGTCTGGACTATAGACTAAACTATAGTCTGGACTATAGACTAAACTATAGTCTGGACTATAGACTAAACTATAGTCTGGACTATAGACTAAACTATAGTCTGGACTATAGACTAAACTATAGTCTGGACTATAGACTAAACTATAGTCTGGACTATAGACTAAACTATAGTCTGGACTATAGACTAAACTATAGTCTGGACTATAGACTAAACTATAGTCTGGACTATAGACTAAACTATAGTCTGGACTATAGACTAAACTATAGTCTGGACTATAGACTAAACTATAGTCTGGACTATAGACTAAACTATAGTCTGGACTATAGACTAAACTATAGTCTGGACTATAGACTAAACTATAGTCTGGACTATAGACTAAACTATAGTCTGGACTATAGACTAAACTATAGTCTGGACTATAGACTAAACTATAGTCTGGACTATAGACTAAACTATAGTCTGGACTATAGACTAAACTATAGTCTGGACTATAGACTAAACTATAGTCTGGACTATAGACTAAACTATAGTCTGGACTATAGACTAAACTATAGTCTGGACTATAGACTAAACTATAGTCTGGACTATAGACTAAACTATAGTCTGGACTATAGACTAAACTATAGTCTGGACTATAGACTAAACTATAGTCTGGACTATAGACTAAACTATAGTCTGGACTATAGACTAAACTATAGTCTGGACTATAGACTAAACTATAGTCTGGACTATAGACTAAACTATAGTCTGGACTATAGACTAAACTATAGTCTGGACTATAGACTAAACTATAGTCTGGACTATAGACTAAACTATAGTCTATACTATTCTTATTGTAAAGAGATCATCGAGATATTAATAAGGTTATTCTGTAGAATATAAATTATTTAAAGTAAAAGAATATTTCAAATTACTTTTTCAAAAAACCTCCTCCTCATTACAATTAGTACACTTGACCAGTGAATGAACTTACCTTAAAGAAATCAAATCACTCAACCTGAATATATTACTAGATTTATTTGGACTTGAAGAAAAACTATTGAATATTCAAACAGATGCCTCATAAATCCACATTAATTTAAGGTAGGTTTATTCAACTCAACAACGAAAAAAAAAAAAGAAAAAAAAGAAAAATAGTAGAAAGAGGATTAAATTACAAAACGTGTTTTAATATTTTATTGAGCTTTTTTAAAGGTATTTTTTTCTACCCAAATATACAGGCTCTGTCCGTCGTTGGGTCAATAAAACATCTATCAAATATAAACGAACATCTGCTTGGTAGATATATATGGATGGATGCTGTGTTGTATACATATGCAATATATTGCATGTTGCTAATGCAAATATAAACACATACATTCATACCTACATTCATATGTACATATACTTGAAAATGTTGAAAAAAAAACAATAAAACAAAACAAAATACAACATCTAGTATGTATAGTGGCAAGAATCCTTTGTTTTCATTGTTTGGTATCCTTCAGTATGTATTTGTTGTTGTAGCTGTTCCTGTTTTAATATCTGTATATGTTTGTGCGTTTGGCTGTTGTGTATTTAGTATGAGTACCCAATTTAACCCTTTTTTTCCTGCTTTCATTTGCATACGAACGATTTTTTCATAATTACACACAATGAATAATTTTTTTCTTTCTTTTTTTCCGCTTTGTTCTGTTGTCCGTTTTAGTATATTATATTTTTTGTTTTGTTTGGTTGTCGTTGTTGTTGTGTTTTCTTAGTTCCTTATTTTGTTGTGATTTTAATGTTGTTGCTGTTGATTTTGTTTAATATTATCCCAAAAAAGGACGTATGCGCTTAAATAAGCAATTATCGACCACATTGAGATAGAATATTCAGTATATACGAGAGTTAAAAAAAAATTTGGGAATAGATTTCCAATATTGTCGACCTACGCAATATATGGAGAAAGATTTGAAAAGTATTGCCATAAAAACTGAGTTGTACTAAAATTTGTTTCGATACGAAAATTGATAATAAATAGGATTTCCTACGGTAGTTGGGGGCTATTAAATACCAATTTTTATAAATAAGCTCTGTTCCAGTACTAGCCAGATTTATAGCTAGGAGGGAACATTTAAAGGCTGCCTCAACCACAACAATGTTGACTACGCTGATGTAATGTTTCGGATTCTATAGAAACTCCAGGTTAAAACGCCTGTTCATCTCGCTTGGCATAAAAGTACCAATTTGAATGTCGAATGTATAGATCTATCTGATCAGTGCTCAACAATTCGATGGGAATAACTAGGATTATAGAAATTATTTTAATATGTATACTTTTAGACGTGGGTTTATCGATGATGTCTTTTACAAACGTTTCCATATCAAAGTTAGGTATAAGTTTGATGAGGGACTAAATTGAAGCAGTAGCTTTAAGATATCTAAATGCATCATTAAATACCGTGTCTATTCTCTTTTATCATGACTCCGTTCAATGTGAAATATACGTTTACAAGATAAAGGACTGTTTTTGCGTTTAAGGGACTTTGCAGCGACCATAATGTTCTTTGGAGAAAAAATCTCTTGCATGTTTAACGGGTCTGTAAACACTGACATCAGTTTCGAATGGTTTTTCCGGGTACTATTTAAAAGTTGTGAAGAATGTTTATCAATATATGTGTGGTATTTGTTTTACTCTCTTTGCATTTGTAATATCAAAATCAAAATATGAGAGTCCATGGGAAATTAAATATTTCTGAAAGGGTATATTTTTACAATATTGCATTAGAAAGTTAGGATTAGGATTTCTAATTCAGTATATGTCATTCTGTTGATACGTAAACAGTTTTTCTAAGAGTGGAGAGTTTCGTACCAAAATGGAGCATTAGCGCGTGGGTAGTTTTGCCGATTTAAAAGTAGTGATTTCGATGGGCATGATAAGGAGCCCAGCGAGTGCCAAATGCAAGAAGTTCTTAAAGAATAGTTGGGAGTAGATTCATCCAAAAGCAAGAATTTTGTGTGCCACATGATCTAAAGCCGAGAGACATTGATTATGCATTTGTAAAATATACAAAATGAAGTATTTTCTTCACCAAATTGTTACAGTGAAGCCACTGTCAAGAAAAAAATTCGTGGCACCAAGGGGTAAAATTAGAACGGTGTCATATATTATGAGCTATTAAAACCTGGTGAAGGCATCACGGCGACCTATATCGAAGACAATTAATCCACTTCACTTCAGAACCAGGTATCAAAAATTTACTTCATTCGCTTTTGGCATCAACAGATGAGAAGTGGTTTTATGATGGAATCCATAAATAGCAAGAAAGATTGGAAAAGTTATAGCTTTCGATGGACAATATTTTGGATCAATTACGTTGAACCTATATCTTTAAATAAACATCAACATTTCATATACCCAACAGTCAATAAATTCGTTCCAGTGAAACAAAGTGTCTGTCAAAATATATATATGCTTCATGTTTCAGTTCAAAATTATTGAACTGAAGGGTGTAAATTTGACGGAGATGATCACATGAAAGAGATCGAATATAATAGTTAACGTATCATAGCGAGGGCCTATATTCAAGACCCCCTATTTCAGATTTTCATGAAATTACGTTCTTTCAGCCATTGTACTGTAATGACCCTCATCAATGATATAAATTTCAAACTAAAATTCTATTTTTCTCTATTTTACAAAATTAATGTTTTTGACTACAAAAACGTCTATCTTTCAGAGAAATTATTTTATTTTTTATAATAAGGTGTGCGTTTAAATAAAATACAACATGCTTTTGTTTAAATAAAAGATGAATGGAATAAGCTAGATTATTTTTAATTTTTTGGTATGGCTTCTAAAAAAAATGTTAATGTACTTTTAAAATTTTTTTGGCTATATCTCTCTATAAGAATTTAAAATTTATAATCACAACAGTTGAACACTGCTGGGATCTTCTTATATTTGCCTTAAAATTGGGTCAGTTACAATTGACACAATTCTGACTAACTAATACTTTGTGGGGTTAAAATAATATTATCATTTCTGGGGAATCCTACTGTAACGTCAAAATTCTAAATCAGGTCAGAAAATGTTAAAAACACAATTGTATGTCACGTGTGTCATCAGTATCTTTTTATGATACTATTTCATGCGATTAATCCAGTTTATTTAGACTAAAGAAATAAAAACAATCACATATCTTGTTCTATTTTGAGTAAACTTGCCCTACGACAAATTGTTTTGTAAATTTTTATTGCTTTTTGTTCGATACTATTCAAGATAATTTTCTTCACTATTGGGTATTCACAACTTGTACCTTGGAACATGAGGAAAGCCAGCAATAACGTATGTTTTCCAGCCTCATACAGAATAATGGGAAAATTTTTATTTTTTTATTATTGAGAGGCTTTGATCATTCTTTGTCTCAGAGTTCTCCTCATTATTGTTATTTAAAAAAATTTTTAGGTTTGATTACCTAAAACTTAGGTATGACTTTAATATGAACCAAGTTTCATCTCCCTGTTATGCTTTTTTATTACCCTGGAATGTAATACTTTTGTCAAATTTTATTTTGTACATTTTTCTTTGACTGCCATCTGTACACGAACAAACGGCCGGATTTCGTAATCAAGAAAGATATTTAAAATTAACGACAGTATGAGTTATTACGAAAATTGTGTGTTATGTTTTATTTAAACTCACACCTTATTAAACATAACATAACATTTATTACTAATTTATACATGTTGAATATGAATCGGTTGAACAATTCTTTAGATATACTTTAAACCTACCCTACCTATTTTCATCTCTATTTTGGAACATCAAAAAAAAAAAAATAAAAAAAAAAATATTAATACACAATAATTACTTTCATCGTAATAGTTCCTTAGATATGCGTTAGTTAAGCTATTAAAATCTCTCCCTAAAGCTTCCCGCACTAATTTCATCTCAGTTATGTACACTGATAATGACATTACTCCCACAAAATTTTAAGGTTTTTGCTCTAATAGTTCTTCATATATGCGATAAATAATATTTGCCTATTTTCGTCTCAATTGTGGAAGTTTGTGAAAAAGTTATATCCACAAAATGTTAATTTTTGTTGTAATAGTTCTTTAATTGTTATTTTGTTTGCATGAGGTGTACCATTGACCTCATCCGATACTAAAATAATGTAACCTATTTCAATAAGGTTGTTTTTAAAAACGTTTAAATCACACATTAAATGCTAACTAAATGAATTTTTTATAATGTACAATCTTCTATATAGTTATTTTATTTATAATCATTAAGAAAAACATAGATACGACATTGTCACTACATGTTATGTTAATTTTCATTAATTTTAATAATACTGTGTTCATGATAGCAATGTTTTTGCTTCAGTTTTATCATTCAATGTTTACATTCAATCAAAATTTTAATATAGTTGACTACAAACATTTTATGATTTTGAATATTTTTACCAGAAACAAAATTTTATTAATATAAAAAATGTCATTATTTCTACAACCATTAAATATTATCAATATTTTTCCTTGTTCTTAAACCATATTTTGTTTTCAAAACATATTCATATTATTATTCCCATAACAATAAAATATTACAAAAAAATATGATTTTTACAAATATGGTTGCACAATTCACAACTTGTTTGTTTTTGAATATATTTTGTTTTAATATTTGTTTTCTACCTTCATTATAATTCTCATTTAGTTTATACATGAATTAATATAAGTAGAAGGTTTGGTTATATTTTGTGTGATTAAAAAAATATGCGATATTGATTAACTATTAAATCATTTAGTTAATAAAAATATCTTTGTATTGTATATATAATGAATCAAATAAATAATTAATGATAAAATTATATTATCATAATAAGATAAATTTGAAACATGTTATCAGAATTTTGATTATTTTCTTAATTTAATATGTATGATAAAACCGATACATAATATAATAAAATCGAATCATAATATGAAGAAATCAGATCATAATGTAATAAAAACAGATTATAACATGATAAAATTTGTATATATAATAAAATATAAAAAAATCTGATTATAATGTGATAAGTTAGATCGTTTTATGATTATAATTTTCATATTTATAATTATAATTATAATTTTATAATTATTCATGACCATGAAAATTTTTGCAGTAACAATATAGTCCAATCATAATATGTTGATCTTAGATTATAGTCACCGCAACTATATTTTTTTCTCTGTGTGAAACCCTCTATCCCTCTTTAAAATGGCAAATATTGCAAAATATTAAAAACAAACTATATGTTAGATTTAATCGTGATTTTAAGGTTATGATTTTGTAAAACGAAACGAAAATTTAAAAATTTTTTATTGAAAATAAGAAATAAATACAGATTTGTTTGTTACTTTTTTTTGTCGAAATGAATTCTCGCTTCGTTTTACAAAATCGGGCCCTAAATAAACATTGAAAAAGAAAATTTTTTAAATTCTTGAAAAATAAGAGAAATAAACAGTTTTTTGCTCTCCTGAAAAGCATTGTTTTGCGAGATAGAGGGTTTTGAATATAGGCCCTTGACATGTGCTCCATCCAGAATAAATTTTTGTTCAAATATCACAATTATTTACTATGTGTTTTTTTTTTCTAAATACAAAATTATTATGTCCTCATTGAAAAAGTCACGCAAGTAGGAGCTGAAATAAAGAAATTAATATGACAAAAAGAGAATTAAAATCTTCGCCTAACATAGTCTCTTGTCGGCTAAAAACTAAAGTACTTTTTGGATAAACTGTGGCTCGGCATTAAGCAGAAACTATTGTGAACTTTATGAGGTCTCTATGTTCATTCACCACGTGGTATCTAATAAATAAAAAGGTGTTATTTTTGTTAAATTGAATCTTATAACTTTCATTAAGGTTTTCGTTTTCTGAAGATTTATTTTTAAGATTGAAAAATACATATATATATCTTTAAATATAAATTTATGAATAGTTGGTTTAGTTTGCGTGTGACCCTCGTATACTTAACAATTTATTATACATTTAAACCCCTATTGTTTGTTGTTGCTGCTGTTATGTGTGCTTTAATATCAATATTAAAAATCCTACAAAAATAAAATAAGAGTAAGTAAAACGGTCAAGGGACAGTCAATCATTTTAGTATTTTTTTCTTTTTTTTTTTTGAATTCAGTACAAGACCAATCACTACCCTTAAAACAAACTCATCTAACCAAGCATCAATCTAATGTTCGCAAAGTCATCATCATCAACATCTATTATAGTGTGATAAGTTTGCATTTAAGTTTTTTAAAGGGTTAAATTTATAGAAGATTTTGGTTTTTTAATTTAAAGCATTTTTTGTCTTTATAAAAATCATGCTGTGTTTGGTTTTTTTTATTCAACTGTCACATTATATTAATATTTTGTAAGTAGCATTGATATTGCTGATATTTAATGATACCTAGAATTTTCCGTTTCTATAAAAGTATTTTTTTTCATGGTTTGTAAGCGCTTCTAATTTAATCCCATTTCAAAATATTTTTTAAATAAAGTTTTAAGAGTCGTTTTTAGATATCACAATACTTATTTTAAATCTATATATATAAAACAGGATGTGTGTATGTATGTAACGTACGGACTTCAAAACCTCTGGGTCGATTTTGATTAAATTTTCAGAATATTCAGGCGGGTGACACTGTGAAGTCTGATTTTTGATTTTCGGTCTGCAGGCGGAGGGGCGTGGCAAAATCCAATTTTCATATTACACCACCAGTGACATATACATATATTTATTTTTTTTTGTTTTTTTTATTTTATTTTTTTGAAAGCCGTTGTCATATTTTTCAAAACGAGATATCAAACTCTTAAATCGGTTATGTAGTTCCGAAGATATTTACAAAAAATTCATGTTAATAATGATCCAATATCAAAATTTTAAAACTTTCGAAATGTTACATTCAAAAATCTGAGTTTTTGGTTTATTTACAAAATATTTACATCATTTAAATCGTGTGGTAATACAACACTAATGTTTGCTTAGGGCCAGCAAAGCGGGCCAGGTCAGCTACTTATTTTTAAAAATAAATACCCATAGGAATTTTTAACCTTGTATAGTAAATTTGACTTAAAATCTAAACAATTTTAATCATACATTTTTGCACTAAAGCTAATCACGAATCTAATCAGAGTTTTTCCATCAGGTCTTGATGGAAAAACTCTCAATATTTTCGAAGTTATTTAGAAATGAGTGTCCGAAAAAAAATTTTCTTGCAAAAACGAAAATTTTTTTCTTAAAAGTTCTTTTAAAGAATGAAAACGACAAAAATGTTTCTGTTTTTAATCTTGAACATAAAGATGGTAGTGCTAAGAATAAAATAAGCTATGTATCATCAAAATTTATGCACAAATTTTGATTTTATTCACAGTTAAGTGAAAATACTGGTGGGCAAAAAAATTTTTTTTTCATCATTATACCAAATAGGTAGACTAGATGAAATTTATCGAGCTAACCAAGAATCTGCTTTTACAATTTTTCTATCACATACTGTTTCTTTTTTATAGGCATGACTAGTATGACCACCTTATTCACACTTGTATAACTTGAGAACGGTTTATCAAATTAGATAGATAAAACTCCTACAGATGCCGATTAAAATTAATTTCAGGTCTTAACATTATTTCTTATCCAGTCAATATTTTTGGAGTTAAGAAGCGAAATTCTTCCAATTTTTTGTGAAAGGTTTATATATATTTTTCCTCACTAATTTTCAAATAACTCCGAAAATATTGTGTGGATAAAAAATAATATTAAAATGACTTGAATACAATTTTCGTTTGCTTTTTTTGCTGTTTCAATTACCTAAATCGGACAACCCGTTCTAGAGTTATAGTAAAATATACTCCTGTAATTGCTTTTTGAATGGGGAAATATTAGACCTGATGGAAAAAACTGAAAGCAGATTCGTGTTTAGCAGGTCAAATTCCATTTAGTAAACGTATTTTTTTTTTAAGGACAACGAACAAATTTTTTTTCCGACCAGTGTAATTTGAGCCATTTATTTTTGATAAACCGACCGACTACACCATTGTGTACGAGCATAAATACTCGGGAAGTGGACTTATATTACACCTGTGGCAAATTTTAATAAATGTAAAATAAAATATACAAATACAGAATAATGCGTTGATACTAACATCTAGATGATTTTATGCACTTTACGGCGACTCCTGGAAGTGTCCTAGTTGATTTTTTTTATGGGAGCTAAGGTAAGTTGTGGACCGATTCTCATAAAATGTTTACAATGTTGTTTCTACTTACATAAAACTTATTTGTGTCGAATATTAAGTTGATACTTGTACTAACATTCGTTAACGTGAATTTCGGAAGAGGGGTTTATATGGGAGCCATGGTCAATTTAGTACAAAGATTGATACTTACACTTCTTTGCACCGAATTTCATTCAAATATTTTTATTTTTAAGGAATTTCTGAGTGTTTAAATTCAATTCCGTGGGGACATTTGTATGGAGGCTAGGTGAAATAATGAACCGATCCGACCAATTTCGATGGGCTTCGTTCCACGTGCCAAATTTCATTGAATTACCTTTAAAATTCGATACGTACTTTGTGATTTAAAAAGTGATTATGAGTCGATTGGTATATTTTAAGGTGGGTATTGGATAACTTTTTCTATGCGTTACAAACATCAGCACAAACGTATAATACCCCAACCACCTATGGGGGTGTAGGGTAAAAACATTTGTTTACCCTTAAATTCTTTACTTAAAGTAATTACTATTTTAATATTTAATTAAAAATAAAAAAATCTTTTAAATTAGTTTAAATAATCATCTATCAATTGGCATTGTGTTTGCTGTTTGTTATAAAATAAAAATGTTACAAATTAAATTATAATTGAATTCCACCTATTTGAATTCTTGACGGAATTTTCGTGTACTTGTTAGATTTTACTTGGCAGTTTATTTGTTAAGTTAATTACAAAATTATTTTAGTTTTTTAATCCAAGGTTAATTATGATAAATTGTTTAATTTCTTACTCATGAGTTGGATATTTATTTTATGTTGGATATTTATGTTTATACCAAAATAATAATAAAAAAAAGAATCCAAATTGGTATCTACATAGGTACTTATTAGAATTGTGATATAAACGCCTGGTTTTGCAAACATGAACATGTAAAAATTTTAAATTCTATAAACTTACAGGTTGATCTAAGACAAATGTATTATTAAATGAGTTATTGTTGGAAATAATGATAGTAAAGAATAACTGAAAGTACTTATTGTAAAATTTAATGGTATAGATAAAATTGATAATGCCCTACTTGCATTAAAGGAAGGACTAAAGATTTGTGCTATAGAATGTCATATATAGCATCTCAATATGGAGATCCATGGGGTCTATTGCGAATCCCCTCAAAACTATCTGGTGCTATATTACAACCATTCCAACCGATACATTTACATTTTCTTCAACAACTAAACGATAACTAATCGATGATTTTATTGATTTTTGTTTTATTAACACATCAACAGTGATCCCGCACTCAGTATATTATATACCTATAAAGTCTCATCTGCCTGTAGAGAGCTCTCTTAAAGTCACTAACGAGTGTAATAGATACATATCGCCACCTATAATACAAAAAGCCGTAACCACTGAAAAATCAAATGTTAATTTTTTACTGGATTACAATGTTCTGACCCAAACTACATCTACGAAAAAAATTTCATATTTATATCCTCACAAATTACATCAGTACAAAAAAAAGTTATTAAGTAATTGAAAATGTATTTGTTGGAATACTAAGGAATAAGAACGAAAAAATCGCAACATAATATAATTCAATAATTTAGAAACGGTGATCTTAGAGTTTTGATTTTTTTATTTAATTGATAATATATAACAGATGACAGAAAAATATTACTCTTGTAGTTCTAACCACTACTTATGAACTCGTGGACCTTTTTTGGTATCCCGTAGATTAGGGATTTGATAGCTGTTTCAATCACTTTTTTGGAACAATTTGCTCATCTCCTTTTAAAATCTTCGATATTTTCGGACACATTTTTTGTTCTCTTCAATATCTATTCACTGGTCTTAGCTCCGGATAATTTGGAGGATTGAACCCTTTTGGTACAAAAACTATGTTATTGTTTTGATACCACTCCAGTGCTTTCTTACCTTAGTGACATGATGCCAAGTAGGGCCAAAAATATTTGGATACATTTTGCTTTCTTATGAAAGAAGCCATTTTGCAAACATTCTTTGATGTATATTTCGATATTTATGCTTCTTTTTTTCCACAACTGCATAGAGCTTGCCATAACAGGATTTTTGTTTGGAAATTTTATCTGCTTTTGGCTTCTAAACTTATCTTCAACATTTCCTTTATACAACATGAATATTTTTGTATGAAATTTGATTTTAATTTCCATGCCCTAAATTCTAAATTTTTTGCAGCATTCCTGTCTGGAACTTTTTGGACTTTGTATGTTTTCAATCCTGCAATGGCTCTAACTTTTCGCACCAAATAGTCACAGCACTTAGCTAAGCTGAGCTGCTTTTCTACCAAATGTGTTTGGATCTCTTCCCAATATGCTTTCAATTTTCTTGGTGGACCTTTTTTTCTTCCTGAACCAGGTTTTCTATCAACGGTCAAATTCTTCTGATATTACTTAATAACATTGGAAACAGTTTGACGAGTGACCTTTAATTCTTTTGTAAATTTTTTGTAGGACCAATTTGGATTTTTTTTAATTTTTAATAATTTTAACACGTACTTATTCTTTGTCACTGATTTTGATCAAACTAACAATAAATCAACATGGTTGTCATTAACATTATGACATATTTTTCAAAGATAAGCAGATAAAAAAAGTTAAGAAGCAAAACATGTGTTAAGATTTTTCCGATCTCACTCTTCCTCAAAAGTGAATTTTTTTACTTAACCATATCTAAAATTTTTCCTAGTTGATTTTCAACTATTTTAGTTGCTAAAACTTTAATTGATAATTCATATAAAAATAAAAAAATATGTTAAAAATAATAGAAATATAAAATTCTTACAAATTATTTAATTATGTTCTTGTGGACAAAATAAAGATATAACTATTGATTTGAAGGAAACAATTAACAATAGCCGTGGAATTGAATCGAACTTTCTTTTTTATTTCTACCTCTTGGTAAGTTTCTGGTCACCTGTTCTGTCTCCTTTTTAGACTTCAAAAATTTCAAACTGGAACACACTACCTACATTCATCTGGTATTCTATATGACACCCGGATTTTATCCGCTATATATATTAAACTCCTGCAACGATGCCTGTATCCATTCTTCTTCTGTCAATAAAAACTGTAAAAAAGTAAAAAAATTAAAGTTTATTTGATTTGTTTGTTGGATTATCATCGAAGGTATTTAGTCTGCTTAAACAAATTTTAGAAAAATTTTTCAGGTTATTCGCGAAACTTAGCTGTTTAAAAATGTAAAATATATAACAAAATGTACAAATTTGTCCACACAAAATTAAAAAAATGTCTTTCAAAGTATATTAAAGGTATCAGAATTACCTTTAAAATGACGTTAATCGTAATTATTTTCTGAACACTAAAAGGGTCAATAATCAGGATTTTTTATTTAACGGATAAATATCTCAAAAATGGTATGTCAAGAAATTAATATATATATATATATATATATATATATATATACATATATATATATATATATATACATATACCATTTTTTGAGTATTGATCCTTTTAATGTTGAGAAAATAATATATATATATATATATATATATATATATATATATATATATATTAATCACAACAGCTATGGAGTTATACAAAAAATGTTCTGTTAAATACAAAATAATTTTAATTTAATTTCTTTATTTGTAATTCGATGCACAAGACTTAAAGCCTTATATTGAACAGTGGGGTCATTTGCAAAATAAATAGTAAAAAGTCTGGAACTTTTTAACCACTGAACCGATCTTAATACAACTATTGACATCGATTTTAAACATTTTTACATTTCTGAATTCTTCCAAGCAAGATAGAGAAAAAATATGCTTATTGTTTTAAATTATCTCTTATGATTACAAACATTTTTCTTTAGCCTAATTCAAAAAATTATAGAGAATTTTATTATGTTTTTAAAAAAATCTTAGAAATTTTATTTTAAAAGTTATAAGGCAAAAACGTAAGAAAGTCAAGTCCAAAAATGAGAAATTTAATTTTTGAAGTCAATTATCTTTTAATACCATATTTAAAAGTTTTATAAAACTGCAATAATAGTCTCAAGTTTATAAAGCTTTCAAAGTCACATTGGAGAATATTTATAAGATGTCATATGTGCGTGGGATCTATATTTCAGACCAAATATATATCTGGCTATTCTATCAAAAGTTTGTTTCAGTTTAGTAATACCATTTACTGATATACCAGAATATACTTCTAAGACATACAATAATATTGGAAGACATAATGCCATGGCAACACTCCTCTTCACCTTACTAGGTAGGTAAAATGAAATTTATTCTTGATGAAACATAATCTACTTGAAAATTTTGTTATCTATATAGAATCCTAAAATCTTGTAATATGATACAAATTCTATTTCCTCTGAGTATATTAACAACTTGGGTATTCTACAAATTTGCGAAAACCACATACATCTCGTCTTAGAAGTATTCAAATTGAGACAATTAATATTAGAACACTCCAAAATAAGTCTTAAATCTTTATTAACATTATACTCCAAAAAGTTGAGACCTAGCCCTTTATCATCTGCAAGAAACTGAACATCATCTGCATATGTATAACATTTACAAAATTGTATTTGCTGGTATAAATCGTTCAAATATATCATAAATAGAAGAGGTCCTAAAATGGAACCTTGGAGCACTCCTCTTATGATTTTCTGTGTTGAAGACCTAATACCTACAGATTGTACGTATTGGCATCTCTCATTCAGAAATGACCAGATTAGTTTGCAGGTAGATGACCCCATTTTAAATTGAGTTAATAATTTACTAATTAGTATTTCATGACTTAATGAGTCAAAGGCCCTACTGTAGTCAATAAATATGAGAACAGAATTCATTGTCCATATTAGTTCTTATGTTTTCAACACAATCCAACATCAAGCCTGTAGTACTACAGCGTTTTCTAAACAAAGATTGGTAACTACTTAAATAATTACCCAAATTTAGGTGTTCCAAAAGCTGCTTCCTTAATAGAATCTCAAGGATTTTTGGACAAGTGTTTAAAACACTTATGGGACGATAATCAGTAACTAATCTAGGTGATTTCATTTTGGGTACAGGAATAACTTTTCCAACTTTCCATTTATCAGGAAATTTAAATGCAGTTATAATCGTATTAAAAATAAATTGTAATTGTCTAGAAATACCAGGATATATTATTTTTAAAAATTTTAAGGGGATTCCATCAGGTCATCATCAAAAGTAAAACCTAAATCATTGCACAAGTAAAATGGTGGTACAGAAATATTCTTGTTCATAGTTATTGGAGGAAGTATAAAATTCTTATTAAAATTTTGTAAACAATTGCTTTCTAATAGAAGTCTGAAATATACGATTTTAATAAATATTTTAAAATCTAAAATTATATAGTTATTACATCTACAAGATATCAAATTATTTATATTTTTAAAGTTAAATCTTATGAAATCGGAAATGCCATGGAGACCATGTGTAAAACATGCCAAATGTAACATTTTAGGATACATTCTTCATAGTGTAGATATTCCACTTAACATGTAAGATGCTGCATCGGTTACTATAAGGAGAACCCTGTCGTATATAATATCTGAAAGAAATAATTTTTAATATTAAAAATAAAAATAATCATATTTTTGCCTTACCGCCTGACCATAAAAGATATAAAGAATCATTACAAAAAGCAGTAATAGAGGCTCCGTTGGTGTTTTCAAGAATTCCCATGTTCCACCACCAGATTCAGCCGAAATTCCAAAATTAAAGATGGTTACATATCTTTGTTCGCTATTTGTAGTTTCATCAACAGCAATCCATATATATTTATCTTCTACTATTTCACACATTTTATTTAAGCATTCCTTGTAAATTTGGGGAACATATTTATTTTGCATTGAACTTTCACTTGTGACTGATAAATTGGCGTATTTCGGAAAGATGTTTTTAAAGCCTGGATGGTTAACTTTTTTAATTTTTATGTTGGTTTTTAACAAAAATTTACAAATATCTTCGTGAAAGGTATTTACATTATTTGTTACAGAAAATTCTGTAATAAGTTTTTGCTGGTTTTGATCTTTTCGAGATGTGGCTAATTTGTGCTTATTTATGCTAATATATTGTACGAAATTGTACTTAAATTCAAATATAACGATTTTAACGGCTGGTTTAAAATTAGATAATGCTTCTCAACCGTTCTCAATGCTTTTAGACCTTTCTGTTTATGTTAACAGCAGTTAGAAATAATTATCATGTTTGTATACATACAACATTGAATAAAAAGCTTTCGCCATGGCCATGTCCATGTTAAGAACATTATAGAAAGTGATAGAGCTTTCGAGAAGCATCTAGATGACAGTGCAGTGTATATAAATTGGCCGTGAGAACACCATTGAGTAAGCCTAATTGGAAGCATCGTTAAGTAAAGACAAATTAACTGCTTTGGCTGTATATTATTGTACATTATTGTATAAAGTGTGTAATTTAAGTACGTGTGTATTGGAACACATAGTAACATTTTAAACTGTTATTGTTGTACATTTTTAAATAAAATAAAGAGTCGTTACAACTTTTAAACTACTAAACTGCTTTTATTTGCAATCAAAGTATACGGGTTATTTAAAGAAAATAAACCACCGTTTTTAAAAGGTAAAAACGTAACAATATTGATCGATGTTATATTTATTTTTGCACAAAATTTTACAAGTACATAGATTACAAAACAGCCAATTATCTTCAACTTTGAAGACTCCAGGAAAAGATAAAATAGTTTTAACATTTCTTTAACACACCGACAAATTTCATTAATTAAAACGTTAATCTTTTACGGTTAAATTGTTAAAAATGCTAGAACTGTCAATATTGTCAATATTTTATTATTAGAAAAACTGAGTTGTTGCAAATTTCGTGAAATAAGCAAAAAAGGCTCAATAATCTGAAAAGTAGTAGAAAAACAATATATTAATAAAATGACAAAAAGGGCATTTTTTCCGCTAATAACTCATAAACTATTGAGAGTCCCAGAAGGTAGTCTAGTGATTCATTTTTTGGGGATGAAAAGTATTACTGAAAAGTATTTCTAAAGCTTAGAATGATATAGATATTTTGAATATCAGGTCCCCCATAATTTAAGTCTTTGAAACCTGGGAATTGGATATTGACTGGGATTGCAGAGGACTCCGATCACAAACATTGCGACCTTTTAACATAGGTCGACTTGTTTATTCGTCAGAATCCTACCTAGTGTAGAAGATTGATTATTATTGTCCAGCAAAAAAAGAACTGAAAAACAGCTGAGGAAGCGATGACTTTAACATTGTTTTTTTATTGGAAGGAAGTTTTTAGATCTGCAGTGTTTTAACACATGGTTGTCACTGCTTTTGTAATAAAAATATTGTTTTATAGTAATTTTATTATTTTTGTGAAAGTATTCATTAATAAATTCCAAAAAAGGTCGAAAATATGTACTTAGTTTTACTTTGGAAGTGTTCATTCTTCCATGGGTATCGTTTAATTCATTGAAGTTTCTTCATGTGAAGAAAGCTTTTTAGGTATGAGGGCTGACGCTATTCTTAAACGTTTTACGTTCTTCTTATTGTAGCTTAGAGAGTTTCTAAATTCCAACATAGAAGGTAGGTTTTCTTATCTCTTTCTAAGGGAAAATATACTTCAATAGCACAGTTGATTATTTTTAATAGAAAGAGAAATAATAAACATATACCGTTTATTATTTCTCTTTCTATTTCCAGAAAAACGTCTCATTGATATGGTTTTGGAACTATTTTTATGAATTATTTTAGCAATCATCCCATGAAATGGTAATGAAATCTAGCTTGATATAGTTTTTCTTTTATTTCTGTTTAAAAGCCATTTGAAATTCATTATGATACCACTACTTCCAAAGATGTTATTAAAGAATCCGAAGTAACAGTTCTATAAGTAATAAATAAACAGCACGGCCGTCAACTTTACAGTTATAATGCTCTAGGGATTTAATTTCTTAATTTCATAAAAGCGGTAAGGGGAATTCCTTCTATAGAGTTTCTATATTGACCAATCCAGTAAGTGCCTAAAGAAAAGGTCTGTCTGTATACATTCCCCATATTACCTGTAGCGTACACATTTAAATAAAAATAATAAATTTATTTATAATAAATAAACTATTTTATTTAAATAAAAAATAAAAAATAATAAATAAATTTATTATGATGTGGCATTATTATGGGCGGTTGCAAATGCAATCAGCCAACAATTGAATACAGTCAAAACCAGTAATATTTATTTAACTCTAGTGGGCAGTCACTTTAAATAAAACAAAACATTATTGCATTTATACATCTGTAAGACTGTCAGACAAGCTCAATATCTTATAAATTGCCAACATTTTTACGTATAAAAAAATAAATTAAGTAAATAACTACAAAGAGACGACATAAGCCAATTATGTTGAAAAATCGAAAACTATCAAGTACCATAATGAATTTTTATTAACAATTAATCGTTTCTTTTTGTTTGAGATTAAACAATTCTTTGAATTTGAGATATTTCTTGCATAAAAAAAATTAATAGAAACACAAATATAACTGACAAAATATAACTGGTTGTTTTGCATAATTGAACTTTTAATAGAATTAATTTTATTTTGTGTTCATATCATTATGATTATTAAGTGTAACTAACAACTTTATTTGATTTGAATTTGAATTCAAACAAAAATCACTCACACGTGTTTTTGGCTTAAGAGTGGGATTTTGTTTGTAACTTAAAGAGTTCCCTGTTGTTTGAAAACGAATATATATATATAAAATTGTTAGATGTCCGCCTTAAAATTCCAACAGTTGTAATAATTTCAATTTGTTTAAACACTTGTTTGGATAGATTTGTGTTAAGGCGAATTTAAACAGTTGACCTCAATTAATCAGTTGATTATTTTTTTTAGTACTTAGAACTGTCAAACTCCGTGTATAAAAAATTAATGAATTCGCTGTAATATTGTTTTTGTAGAATTGTTGTTACCTGTGTTATTTCACCATGATTTGTATAATACTTATTTATAGCATTATTAAATTTTTGTTTAAAATTATTAATTTTGAAGAATTTTATTTGACAATAAAATATAAGTGGGTTAAATATAGTCTTTAAGTCGACTTTAATAAATTATGTATATTTTTTTAGGCTAGTTTTTGAGGGAAAATTTTCATTTAAATCTTAAACAAATATTAAAGGTTTTCATTTAAACAAAGAAATTTATACAACTCGAAAATTTATAGTATTACATATAAAGCGAACTTAGGTGTATCTATTATATTGAGCAGATGTGTATGTCTGTCAATACTTAGAATAAAACGTATCACTCCTAGATATTAGCTTCGACACATCATTTTTGTTACCATTTCAAATAAAATTGAAATTATGATGCCATCACAATATCTTTTTAAAATCTGGGACAATTTTTAATTCAAAAATTTTAAAATTTAAAATCTGGTAATTGTATATTAGTTATCAAATTCATTAACCGAAAAAAAAAACGCAGCTATTGTTGAAAAATACAATCCCTGCAAGCAAAATAATACGAAAATGATTCGAATATTGAGGAAGTTTCCCCCATCGGGAGAGATTGTGCGTAACAGGCGATACATATAAGCAATAAGAAATCAATACGCCAGGATGAAAAATAAGGAGATACCGCTAGATAATCTTCTGGAAAATGTTATAAATATATAGCAAAATTAACAGTAAATCAATCTAAAAATAATATAGTAAACAACATTTTTACGTCTTATAAATCATGCAAATAAAATTTAACATCATAGAGCACGTAAAACTAAAACGCTCACATAAAATATAAATTTTTTGCTAAAAGACAAACTAATTTCTTCAATACATTAAAATTGAAGCGTAAAAAATTTTAAATTGTGTAAATAATTTTTCAAATAAAGTTTAATTTTTTTTTTTACCAGTTTATATATTTATTATATTTATGAGCTTTACGAGGCATTTATGTGTTTGGATGAAAACCCCTCTCCCTGTAAATATTTGGAAGATATCTTCCATAGAAGATAATTACGCAATATCTTCTTTTTATTAATTGGAAGAAAATCATCATAGTATATTTTATAATCAAAATATCATTTTTTTCAGTAAGGTGGTTATCGCCTCCGTAATAAATTGATGATATCCCATTGAAATCATCTGGAAGAAATTAATGCAATACTTTTATTTTTCACTTACAGTTTTTTCAGTTGTCGAAAAATTATTAAAAATGAAAATAGTATTGAAGAAATTAGTTTGTCTTTTAGCAAAAAATTTATATTTTATGCGAGCGTTTTAGTTTTACGTGCTCTATGATGTTAAAAATTTATTTGTATGATTTACAAGATGTAAAATGTTCTTTACTATATTATTTTTAGATTGATTTACTGATAATTTTGCTATATATTTATAACATTTTCCAGAAGATTATCTAGCGGTATCTCCTTTTTATCACCTAAATGATTATCTAGCAATATTGCCTATTTTTCATCCTAGCGTATTGATCGCCTGTGATGCACAATCTCTCCCGATGGGGGAAACTTCCGCAATATTCGAATCATTTTCGTATTATTTTGCTTGCAGGGATTGAATTTTTCAACAATAGCTGTGTTTTTTTTTTTCGGTTAATGAATTTGATAACTAATATACAATTACCAGATTTTAAATTTTCAAATTTTTTGAATTAAAAATTGTCCCAGATTTTAAAAAGATTTTGTGATGGCATCATAATTTCAATTTTATTTGAAATGGTAACAAAAATGATGTGTCGAAGCTAATATTTAGGAGTGATACGTTTTATTCTAAGTATTGATAGACATACACATCTGCTCAATATAATAGATTCGCTTCATATAAAAAAGCACGATTTCGATCATTAAAAAATTAAAAAAAAAACTGTCCAAAATTATTTTTATCAATTAAGAAAGTAAGAGGAAAGTTAAAAAGTCATAAATAAAATTGCATTCTATGTGAATTTGACAATTACTATGTAAGCAATTTTGATGCTCACAGTAATAGAAAAATTTAAGAGAAAAATTAATAAATTAAAAACTAATTAAGTTTTTATTAAAAGTTATTAGATAATGTTAAACAAGGACTAATATCCGTCCTCATTTTGGACAATTTTCTGCATTCGTCTGGTCATATTAGATATCAACTTCGGACAAGTTCCAATGGAATCTTGCACCATATTTTTTATGTTTTCCCTAACAATTCATCTCTATTTTGGAAAACTTTTTTTTGATAGTCTTCTTCAAATCATTCCACAAATTCTCTATAGGATTTAGATCCGGAGATTAACTTGGACAACTTAAAAAAAGGGCATTATTTTGGGAGAACCTATTCTTTACTAACCTTGAACTGTGTTTGGGGCCATTATATTGCTCGAATGTCCAAAATAAATGACATATTCTCTACGGTATATGGAAATATAACAATTTCCAGTATGTCCTTGTACCCATCTGCGTTCATGTATTATCAATGCGATAAATAAGACCAACACCATTCCATTAAATTCATTCCCAAAACCTTTATATTCCATCCTCCCTGTTAAACAGTCATATTTGTGAATTTAATGTGTAATTTTTTCTCTTAAGGAGGAGAAAAATTTTTTGGTAGTCGTTTCCAAATAAATTAATTTTCGTTTCGTCGCTAAATAATATGTTTCACCATTCTTTCCCCGCCTTCACATTTTGACTAAAGTAAATGTTCTTTAACAAATTTTAACCATATCTTTAAATGTTTTATACACATTAACTGAACTTTGCTAGCAATTCTTCCCGGAAATTTGTCTTGCACAAGACGAAGATGAATTGTTTGAGGACATAATTTATTAAAAATTTCAGCTTAAGAAATGAAGCGGTTCTTTTGTGCCAATAAAAAATACTCCTATCCGTTTCTGTGCTTATTTTTTGATTTTATTATGTATTTTGGACAAAATGTAGAGATCTTTCTAAACCCCTATTTGCTATTTCACGCAACGACTTTCCATTTTTTTCTCCTGGTTTGAATCATTTTCCTCTTCAATTTGGTACAATGATTGTTTCTTTCAATTTTCTATGTCAGAATATTATTTCTTTATAATATTTTCAAACAAAATACAATTATCACTTTTTTACCCTATTACGTAAAAGCAATCAAAAAACAACAATAAAAAAAATATATAATATAAAAAATTACAAATTAGTCAATCATTTGTATTTAAATTAAATTTCTAAATTAAATTTTTGGTATTTGGTAAATCATATTTTTCCCATTTCAAATGTTATTGCCAGATCAAATTGCTTACTAAAAGAAAAATACTCGAAGTATTTGTGAAGACTTGGCTAAAATTATCTATTATTTTGAGCAGATGTGTACATAAATATAAATTTCGAAAAAAACGCAGCTAATAAAATCTAAATTTTTTTTCGTGAGCTTGTGACAGATTTTTCAGTTGAATTAATTATACAACATGATCTAACATTAGCCTGATTTGAATATATACTCTAATTGTTATTATATTCAATAAAAGTTTTAATTGATTCTATGTAATTTATACAAGTATTATTTTATTAAAAAATAAAATAAATAATTCAAAAGAATTATTTTAAATTAATTTTAAATAAACATAATTACAATACTGCTATCAATAGTCCTCTATAAGTATTCAATTTAATATTCTTAATTAAAATCCTTTTCAATCAAAACTTTGTGCTACAAACTTACACACAGACGTCCCGTTACATTCTTGCCACATACTATTAAAGGTGTATGCAAAGTTTGTTATTGCAACAACTATAGTCATTAATTTATACCAACAAAAAGTACGAGTACATCTCATCTATACTCATACAAAAATATATTGTTCCTATACGAACTCATTATGTGATAAATATTGTGTGAGGCTGTAATTAAAATTTGAACTTGTAACTCCAAAAGTATTATTCAATTTGGCGGAAAATACTTGAAAAAAAGTATTTGAAACCAAGGCATAAATAAATATGAATGCGAAACAAGTTGCATATTGTTGTTAATTAAATGAAAATGTAGTGAAATAATCATAACGAAAATCATAATGATGACGATGACTATGATGATGTTGCCTATGATGCTAACGGAGTGAGAATTAAAGAGCAATAAAACAAATGAAGAGGATGTTTTGCATTGGGTTGATGAGGAGAATATGAATGCAATGAAATTGTAAAACAAATTATTTTAAAAAGGAATAACTTTTACAAATGCTAAATGCATGAATAGATTCTATGGCCAGAATAAAAAGTACAAAATACAAATGTATACATATTTGTGCACCTATACCATTATATAGTTAATAGTATTGAATTTAACATACGATGTTTGCACAAAAAGTATTCGCTAATTTATCAAAAAGTTTATACAAAATTTAAAAATTTATCCAAAATTCTCTATAAAAGAGTAATTCCAAAAAATGTCAACCCAGCTTGGATTTTGACCAACATCGATTTTAATGAAATTCAGCACATACTCCTAATATGCGCTCCATATGACCTATTAACCTGCACCATATCGCCAACGGTTCATATTTTATGAACCACTAAATTTAGACACCTCGAGCTTTTTTTTTGTCAAAAAATTTAAGCTTGAATAACTTTCGTGTGCGTTATCAGATTCCAACAAACTTGGTATTATTGGAAAGGACTGAGATTATTTTTTATCATAAAGTCATAACAACAAAACATCTTACTGTCGCAAGGACCTGAGGACGAGATGGACGAACAGTGACAATGGGAGGGTAACGTATGAGTTCATACGTGACGCGGACTTCGTACGGCAACGTCCAGATTTTGGCTTCGGCCTGAGTCTGGGTTTTATACTGACGGGACATGGCTCACTCAATGCATTTTTGCATAAGAGAGGTCTGTCCGATACTCCGAACTGTGGATGCGGGAGGGGACTTGAGGACGTGTGGCATGTACTGACGACATGCCACTACTATGATGACATTAGGAGTTTAGATGGTATGGGCATAACTCATACTGCGAGGGTTTGGGATTATAGTAGGGCCTTAGATGACGTGCGGACAATTGGGGGGTTGGGCGATTTCGCCCGGGAGGTATTTGTTAGGAAAAGAAGGAGACATGAGTAGTGGAGGCGGCTCCTATATGAGCAACCGTATTGGGGCTCCTTGCCGTTGTTGCTTGGTCGCTCCTTTCGTCGCTGTTGTTTGTCCCCGGTTTGCGGGTATGTATATGTCCGCTGGCGGTGGTTGGTATGATGGATTGCAATTTTTGCTACAGCTTCGCTTTCCTGTTTCGCCGTTGCTGTATTTTGCTGTCTGTCTCTTCCTGGCGTCTCACCTTGCTGTCTCTCCCGCTGTGTCTCTTCAATGTTCCTCGTTGTTGGTTCCGAGTCACTTTTGTGACCAAGACCACCCGCGAGGGTACCAGCGTCGAAGTTGTCGTAGTCGTTGTTCGTTTTGTCCTTTGCTGGTGTCATACTATGTGGCCAACAATCGCCGTGAGGGCGATTGTTGATTGTTTATAATGTAATTGTTGTCCATTCATGTTGGTGTGTGTTTTGTGTGTGGTGGCAGGTCACCAGTCCCGATCTGTTTGGAGTTCAACTCGTAGTAGTCATCTTTGGCTACGAAGTCCGACCGGTGACTTAATACTGGTACCACGGGTGTCAGGAGCCCCTGGAACTTCGGTTCCAGCCTGGCAACGGTGCGGCCCCTTGAGGAGCTTCGTGGTGGTTGTGGTTTAGACCCAAATCGCGGGTAGAGCGTGAGCTCAGTGTGGAGTTGCATTGCAATCGGGTGCCGTGACCCATAGATCGGAAGGAGTTTAGATAGGCTCCGCTCCTAACCAAGGGGGAAGTCATGTCCAAATACATGACTTTAAATTGGTACTCAAGGATGGCTTCTGTCAGACTTGGGGGCGTTGGTGGACGCATTATATTCCCCCTATGCGAAGAGCACCGTGAGGTTGGGTCTAAATGGACATGTACTCACGTAAAACCTTCGACGTTGTGGCGAGGACCTCTAAAATGAAAAATATCTTTTATCCTTGGATATCCAGAAAAAGAGTATTATTTTCATTATAGTGCAGAAATTTCAAAATCTCAATGGGATCAGAAGTTGAAACAATTTTTCTTTACCAACTAACATATTCTCTATTAGACATTAAGTGATCATTATTTATTGAAATGATGTTATTTTAGAAGTTTCAGGAACATATTAATTAATAAACCTTTAGTCCACTAATATTCACTTTACAAAAAAACCGCCGAAAAATTTGTAACGATTTTAATGATTATTTACTCAAATTTGATACAAAATCTTCTGAAACTGATCGTGATTGGTCCATTATTTCACCTATACCTTATACAGATATTTTCCTGGGAATAATGGTTTAACACATATAAATATTTGAAATATGTCGTATTTATGTAATTTCTGCAAACATACTTTTTATACAAGTATATGTCGTTATACCAAATTTTATAAAAATCGGTCCATAATTGATCATATCATTCATGTAGTTTCTGATGCCTAAAAATTACTTAAAAGCGCATCTATCCTCCATTAATATCAACATCAATGCAAAATTTTATATATTTGAGCTGTATATAAGTATATATCATCATACATAATTTCACAATGATAGGTCCATAAATGAACATGGTTCCCATATAATCCCCATTCTCGAAAATCAATTAAGCTTGCATAAATCTGACATAAACATCAATATCGAGATAGAATTTAACACAACTAAGTTATGTACAAGTAAAGATCGTCCCACTAAATTTTATAAGCATCTATGCATAATTAACCATGGCTCGCAAATAATTCACATTTCCGAGAAATACTTAAACGTGCATAAATCTCTCAAAAATGCCAATATCGAAATACAATTTTACATAAATAATTTTTATATACGCATAAATTATTATAATAAAGTTAGATCGCTTCACCATAGGTCCCATATAAGACCCTCTTCCGATAATCGTTTTAGTACCTAGGGTACTAGTAGGGTATTATATGGTCGATATTGATCAACACTGCTTGTTTTTGTCATTTCCTATTTAAAAATTTAAAAAAAAATCAGAACTTTTAAAAAGATATTCAGGGCTGTCATAGAATCCAAGTCGGAATTGCTTTTTGTGGGAATTACAACAAAATATTGATTCATTTCGTGTCATGAAACCGTATTTGTTTTGGTATTCCGAATGTAAATAAAACCGATGTTCGAATTAGCTGTTTTATACCGTCACCGAAAATACAAAACAACATAATATAAAATTCGCGTTTTTTGATGGAACATAGATTATTTTTCCAAAATAAATATAATCAACAATTTTCAGACTTATATCTTCAAAAATAACGATTATATGAGTATTACCGAAATTTAAAACAATGTATCAACATGTGAATGATTTCCATAGGTCAAAAGAAAGTAACATCACATTTGTTAAAAAAAAAAATTAAAACAAAATGTTTGTTTTTTTCTAAAGAATTTAGATTTGTACATTACTAAAGATATGAAAACTATTCAAAGATTAAAATTTGGTTAATTATATTTTTTGCCAATATTTGTATTGATGTTACGTCTTTTTGGTTTCAGAAAATATGCATCAAAAAAAAAAAATGTAACCTACATAACTTGAAAAATATTTAAAATAAATAAACATATTCTTTCCCAGTATATTTGACGGTATTAAAGGATCTAAAATCCTAAAAATGTTGTTCATTGGAGAATCAATTTTGATTTTAGAAAGTTTTTGTTTCTCCTGAAAAGTTAGGAAAATTGATGTTACGTTATTTTGCCTTTTTGGTGACGGTACATTTGTCTCTTTGTTTACAATTTTTAATGTAACTTTTTTCAAAAAATTTATAAGTAATAGTGTTTTTGTTAAAATATTATTAAAAAATAAGATACGGTAAAATAAGAAAATTACATCTGCAGTTGTAGCTTTTTTTTTGTTAGAAGAGAGCGCTCAATGAAGGTGGCGAGAAGAATTTTCATAGCTTGTGGCAATCCACTTGTTGTGCTGCCGAAAACATTTTACATCGTTTATACTGTGCTTCTATGTATAAAGCTACTTTGAAGATTCGTAGCCTATTATCGGTTAAATAAAGACGTTGACATATTTAGCCTTCTAAAATTCCGCCAACGTTGCAATTAGCAGCTTTGCATTTTTTATCTGAAAGATCTTATAATATAGTACAGTTCTGTGATTCAGGAAATTGAATTCTACATACAATTGGATCTACATATTTTGTCATAACCCAGCTATAAATGGTCATATATTTTTATATATAACTCATGTATGATGATATATTGTTATATATGGGCTTATTGTGTATTGATTCATACATGGAATTCTATGCAATATATGGATACATATGTAGTGAAATATATGAATTATTTTATCATATATGGAAATGTAAATGTAAAATTTGTATCATATATGGTTTTATATATGAAATTAGTTTTCATATATGAAATATTAAATAAAACATAAAATGCAATATAACTCTTCAGGAAAATTTTAGGAAATTTTATTATCTATAAATGTTATAATAGCAAAAAACTGGGTTTTATACCATTTAATCGGGAATATCTTGGTTTGTTTCCAATAGAAAAACTGATAAAAGTGGTTTCTGTGACACCTAAAACTGACACTAATTGTGATTGGAATATAAAACCGATAATATTAGAATTCCTGACACCAAAGTTATTTGTTTATCGTTTTCAAATTCAATTCCAATAACAATTGGATTCCATGATAGCCCTGATTAACTTGTTAGTAAAATTGTACTAACTGCTATAGACAAACTGTTATAACTTCTAATCCCATTGAGATTTCATTTTGAAATTTTTATACTATAACGAAAAATTGATTGTAAACGTTATGTCAAAAAATAATTAAAATTATAGGACCGTTTTCAGGATATCTTACGATAAAGAATATTTTTTATTTTAGAAGTCTTTGCGAAAGGAAGATATATAAATTCTGATGATAAAGAGGAATATCAGTCCTTTCCATTGTTAAAATCGGATAATGCAGGCAAAAGATATTTAACTTACTTTAGAAGTCCATAAAACATGAACCGTAAACGATATGGAACTTATTCATACGCGATAAAATGCACAAGTTTAATGAACACCTCAAATTAAAAAAAATCGAAGATATAAAATTTTTAAAACTGTAGTTTTGGATCGAAATTTTTAGAATTATCCAAAGAGAAAAATTACCCGAAATTTTCGATAAAAGAAAAATATATCCAAAACTTTCTGTATAAAAGAAAACTATTTATTTATCTAATTAATCATAATTTATATTGTAATTATACCCTACATCACCGTAGGTGGTTGGGGTGATATGTGTTTGTGCTGATATTTGTAACGCACAGAAAAAATTATCAAACACCCACCTTAAAGTATAACAATCGACTTAGGATTACTTTTTAAGTCCATCCAACGATGTCTGACGATGGCTGAATTTTTTGTCATTTTCATTATTTACTATTATCTGCTCCGGATCCATGTGTTAATTAATAATAAATTTTTATGTAAATGAGTTTTTTCGAAGTAATTCCATTATAATTAAAAAAAAAAAAATATTTAGTATAAAAAGTGCATAGCAAGACATTTTTATTAATAACTAAGAACTCACCCAGCAAAAAATGTTCAATAGTTGGAAGCAATAACAACCGATGGATGCAATAGATGCTATATGCAATTAAGTATAGCTTCCAAGAATGCAATAGCGTATGTTATTGACTGAGTGCAAAAGACACACTTCCTTATCATAGTGCTTCGGAGAAGAACTAAAATCTATTTCTATTGCTTCTAGGCGGCTCATCCGAACAAAAAATATGCATTATAAATGCTCATTTATAATGTATGACTTTTGTTCGAGATGAACCACCTAGAAGCAATAAAATTTGATTTTAGTGCTTCTCCGAAGCACTGTAGTAAGGAAGAGTGTCTTTCGCACTCAATTAATAACTTACGCTATTGCATTTTCGGAAGTTATATGGTAGTTATATGCAATTAAATAAGCAATCTATTGCTTAAATCAGTTGTTATTGCATCCAATTAAGAAACGTTATTTGCTGGGCAATTGAGTAATAACGATGAAAATTTAAGGAGCTATCACAGTTATAATAGTAAATCACATATATGTTTCGAATGTTATTTTAAATCATTTTGGTGGTATAATTATGTCTGTCAGTACGTCCAGCGCAGAGATAATGTTCAGTTATACTTTGGCTACATTCGCAGATATCACCCAAAATAATTTAATATAATCTATACAAGAATTTCAACCACGTATCTTTTGTTTTTGAAATATATAGTATAAATTATTTTCCACAAAGTTTAAGATGCGAAAATAATACTCTTTAAATTGTGCTACCTTTCCGTTAAAAATTTTTATTTTAAATATACTACATCTAGCGAATATTTTAGGAAAGTTATATTAGTTGGAATTTTGCAATATTTTCAAAAATGTAAAAAAAATATATATGATCATCCCGTATTCTAGCATTTCCCATAGTGAGGCTGACTGTTCGTGTAAACCTTTTGCACAAAGTAAAGGTAGCAATTTTAAAGATAATTCAATGAAAAAAATGGAACTTTTATGTTACAAGGACTAAACCTATTGAAATTTGTTATGATCTATTTCACCCAGCCTCCCATGCAAATGTTCTCCCGGAATAGGGATTTAAATAACTTTGTCATGCATAAATCCTATGTTATTATCAAGTTAGTATTTGACACAAATAATTTTTATATAAGTAGAAACAACAATATCAAATTTTATCAAGACCGGTCCATAATTAACCATAGCTACCATATAAAGCCCACTTTTGGGAATCACCCTAATTAAATAAATCCCATATAAATGTTAGTATCAACATATATGCATATGTTTTGTAGAAATATATAAATACAATTAGCCACAAGTCCAATATAACATACTACCCAGAATTTTTATTCACACACACAATCATATGGTCAGGTTTAACCGACTATATATTTCACACTTCTCTAATTTTAATCGAGTAGAGTAACGAAGATTATCAGCCGTTTTTGCAAAACAGACCAGAGTATGTCTCTGATGGGAATCGAACAAACAAATCCCAGACTGATAGACTAGATCACTACCAACTATCAATCTACAACTTCATACAATCCTCGTATTTCGATACAAATGTTGTTCGTATAAAAATCATACAAGTATTCATACTATTCGTAGTATGCACTTGTAAAATTGTAAAAATACTACAACTACTACAAAGTTATGGTGGTAAAATGAGCTATAGTTTAACAAACGAACCGGAAGTTGAGAGGAAAAAATGTTTATTAACAGCACGAAAAAAGGTAAAACTGAAATAGAATAAAAAGCATTAAAAACAAACAGCAGTAGCAATTGCAAAACGAGAAAACAGCCTGCAACAACTAAAACTGCAAAACTTCAATGGTGGACAGACAGATAGGCGGACAGACAGAATACTCATAATAATGGGCTGCCATTTTGTATTTTAACCAAAAGCATTTCATTTCTGGAAATTTTTCTCTACTTTTTCTTCATTTCGCGCCCACTACAACCACAATAACAACAAGAACAGCAGCAACTAATGCCGAAAGCAACAAACTTTTTTTTCACTTTGTTTCCGTACAAGAGGTGAGAGCAGCAGGAAGAGAATGTGGCAAAAAAATAAAAAATAAAATAAAAAATAAGAAAAAAAGCGTAATAAAATGGTGGTAAGAGTATAGAGAAAAAGCGGGAATATGAATGAATTCATTTGGTAAAATGGTAAATTACATTTCCTCAATTTTAAGCATATTTTCCATAATATTTCTTAATTATAACGGTTCTTATTACAAGAAGAATTTATTAACGGTGAATGAGAAGAAAAGAAAAAGGTAACAGGAAACATATTTTCTGCTTGGCAACAATATTTTTGATGTACGCACAGGTTGCTTTAGTTTATGGCCAAACATTAGGGAAGTGTACATTTGTGTAGGAGTTTGGATACTGAAGGCAATGTTTTTTTTTTCAAGTATTACTTAATTTCATTAAGCTTTATAAATAGTATTATTCGCAGAAATTGATACTTTAGGAAAAAGTATTATAGCAAAGAATATTAAATATTTATAATCCTAGCAGAAAATGATCATATATAATTATATATGTAAAAATATATGGTGTATGTATATATATATATATCCATTTATTTATTGATATATATTCAAAGGTACTATTGTGAATTATAAATTAAAATCATTTTTGATTTTATTCAAAGTACAATATAGAAACCAATTCTTCAATAAATATTTTATAAATAAATACTTGACTTATATATACAAAAACTGCAATATACATATATACATATACATACAAACAAAACTTAATTTCTTTTAAATGCAACAATTCAAATTCTCACGATTGCCGGTTATATGCAACGGAATGTTCCTACATATATGGGCCAATGGTAGTTAACCAAGCAAGGAAAACTTTAGAATTCATAATTTCCGACAGTGCCGCCACGTATTCTTTTGGTCCGTGCCGTGTAACTCGCTGCTAACAAAGGCGACATAATTCAACAGCGTCTTCGTCATCATCATCATCGCACGCTACACTTCCACCCTCTCCTTAGCTACTACAACAACTCAATATTCTCGTGAACATTTTTGGCTGTTGAACTGTAAATTAGTGTCTAATATATAAAGAGAACAATACAAAATTAGACTAAGTTTTGTAATAATATTTAGTCAGACACTTACCGACTTTTAGCACTGATAATTGACCGATACTATAAAAAGTTGGAATTGCTTTTAATATTGTTAAACAATTCTATTATTTGGATTGATTTGTTTTAATTTATTTTATTATTGTTTTTTCTTTTTAATACCAAAAAAGTTGTATTTCATATATTTTTAGAAGCACTTTTTACGTATTATACGAAATATATTAAAAATATGCAAATTTGTACAAGATAATTGGAATAAGATTATTATTTAACTATTTTTTAAATAATATAGCATTTTATTAGCCAAAGTATAAAGACTCATATCAGCTAATAAAGCTTTAATATACATAAATTTTTTTGCTGTTATCTGTCATTGGAATTTATCCTGAAGTCATTGCCATGCGGATTTTGAGAGCTATAAAATTGTAAAATGTCAAATTTTTTCGTTTATTGCTTACAGAATACTGCAAACAGGTTATCTTATATTTTCATAAGGTATTGATTCATTTAATATCCAATAATAGCAATATGAAATTATCCCTGCAATTAATAAAATATATACTTTCCACGTAGTAGTTTTTAGGAGAAATAATAGAAAGAAGCTTAATTGAACTTCTTAAGAAAGTTCAAAATAGACTTGTAGAGATTATACCTTCTAGAGAACCTCTTGAGAATAAACTCGACAGATTCGCAATTGACTTTCCGCAACATGTTAAAAGTTCTCTTTTAGAACTTAAATGACATTTCTTCAAGTGTCCACACCTCAATCTTATTCGATATTTCGACCAATCACAGTCCACAAAAAAGGCTTTAATGACAATTTGACTTTTTACTTAGAAATATCAGTTTTAGATGCGATAGAAAATACTGTAATTTAATTAACCTGAATAACAAAATATTCTGCATAATAATCTATTGTTAGTTGTTCAGTCTTAAGGATTTGTTAAAGTCCTTTTCAAGTAATATTAATTCTAATTGACTTTCCAAGTTTTGAGTATCTACGACTCGTGCGATTTCACTCTTTATTTTGTGGTAAAATGAACTTTAAGTGTTCGTTAGTGCAAACGTGTCCTTTCCAAATTGACTCTCCAAAGTTTATTAATAAAATGAAAGACGACCTCAAAGGAAAGGCAGACTGGCAGATAATATCGCAACTGTCCGTGAAAGAAACCCAATGCAATCGATTTCTCGTCATTCACAAGAACTCGGATTTTCGCAGATTTTAATTTTGCGAATATTGATTTCCTTGGTCCAGGTACGAATTTCTACCTACCATAAACAAAGATGTTCGAATCGTTTTGAATAGGACTTCAATATTGCCTGAAAAGTCATCTTTTGGGACGATGACAACCCAAATGATGTTCACCAGGCGGAAACGCTTACAAAACGAAAAAGATATAGTCGGTCAAGACCGACTTTATGATACCCTACACCATTGTGTACGAGCATAAAAATTCAGGAAGGGGACTTGTACTACACCTGTTGCCAATTTTAGTAAATGTAAAATAAAATATACAAATACAGAATAATGCGCTGATGTAACATCTAGATGATTTTATGCACTTTAGAGCGATTCCTGGCAGAGGGTTTATATGAGAGCTATGGTAAATTATGGACAGAGTCTCATAAAATTTGGGAATATTGTTTCTACTGACATAAACCTTATTTGTGTAGAATATTAACTTGATACTAATATTTGTAAGGGATTTATGTACGATTTTATGGACCGATCTTCATAAAATTTGGCACAATGATTGACGCTAATACAAAAACTTTTTACACCGAATTTCATTAAAATATTGCTATATTTAAGGCAATTATGATTGTTAAACTCTTATTCCGAGAAGACATTTGTATGGGAGCTAGGTGAAATAATGGACCGATCATAACCAATAGGCTTCATACTTGTATCATGAAAGTCCCAAGTGGCAAATTTCATTGAATTATCTTTAAAATTGCGACCTGGACATTGTGCACAAGGTTTACATGGACAGCCATCGTTAGATCGATTTAAACAGTCATTCTGAACAGTCATTAATCGGAAATATTGAAATCCCAGAGGTATAAATTCGGATATGTTTCGTCATCGTTTGACATTTGCTGAAATCTTCTTTAAAATATTACATACAGGATATCGATCAAATCGATTCGAATCTACGAAACTCTGTATAACTATTAATAAAGATTTTGAGAATAGTTACTAACTTAAAAGCAGAAATTCAAAAAGAGATTGTTCTCTAATAGAGTAATGGACTCGATAAGAAAAGGTCATTTGAATTTAGGCAAGACGTCTTTTCAACAAAGCCAAGGAAATAGGTGAATGTGCCATTCATAAGAAAGCACTTACAAAATATAAGAAAACAATTATGCAATTTAAAAAGTCAGTATGGCGTAATATTGCAAAATGGTTACAGCATTGTCACTACAACAATATTATGCTCTCACTGTTAATTTTCATTAATTTTAATTCATGATAAGAATGTTTTTGTTACAGTTTTATCATTCAATGTTTACACTCAATAAAAATTTTAACATAGTTGCCTAAAAAATTCTTATGCTCAAAATTTCATTAAATATTACCAATCTTTTTCCTTATCCTTGAACCATATCTTGTTTTTAAACCAAATTAGTATTATTCCCATAACAATAGTATGTTATAAATACATATAATATAATACATATAATTTTTACAAATATGGTTGAAAAACACAACAAATATGTTGTTTTTGAATATATTTTGTTTATAATGTTTGTTTTCCAACTTTATTAACATATATTTGGTGTGATTTAAGCAGCATAAGATATTGATTAACTACTATTAGTTAATAAAAAGTATTTTGTATTATGTAAATAAAATAAATAAAATTAATTAACGAACAATTAATGACTGATCATAATAAGATTAATACGAAAAATATTATAAATAATTTTGAACATGTTACAAATTTTTTTGGTAAATAATATCGTGAAACAGAATTATAATATGAGAAAATCAGAGCATAATTTTATAAAACTGGATCATAATATTATAGAATATTTAATTACAAAATGCAAAAACTCGGATCATAATATATTATAATGTTCATCTTTATTATTTATGACCATATAGTCCAAGCATAAAATGTTGCTCTTCTTCTCGCGTTTTATCAAAATATCATACAAATGTAAACTTACGAACTACCAAGGATCTTCAAATCCAGCCTCCTGACTTGCCACGTACTTGAAACTTCACGCTAGGAAAAGGGCTTGTGGCAAATCTGAAAAAAGTCAAAATCTTACAGGCCAATGAGCGTTATTTCGTTTTTCTTGAAATGATTGAAAAAATTTGGATAATTGCATTGGAGAAACCTATCTCTTGATGAATATAGTAAACCTAGACATAAAAAGAAAAAAATCGGTTAAAAAATATTAAAGTTATTACGAATTCGCCAGACCTTTAATGTGTTTTAAGCCACTTTTATAAGAAGTGTATAAACTAATTTTTATTTTTTTGAGAAATGTTGAAATAAATTGTCGTTTTTAATTGAATTTAAATTAATTACTGAAAGATCCATTTTCGTTTCTGCAGGATAATTCAAACCTTTTTCCATTTTTGGTTAAAAGATGTTGATTTTTTTTAAGGATGTTTCAAAACTCCAATTTCAAACTTTTCCAACTTTTTTTTTAACAAATATAAAAATTTTCAAACAAAACTTTGCAAATTTATTGACAATACTACAGGAAATAAATAAAAAAAAAAGAATTAGGTCAGCAGCTTGTGTAACTAAACCGTATCTGCGATTCGAAATCTGTTGATTTCGGCAAAAAGGCATTTTTTGTAGTCTCTTAGTTGTAGTCAATTTCTTTGGAACTGATATTCAGACTAAACAGAATTGTTACAGAATAAGATAAAATATGTCTCAAAAACTACATTCTAAAGTTGTTAGGAAAATTGGAAAGGGCTAACGTTTAAAAAGCGAGGGTCAAAAGTAAAAATTTGAAATATTTTAAAGTTTCAACGAAGACATAACGAAAACTATTTTATTTTTACCTAAATTTCGATAAAATTTGATGGAAATATAACGGAAATACCTTCATTGATATTAATAGTAATAAAAGGTAAAGTTAACCCTCAACTGAGCTTGGGGTCAATATTTCTTTTAACGCAATGGTCTTATATACGAGTATTTGTAAAGTAAATTTTATTAAATAACATCATGTTCAAATAAAATAATAATTACCTCATACCTCATGTTCAACTATCAAAATTCCTTACAGAAATCATTGCATCCAAATCCAGATTAAAAAATAATATTTCGGGGTGTTTTCCTTAAAAATTTGAAATATTTCAAATTTTGAATTTTGACCTTTTTAATTTAAAGATGATCTTTGTATTTTTGAGATATGGTTTATCTTATTGTGTAATAATTTTATTTATTATTGAATATTAGTTAAAAAAAAAAAAAAAAAAAAAAAAGAATTACTTTATAACTAAAAAACAGCCGAAATCCGCAGAATTCAAATTGCAGGTACGTCTTAGTTATACAGGGTATTAACCTAATTATTTTTTAAATTTATTTCCTGCGGTATCAACTATAAATCTGCAAAGTTTTATATGAATTTTTTTGAAATTTGTTTAACAAAATTTTTAAAGGTTTGAAATTGTACTTTTGTAACAGCCTTAGAAAAGTCAAAATTTTTTAACCAAGCATTGAAAGAGGTTTGAATTATTCTGCAAAAACGAAAATGTATTTTTCAGATCTTACGGTTTAAATTTAATCAAAAATAGTATTTTATTTTAACATTTAAAAAAAAAATTTCAAATTTTTTTATATACTCCTTACACAATTGGTCTAAAACACATTAATGGTCTGGGGAATTCATAATAAATTTAATATTTTTCAAACGATTTCTTCTTTTTATGTCTTGTTCGATAAATAATTACATGTAGATTACGATTTTTTAACAGTTTGTTGCAAAGCAAAGTATTTAGTAGCTAAATTTTTCTAAAAACCGATAAAAAACCATATTTTCCCCATATAAACGCACCATACAAACTTCAGGTCTAATGAAGCACGGGTTAACAATATCCGATTTCATAAATATTTCACATATTATATTTCAATCCAGTGAATGATTCTAGGGGCAGTTAGGGTCAATATTCAAAAGCCGGTAAATTTTGATGCAGTCTAATGTATATATGTATCTTAAACACTTTCCTGAAAAAATATTTTTGTTGCAATATACTTACGTTAATATTCGTCATGGACTATTTTATACAATTGTATTTTGTAACTAAGAAATTTAAGATTAAACAATTTTCTTTAAACAAATCATTTATTCTCTTTAATCCTCCACTTACACGAAACGAATTTTTAATTAAAACAAAATTTTAAACTTTTAAAGGGGCAGTTAAGAATAAATTGTTTAAGAAAATGGATTAACAAATAAAAACAACAATAACAATAACTGCAACAAAAAATAGATAATTTCCTATTCAATGAATTTTCAACCAGAAAAAAGTCAAAATTTATGTCATGTTTAGTAACTGACATGTTGTCAGACTTGTTTTTGTTGCTATTTTATGGTGTTTGTGTGTTCGTGTTTTTTTTTACTTTTCAAATATAAAAACCAATTTTCATTAAAATTTATAGAGCTTCCTGTTTTTTGTTTTCTTTTATATTATTATTTTTTTTTTGATTTTTTCTAAAAAAAATTTTAATTTGTACTACAAAAAAAAAAGCTGTTACAATTTAAATGGATTATTACATTTTTTTGGGTAAGAAAAAAAGATGATAAAAAATTCAGTTTTATTTAAATCAGCAGGATTTTTTTTAGACAAAAAACCTTGTTGAAAAAAAAATCAATAAAATTAACTTGGAAATTATGAGCGTGTCAAATAAAAAACACAAATTCTAACAACCCGTCAGCACTTTTAGGCTCATAAAATTTTTTTTGTTTACAATTTTTTAGTAAAAAATTCTTTATATATTTTTTTGTAACAATTGAAATGTTTTTATGCGTAGAAAATTTTTGATTTTTTTTTGTAACTTTAATGCTGCATTTGGGGTCGTTTTAGGAATACTCAGGGGTGTTTTTTGAGTTTTTTAATACATGCGTTAGAGTCTATATGTTCCTATTATAAGAGCCCACCCCTTGTGCTGATTATCACCAGGAGTAGTTTTTTCTGTTTCATCATAACTTTTAATAAAAAAAAACTTAAGCTGTGAAAATATTTTTGTTTTTTTTTATTTTGATATTTTTTATATAAATTTTGTGTTTTTTTTTTGTGAAAAAAAGGTTGAGCTGAAATAACAACTGCTTGATTTTAATTGTTAGATAAAGTCAAATAGATTTATGTTACAATTATGTTTTCATTTTAATGAAATAAATTTTTTTTACTACCCAAATATGTTTTTAGGAGAAAAACTTTTTTTAGAGAAAACAAAGGATTTTGACATGTGCATTTCATATTTAAATTTGGAATGACAATTAATTTCAAATGGAATTAGGCGAACAAATTTAAAATATTATTTTGATCTTAAAAATGAAATAACATTCGGAATTTCATATTTACAATACAACCGTCAGACATACCATTATATTGAAAGTTTAAGGGAGAATCTTTTTGTGCTTTAGGAAATCGGGATTGAGTTTAAAATTTTCTGGAATTCCTAAAATTCCCGCCAAAAATAAACACTTTGAAATATTAAATTATTTATAAGATAATTCAATTAAATAAAGGATAAAAAATGTTAAAATAAACTAAATAATCATAAAACAATAAACTAATTCAATTCTTTTTGAAATATTGACATTGAAAAAATTAAATAAACATATTTTATTAGCTCTGCTTCAGTATTTGTCAAACTTGCAAATTTTAGTCAGAGTTTACAGGAAAGCATTCTACTAAGGATTTATGTGTATTTCGTTGCTTTTCTGACAATTTCTGACTAATTCTGACTAATTCTGACTAAAAAAATACTGGAACAGAGCTATTATATGACAACTTATCCGAAAGTCCAATTATTACTAAGAGAGCTTCAAAGAATTGTACAGATTTCTGAAGCCCGATCCTTCTGTTTTTATATTACACTATTAATTTATAGCTAAGAATACCTGAGCTCATGTTTATTTCTTGGACAATTGGTCCCTTTAAATTCATCTTATAAAGAATCTATATACAGTTTATAGTTTGAATAATTTTAGGCCCACTTTTTTACTAGTACTTTAAAAATGTATGTTGTTGCTTGAGAATTTCAGACTTTTCGAATGTCGAATTTTACTTCTTACTAGTCCTTTTGTAACATTATATTTTTGACCACAATGCAGAATCAATTTTTTTTAAATATTCCCATAAAAAGATGTTATTTTATTTTTTATATATTATGCAAAAATACATGAAAGACTTAAAAACTATCAAATATATTTAAATAAACAGAAAAAATTATAAAATTTTTTAATGAATTTGTTTTTTTTTTCATTTCATATTTGAATTTAATAAAATTATTAAGAATTTATAAATTAAAAAAAGGAAATAATAAATTTGACAAACCTTTGAAAAACTTAAGCAGAAACTAAACATATTTTGAAAAGAAAAATAAACGTAAAAATCATATTTATACTACATATTAACCAAATTAAATTTTCTACGACGTTATTTGGATGTTTAAACCCAATAGGACCTTCTATAAATCAAAAAACTTGTCTATATCGTATGGTAAGTAATAGTTTCGAAAGTTTGTTAATATCTGCTGTGAATTTTTTCGGTTTTTGGTAAATTAAAATTCTATTATTGTTAAAGCCAATAGGTCATAAGCAGATGTGTAAAGTTTCCCTCAAATATGAATGTTTAACATTTAATAGTGAATTTGAGCTTATAATGCGGTAAATATACGTTTTAAATATTTGGGAATATGTATTAATAAGTTTTCCATATTATTGTCATGAAATGATGCTAATGTAAATGTCCTAATATAAATATCTAGTAGATTGTAATTGCTATCGCCTCACATGATAACTACCTCGGCTGCTCTTTGCGAAAATATTTCCGAGTAAGTACGAGTACTACCATGTGTTAATTTTCCGAACAATCTTTCGCATAAAATTCAATATATTAATATTGTGTCATCCAGTGTTGCCAACTTAGCCCTTTTCGAGCTAGATTTACCCCATTTTTAGTAGTCCAAAACGCAAAAAATATTTTTTAGCCCGAAACTTAAAAACGCGCAAATTTTGCACTTTTAACTATTTTCTATTAGCTTTTTTTGTTGTTTTAAAAAAAGGCAATTTTTTTAGGAGGTAACATTATTTTTTTTTTTTAATTTTTATTTTTATTTCAAAATTTTTGTACTAAGTTCTCCTTATATTTGTGAAAAAACTAGTACCTAGATTTATCCAGTGGTCCTAACAATTCGTAAAGAAACTGTATTCAATAATCAAAAATGCTTGAGTGGAAAAGTGTTGAAAGAACTGAACAATTTTGGCCGAGGTTCATAATAATAGAACTTTAATTTACCCAGTTTCCTATTAATATTTTGAGATGTACGTTCCAAATGATTGATTAATGGTAAAAATGTTGCTTATATGTTTGTTTTTACTTTTCAAAAGAAATTTTAATTTTAGCCCAATTTTGCGCTTTTTCACAAAACTTGTCTTGATAGTACCACAAAAATGTAGTCTTTTTAAATTTAGCGCTTTTTGGCTACGCGTTTATGTTGTTAATAGTTGGTATCACTGGTGTCATCTCATGGTCTTCCTTTTATTAAAGTATTACGCCAAAATTGGTGGTTCTACTAGATGACCGGTTTTCGTTACTTAACACCAAAAATTGCTGTACATTTTTTACTTTTAATGTATGAAAAATAATATGTAAATTTAAATAAAGATGTCTGCGGTATTAATAATGAAGAAAATGTTGGTTTTTATATTGAGCGAACAATTTTGCAAATGTACAGATTTAGTTAATTTTTTAATCATGTTAATTACTGTTGATATATTTTAAGCTCAATTCTAATTATAAAAGTAATTAACATGATTTAAAAATTAATTGGAATTTATAAAAAAATCAATTATTACACTTAATTAATATTATCATTTTGATGATTAGAGCAAATTCAACTAAAAATTTTATTAATAAAAGCAATTTAATAATTGAAATCCATTTTTATTTTTTCTGTGTATTTTCTTAAAGATATTTAAACTCGTAGTAAAATCAAATAAAATGAATTAAAGCAAATGTAAAAACGCATTTTATACTAATATAACCATACATGAGTTAGAAAATATTGGTTGGCACCCATAGTCCTCGGTGGACGAGATTCATTCGGAATTTTCAGATAAATAACTAGAATGTCAACAAAACTCTCAACAAGAAGCATAAGAAAAAAAAAGCAGGTCCACTTTGCTTTATTTTAATTTTTCATTCAAATTTTAATATCATCTCTTTGTGCCGATCAATAGTAAAAAGTCATATCAGTTCTTTTACAACACTCCTTTTATACTAACGGAGCTCATAATTTTTTAATATAATTAGTATTCAAATTTAAACAATTCTTATCATTATTGCATTTAAAAATTTCCATACCAAAAATAATTACAAGCTATCAATTGACACATTATAATTATACAATATTATAATCGACACAATACAACCACTTCAATCAAACACAATTCTATTGATCCTTGATTGTTGCCATCAAAACACTATTGATTATTGTCAAAAAAATAAAAGAAAATAATCCCCCTAATTTTAACAATTTTCCATTAACATTGATCTCTCTCACTTATTCATTGTTAAACAAATGAATAAAATCAAAGTTCAAAGTATCAATCAATAACTCAAGCATATAAACAAATCTGCACCACAAAATGATCAACAAATTGATCCATTCATAAATTCAATAGAATTTTCAAACAATTTCAAATTAATTGAGGTTTTACCTGGCACTTTGGTACTAAAAAGAAATCAATTGAGGGTAATGATTTTTTCAACATTCAATACCTTTCACTCACACTGAAATCGACTGAATTGAATTGAGGGGTGAGATTTTAGAGAGTGTCAGGGCTATAATGTTCATTTAAGTACACATTGTTGTCATTATGTTTATTGTTGTTTTTTGTTATAGACTTTTTGACAAATGATTGTTAAATATATTGTTGTATTCAATTTAAAAAAAAAAAGATTATAAAAAAATGTATAAAGGTTAATAGGCTTAAATCGTCAATTTTTTTCTGTTCCGTAGTTCATTATTTTTTGCACTTATGTATGCATTTTTTGGGTGTAGTAAATAATATTAATCTTTATTTTATTTGATCCTTTTTTTCTTTTCTAGACATTATTATTAACTTGTTAATTTTTTCATTATTTTTAACATTTCATTGACTTTTTTTTTAAAGACAATTTATTAAAAATGATTGTGACATTTTGCAGAAAGGGAGTAACGGAAAATGTGGGCAGTTTTTCTGGGTAATTAATGACTAGTTGATTTTATGTCAACCACTATGTAATTTTCCTATTAATTAAGAAGATAAATTAGTATAACATACATATGATCCAATTTTAAAGGAAGTTTTATAGAGTGATTTTTTACACAAAAATTAAAATGTAGGATTTTAATTCTCGTTTATATAAAATTATATCGAAGCCGATGTGCTTCGCCAATCCCATGATATGAACAACATCTCAGAAAAGAAAATTTATGTACTATTTAGTCTAGCAAAATCTACAAAGGGGTTTTCAAACCCAGCAAAAACTTTTTGGTTTTCGGTAATAACAACTACTTATTAAAGTAGTTTCTTGGTAATGAAACGTCATTATTATTTGCCTACTCTGTATTACATTAATAAGTACTCAATAGTATAATAGCACAGTAATACTGCAATCACGTGGATGAGTTGGCTAGCGCGTCGGATTAACAATTGTTGGTTCAACCTCATTCTGAAGCTGTTAGTTTTTTATAACAAAATGTCTAAAAAGATATTTTAAACTAAATAGAGTTTTTATCGCTTAGGATGCTATGTGCGAGATGGTGTACTCAGTAAGACATTAGTCAGTAAAAACGAATGGTTAGTGTGTGTCCAAGTTCGAATCTCACTGACGGCAAAATTTTTTTGTTTTTTTTTTTTTATTTTTGTTTTCGTTTAGGTACATATTTTTGAGTACCCCTAGAGTCAAAAAATAACTACATGAATTTGTGGACAAGTCGAACAAAAATAACTAGTTATTCAGGCAAAAAATAAGCAGTTTATTTTTGTTTCCAATTATACCTGCTAGCTTACCAGGAAAGCAAAGTTTTTGCTGGGAAGTTAGCTCAAATTTCGATTTTATGGCTTCTTGAAGTTCGAAATTTTCGGAATTCCTTTTCAATATGATTGGAGATATGAATCATTTAAATTATAAAATCCAAGTGCTGTTATATGTTGTTGCTTTATAGACTACTAGCGTTATTATACTAGATGTCACATCCTTTTAACGCGAAATAAAATCGCGAAACTGAAATGGATATAGATGTTCGTGGATTATTTTTGTGAAAAACTTTATGTAAATCGAAAGACCCTCGGTAAATTTTTGGACGTTCTTTCATAGAATTGCCGATATACTTCTTTTCACATTACATGAACTTTTGCTCAAATTTTGTTAAAAATATCTGTGATTTTAATTTTTATTTCATTTTTTTCAGCTTTTGTGTCATTTTTCTATTATTTTATATGAAAAACTATACAGAAAATAATTTTTTCAATTAAATGATTAATTAATTTTATATTGAAATTTAATTATATTATCAATTAATACTCGTATAATTAACTTTCTAAATGGTTTAAAATTTTTTGACAAAAATCGACAGCTTTAAAAAAAAATATATATAAAGCCCAAAGAAAAACTTGTCGATAAAAAATATAAAAACCAAATAACTTTAAATCAATTTGGAACCATTCTTAGCTGCTTGGGATCATTACAACAATTACAAAAAAAGCAGTAATACGAAATATGTGCGTGTTTTCGCAGTTTCCGGAGGCGAGTTAAATAATAATTATTTCGTAAATACGAAATTTAAATATTTGGTGAGATTATTAATCGATTCAATACTTTTGTAGATATGGATGAGATTATCATAATGGATCCTCTCATAGAAACAACATTGCTCGTGATACTGAATCTGCATATTAGATATGCAAAATCGGTTTTTGATGCCTCTTGGATTAGTGTTCGTGTTGTATCTAATTTCCTAACTTTTGAATGCATCTAAGTATTTTTAATTATATGGAATTGGTAATTGATCTACTAATTCTTCAAATATTTAGTTTTAAATTTTTTGTTTTAAAAAATTTTCAGCAACCAGAAATTTGTATACCTATAAATTTCAAAATCCATTCTTGTTTCAAAGCAAAGCCACTCAAATAGAATAATATGAAAATCTTTATTGGAACGCCCCGAAGAAGTGAAGGCTTTTATCATGTTTTCAGACTTTTATCATGTTTACATGAGATATTCGAGGTAAAAACATACAAAAAAATCAGATTTATATTTCGATGATTTTAACAGTGCGTATACCTATATACCAAGTTTCTTTTTTCCAAATAAAAATTGGATTTTTCATATTTTGTTCGTCCAATTTTACTTGTTTTTGCATTATTTAAATATTTTTTATAATCAAATAAATAATTATATTAAAATCCGTGAATTTTTAATGAAGGAGATATTAATGGTATAATTGAATTAATATAAATTTTAATTGATTTTAGACAAACATTCAATCACAACTCTAATAAATTTGATCAACAAAATTAATTGGAATTTAAGACCAAGTTAATTATTCTTCTTTATTAATATTGTCATTTTGGTGATTCGAGCAAAATCAAATAAAATTTTTATTAATATAAGCAATTTCGTAATTGAAGTCAATTTTTATTTTTTCTGTGTATCTTTTCGTAAATTTATTTTAAATTTGCATCATGTAGCGAAGAATTTATGCTTTTTTTTGTTAAAATCGAGAACTTCGAGATTTAATTTTTTGTAAATATATAACAGTCATTTAAAAGCCAATAAATTTTAAAATAATTTTAGAACTTATGCGTTTTATATAGTGTAGGTAGGTTTTCATATAATTGAAAAAATCACGGCTTTGACTATTGAGAATTTTACTAAAAAATTAAAAAACTTTTTCAAGATTGGCAGAATTTGGATAGGGCTTGGGGAGAAACCGTTGCCCAAAGCTCCTCCAATTTTTCTTTAAACACATTTACGCTAAGATTTGTTTTGAAACCAGTACAAAAATTCTGTAGTCCGAAAAAAAAGATATTTTAGAAGTGAAAATAACCCCAAAAATGTGAAATTTTTTTAAAGTTTCAACTTCAGATTAATATAACTTTTTACAGGATAGATATATTTATACAATTGTTGCAGTAATGTTATTTAGAATTTTACAAAAAATCTAATGGACATTTTCAAGAAATTTTACGGCCATGGTTCAGGCCCTAAAGTTTAAGAAAACTTTAAAAGAAAACTAGGCCAAAAAAGGGTAAAATTTGCTTCGACCTAAATATCTCTTAAAATGCAAGAAATAATCTACACGTGGAAGCATGATTTTTTGTAAAGATTTATAAGGACTGCCAATATGTAAAAATTTTTTACATTCCAGTAATAAATGAATTTTTGGAGAATTAAAAAAAATTGCATACCCGAAGTTATCAGCTTTTGAGTTCTGCCCTCCACCCCCGTGGAACGATAGCGTTCTGTGATCTTTTAAATCAAATGAAAAGAACCTCAGCTATAACCTTGTGAAATTTTATTTATAACGGTTCAAAAGTTACAGAATTATTTCCAAAAAATATCGTTTTGGGACTATTGTGCGATGTCGCATGAAAAATTCGTTTCGACAATATATATAAATAAAAATATATTTAAAATGGTATTATTGTTTATAATTTGTGGGATAATTTAAAAAGGTGTTGCCTTACTGAAAAGTACAATTTTTGACAAAAATACCATCTTCCAAGAAGTGACAAATTTACAAAGTTTTACATTAAAAAAATTATGTATATTTCTCTACAAAACGCTTTCCAAAAAATACTTATATTTCAAATAAGCATTAACTTAAAAAAGTACCATTTCCAAAAACATTTATTTAAAAAAAAGTACTAGCATTTTTCGTGAAGTACCAATTTTAAAAAAATTATCTATTTAAAAAAATATTTTTGAAAAAAAAAAACACTTAAAAATATAATTTATTAAAAGCTAATTCTCTTAATAATATAAAAGGGCTACTTTCTTCAGGAATAATTTTTTTTCTTCCAAAAAATAAGCTTTTTAAAAAAATCTAGTTTCTTAAAAAGATGCTTAGGATACTCAATATACTTCATATTTGCATTACTTGATTAATCACATAACTCGAAAATGTGCCTTTAAATAAATTGAACAATAATTCGAGTAAATTAGGCATTAAAATTTTATTTGTTTTGTTTTTAATTTTTGTCTAAAATAAAAAAAAGCAAATAAAATATTTGTAAAAATAGTTTAAAACAGGATTTTTTACTTAAATTATTCGATGATTTACACAAATAAATTTTTACTAAAAAACATAAATATTAATTTGCATGAACAGTTATTTGTTTTTAATTTGTTGATTAATCGAGTAATTAACCAGAATTTACATAAGAATAGGCATATCCCAAGAATAGCTATAAACTTATTATATGTATTATTACTTTAGTCGAAATTTATTATTCCTATTCCAAAGAAATATTATTTTCTCTTTGAGACAATTTTGGTTTCTTTTGGCCATAATTTTTGCTTTGAACTTTACAAGATGTCTAACAGACCACAAAAAGCCAACAACAATAATAGTGGAGAAAAAACAACACAAATTCAACAAAAAACCCCTAAAGCCAAAAGATTTTACGTAATTAACTGTGACTTGCTGTGGCACCACAAGCTGCCAACACGACAAAAAAAAAAAAAAAAAATAGAAAAAACGAACATTTTTAAGAAACTTGTTAAAAAAATGACTTTTTTCTCAAAATAATTCCTTTATTTTTATGAATAAAGAAATGTTAAAAATGCTGGAGTAACAATCTTACAGTGATTAAAAAAAGTTGTTACAAAAAATCTTGTTAGGTTACTTTACTTTGAAAGGTACTTTTTTACTTAACCTATAATTATAAAGTGGGTTTTGCTAATACACAATTTGGCTTTTAAAGTCTTTATTAAGAAAATCGTATTCAAAAACTGGTTGCAGTCTAAATTATCTAAAAAATTGTTTTCTGTTTATGTAGGCAACTTTTCAGTCTCAGTTTATCTCTCATTTATATTGTCAGTGTTGTGAATAGTTAGAATAAATTATTCGGTAACTGTTTTATTCCATTATTATTTTTGATGTTCTAGTATGATTTTTATGATAAATAAGTTTTTATTAAAAAAAAAAAAAAAAATTAAATACTTTTATTTAATTTTTGTTGGTTGTAATTATAAATATCCGAGTAACGAATATTCTGTGATAAAATCAACATCACTATTTTTGTTGAAATTTTGTTAAAAAAATTTAACTATTTTAAGAATTTTCTCTGTTAGAATGCAAAAAAATTTAACCAGGAGTTGATACATTAGATTAATGGCACCTTAATATAAGACTTATACATATTAATATACTATTTGGAATTACGTGGAAACAGCAAACAACGAAAAAATCGAACATATGTATGAGCAGCGGGACTGTTGTTATTTTACACCAAAACAGGAAAAAATATCCTTTTTCCCGTTCATGTTTATGATTTTATTATAAAATAGCTTAAATTGCAAATATGCGCAGAAAATATTATAGTGTTCCGGAATTCGGTATATACGTCTTCAAATAGCTATATTGGTGCATGTTTTAATTTTGGAATGAATTAAACAATGTTTTTTATCAAAAATTTACTTTTTTTATTTTATTTTATTTTTTATTATTTTTTATTTTTTTGAAATATGTATGTAACTGAAATAATCTTAAAGTAGCTATGAAGTAGGATCGAACCTACTTAAAAAATATAAATTTAGCAATGGTTTACTAAAGGTACATTAAGCGAATCATCGATTTTGATAATAACTTGAAGGAATTTTGCTTAAATACGGCATCCGATAACTTTTGTGGCCCACTATACATACCATACTTAATTCTTTACATTAATAACATTTTTCTTCACATTTTCCAAAGCGGCAAAAATGTATAGTTTGTCAACGGTAAAGGAAATATGGGAATAAAACATAATCAAAGCGGGGATATAAAAAAACTCAGCAAATCAACACAAAGATTTTTTTCTATTAAAAAGAAAAAAAAAATCGTAAAAAACGGGAAAACTTAATTGAACCATAAAGAAAAAATGTATATGTATGTATGACGCTTAAGTTTGCCTGTAGTAAATAAGACTGGCTATAGAGAGCTATTTGTACGAAAGATATAATTGAAAAGATTTTTCCTTGGAGGTATAAACTTAACAGCAAATGAAATATTAGAATTGTGAATTATGTGAAACAAAAATAACTATGAAAAAAATATAGCAAAGAAAAAAAAAACTCATACTTATAGACACAAGAAAATGAAGCATATTTAATATAAGGAGTAAGTGTACATACACACGCACGTACGTACTAAATTTATGCACAAAGGATCACTGCCGTTTAAGCCACACACAAAGACACGGAGACGCCGCAACACGAGCTTTGTGAATATAAAATAAAAAAAGCGAAGAACAAGGAATACAAACAGGAAGGAAGAAAACAAAACATTATGCATAGAAAGCTTTTAGGGCAAAAGGAATAGAAAAATTAAAAAAGAAAAACTACAATAATAGTTTAATAAAGAAACCCTAGAGATTTATATAACTAATAATCAAATTTAATAAATTTCAAATTAAATTATTAATAAGGGCTTTATTATAGACATAAATAGACGAAATAACTACAAAGTAACTAAAAAAAAAGACTAATAAACAAGTTTCAATATTTTGTGTTCTTTAAAATAAATAGATAATTGAAATGTCAAATATTTTATTGACTAAACTTTCACAGGGCTATTTGAGAGGGACGTTAATTCGCAACTGATATCGAAGAATTTGGTGCCGTTAGTCTCTTTAGATCTTAGGTCTTTATCAATAACCCAAAAAAGACTCATTTGGACGATGTTATATATTTTTTGTTTAAAATAGTACACAGTGGGGTAGAATAAAACAAGTAAGAAAGGTATAGTCTGTCAAGCCCAATCATTGTATATGTGAATAAACATTCGGGGAGCGGCATTATATGTGACCTGTGGCATTTGTGAACCGATGCTTACATTAAATGTAATGCATATTTTATAAAATACATATGCATTATAATATATTAACACTAATATTTATATGGAATTTATATGATTTAAGGTGATTCCCGAAAGTGGGTCTTATATAGAAGCTATGGACAATAATGGATCGATTATCATAAAATTTACCACTGTGGTTTAAACTGATAAAACTTATTTGTGTCAAATACCAACTTCATACAACATTTTTATTTATGAACGTTAAAGTGATTTTCGGAAGAGAGATTTATATTGGTATCTGTGGGACATTATGAACCGATTTTCCTAAAATTTGGCTAAAAGATGTATATTTGTACAGAACTTACTTGTGACGAATTTAAAACAAAGCCATATTTAAGGTATTTATGGTCGTTAATTTCAAAAGGTTTCATTATGTACTTGTAGCTGTACTGTGTTCACAAGGTTTACGTGGACAGACAGTCAGTCAGCCAACCATCCAGTTAGACGAACTTGCGGTCATCGTTAAGTAGACTCAGAAAGTGTTTTTGAGTCGAACGGTATACTTTAAAGTGGGGGTCCAAAGTTTTTTTGTGCGTTACAAACTTCAGCACAAATGCTATTATGCACCCAACTACCTATGTTGGTGTATTCACCTTTTTTAAATAACGTATATTGTCTGGCTGATATAAATCTTGATCGCGCACTAAAAGACTCAGTTCAACATCTTTTATAGAGCCAAAACTATGACACTTTAAAATTGAATAACTAAACTTCTCTGCCATGTAAACTTCATGTAAATCTAACCAGCCGTTAGAAGTTAGATATTTCCAAAAAATTGTGTGGCAGCACAGCGCACTTGATTTTCTTTTTTATTTTTTTGGGGAAGGTACTGCACTGATTTTTTAATTGCACTTCTTTAAAAAACGGAACCTTTTATAAAAAGTAGTATTTTTTCTATAATAAGTTTTTTGAAAATTCGTATCTTTTTCTAAAAATGTTACATATACTTTTCTTCAAATAATGGAACACTATTTTAAAAATTCGTATTTTTTAAAAAGCAAGTAAAAAATTTGATGCCATTATTCACCAACAATATAATACTTTACACCATTGTGAAGAACCGTTAATGTAATATTCAAAAGAGGCCCTTTTGTGGGAGCAATAGTCAATGGTTCAACCTGTCAGATTTTCACATTATAGTGATTCTTGAAAGAGGTCTTTCTATGGAAGTTGTGATTAATTAGGCATCAATTCTTTTGGAATTTGATAGTTTAATTTATTAAATTAAAAAAAAAACGAAGTCGTTTCTTCATCGAGTTATTGCGGGCGTTGGATTCAAAACACCAAAGGTGTCATTTATTATAAGCTGTTAAAACCGGGTGAAATGATCACGGGAGACCTGTAGCGAACACAATTGATTCATTTGAAGAAAGCATTGAACGAAAAATGGCTAGAATATGCCACTAGAATCGAGTCCAAAATTTTCCGTTATTATAATGCTCGGTCTTATGTTGTGCAACCAGTTGAAAGCTTTGAGAAGTTTAGCACCACTATTCGATTAGTAATGCCCTAGCTTTAATGTGCTCAACTTCATTATAGTGTATTAAAAATTTACTTGATTCGTTTCTGCTCTGAAAACTATTTTTCGGATGGTATCAATAAATTGCAAAAAATATTGAAAAAAAAATCGTAGATTTTGATGTAATGATGTCTCATTAACTTAAAAGTAACATTAATTTTTCGATAAAAAAAATGATGAGAATTAATTCATATACCCAATATGATGTTTATAAAAGTCAAAAGGTCAAAACCCTAATTAATGCATACACCCAATATGATGTTTATGAGAGTTAAAATGTTTGTATGGGGTTTAGGTAAAATATTGAACCGAAGTCAATTAGTTTCAGTAGGTTTTTTCCCTGGGTCATAAAAGGAAAATAACAAAAGATTTTTTTAGCAAAATTTGTCAGTGTTAGTTTTAAACTTTAGGAGATTAGTTAATGTAAAATTTCATCGGATGCTTCGAGAAACAATTTTGTGCAAAATGCTTAAAAATCTGAACTAAATGTACAATAAAGTACCTGGGGATGTAAAGGTTTCAGTAAATTCAGTTATGTGGGTTACGTATCCATACAGAGAAGGAGTCTGTGTAAAATTTGTAGAAAAAACATTTTTAAATTTCTTAAAAATTATCTACTTTTTTTGGTAAATTTATCAGTCTATTAGCAGCAGTCTTATCTGAGACACAAAGAGAAAAGTGCTTTGAGAGTTTTATACAAACTTTTATTCAAGAACACAATAATTCTGTGCTACCCCTGTCAAAGAATTATATGTGCATACTTATAAAGTTCTTTATTTTCTTCAAAAATATGCATTTTAAATTAAATTATTTTTATAGTTTTTATTATTTTAGAGCTTTACACAGAAAAAAAGAATTGAAATGGACTTCAATTATGAAATTGCTTATATTAATTAAATTTTTATTTGATTTTGCTCCAATTACCAAAATGACAATATTAGTTGAGAGGGATAATTGACTTGGGCTAAAATTCCAATTAATTTTGTTTATCAAACTAATTAGAATCAACTAAATTTATATTAATTCAATCAGACAATTAATATTTCCTTCAAAAAATAATAATATATATATAACTAATATACACTGCCTGCCACTTGAATAAGGAATCACATTTTTTTAACTTTAATTAAGTATATCTCCTAAACTAAAGTTTAGAAAAAAATAATTTTTTGCGCAACCAAATTTCAAAGTATTGGCTTTAGTTTCCTGAAGAAATAAAAAATATACATATTTTGTTATACTAAAATTATGCATTTATTCTTTATATGTGTTTCTGTGGTACTATTTCGTGTGTCACTTGAATAAGGAATATTTGAAAACTAAGCAAACTGTAATTTATTTTTAAATTTTGGATTATAAAAATGAATGTTATTATCTTATAGCATTCAATTAGTAATGAGTACTGCCACCATTTTTAGAAATAACCTCAACAATATCGAATGAATTATACTGTTCGCTAATCGACCGGTTGAACGCAGCAGTCAAGAAAGTGCGACCAGAATTGGCTAACAGAAAACGTATTGTGTTCCATCATGACAATGCCAGGCTAAACACATCTTTGATGACTCCTCAAAAATTGACTAAACTTGGCTGGGAAGTTTTGATACTCCCACCATATAGCCCGGACCTTGCAACGTCTGACTATCATTTGCTTCGGTCTCTGTAAAATCGCTGATAGTAAAAATTTGGTCAACCGAAGACTCTTTGAGGGTTACTTGGTCAAGTTTTTCACCGATAAACCATGAAAGTTCTACAGCCATGGAATTGTGAAGCCACCCGAAAAATGATAAAAGATCATAGATAATAATGGTGAAATTAATTTTTAATAAAGAACATTTTGATTCAAAAATTTTTTAAAAAATTGCGGATACCTTTTATATGACTTATTATTTGTCAAAGTTTAAAACTTTACGTATACACCCTTTTAAAATCAATTTAATAAAAAAACAAATATCATATTTTGAATATAATTTGCAAGGAAAATTTCATTATCTTCAGTTAATGATTTCATCATTAATATTGTCATCTGTAAAACCCCTGATATTAAAAAATTGGCCAACCGAAGACCCTTTTAGAGTTACTTGGTCAAGTTTTTCACCGATAAACCATGAAAGTTCTACAGCGATGGAATTATGAAGCTACCCGAGAAATGACAAAAGATCATAGGTAATAATGGCGAAATTGATTTTCAATAAAGAACATTTTGATTTAAAATTAAAAAAAAAAATGCGGATACTTTTTATATGACTTATTATTTGTTAAAGGTTAAAACTTTATGTATACACCCTTTTAAAATCTATTTAATAAAATAACAAATTTCATATTTTAAATACAATTTACAAGGAAAATTTTATTATCTTCAGTTAATGATTTCATCATTTTTGTGGTAGAAAAAAAAAAGTTCATAGCGCCTCAAACTATTACCATTTAAGCAAATTTTGTAAATTTTAAATTTAAATTTAAAAATTTATTGAACATGACTTAAGAATTATTTTAACAGATACATATGAATACACATAGTTTTTTTTTCATTAGAAGTAATTATTCAATCATTTTAACTTCATTTAGACACGCAGATAATATGATCATATTATGAGTTTAAGGAATCATTTACGTATGACAAGTTTATTCCAAAATGCGTATGGTGTTGTTGTTGCTGTTTATATGCTTAAGACTTTGTGTGCTAAACGATGACATCAAATTGTTTTAGCATCTTAAGAATAAAGTATGTATAAGTATTTGTTTGTATATGTATATTCTGTTAATAAATATTTTATATCCTCATTTGTCGTTTTTAATCCCCTGGAGTAAATTTTGAAAACAATTCTTACGTTCTTGAATACAACTGTCGTCCATCATATTTGGTATAATTTTCTTTATTTGTTGCTCTTGCTGTTGCCTTTCTGTCTAAGATGTATTTTAGTATTCAGAGTTTATGACTGACGACGACTATTCAAAAAAAAGTCTTGAATTATTTAATATTGTACTAAACTCTAGTCTTCTTTAGATAATGGGCTATGCTAGTGTCTTTTACATACGAAATGTTGCAAAATATGTATATGGATGTATTTAATGGTGTTGACGTGCGTTTGTGTATGTGTGGGTATATGCAATGAGTTGATGTGATTTTACACAAAGAGTGCACTTTTAATTACATGATACCAAAGTTGATGTTAAATAATGTTGCCGCTGCCATTGAAGATTGAAATGATGATAATGAAAAAAAAAAATAATAAAAATAATAATGAAGACAAAGATGTTGTTGAATATTTGTTGGCCTGTTGTTGACTATGATGACGTTGATGTTGGTGATGATGATGCTGCTGATGATATCCATGATACTGATGCTGATGGTGGTCTTAATATCAGTTTTTCATTTCGTTGAAATTTTTAACACAATCAAACCGACATTTATGTATATACGGGATATAAAAAATGTAATAAGGATCCATAAAGAGCTCATAAATATCAACGCTGTCTTCATCATTTTGATTTTTACTCGTTTGTCATTATAAGCAACGCATTCACATTCTCAATTACATTCTCATTCTACTTCCATTCCTGTTTTATTTTTATTGCAGTTTTTTTTTTTGCTTAAATATTTTGTTTAAATAACACTCCAAGTTATATAGAATTCAAAGTAAAAGTTGGACGAGCTAATATTTTGTTTTCATCTTTTTTTTTAACTCTGACAAATTATAATGTAACACTTGAGAAATGGAAAACGAGAGATGTCTCAATGGGATTATAAATTCAAATAAAAATTAAAATTAAACAGAATTAATAAGAAGATTTTTCTATTTGTTAAATTATAAAATTCGAGAAATATTTTTAAATAAACATGATAATTTTTATGAAGATTTTCATAAGAAATAATATTCTTTAAAATTGGTTTGTTATACATTTAGAGAATTATTAATGTTCCATTAAACTTTAATAGTATTCTTTTTTCTATATCATTTGCAATTAAGTTGTATTAAATTGTCCCATTGTAATGAATTTTTCTTAAACAAGTCTTTAATTGCCCTTGTTGTCTCTGTTTGACAGTACCAAAGTATTCGAAGATTTTTTTTGGATTACAATTAGTCAGCAGTAGAATTATAAATTCATTGTTATATTCGGTGCCACTATACACTTCATTATTCTCTTGGTGTCTTATCCATTTGAGTTTCGTTGCAATCTACACACTAATGTTGAATGTTGTTAATAAGAAATTGTTTCATTGATTCTTGTTTGTTATTTATAGTTTTTCTATCTATTTATAACACCGCAAAATAAAAAGGAAATTTTTTTCTCACATCCCAGCAAAAACTTGTTGGTTTTCGGTAATGGCAACTACTTATTAAAGTAGTTGTTTGGTAATGAGGCGTCATTATTATTTGCCTACTCTATATTACATGAATAAGTATTTAATAGTATAATAGCACAGTAATACTGCAATCACGTGTATCAGTTGACTAGAGCACTGGAATAACAAAATGGTATGTTATGATTAGGGATCGGATTTATATGCATTTATACGTAAAACTAAGCTTTAAAGATATGCTTAAAATTTTTAGTATATATTATAACATATTTTAGGGGCTCATTTTAGAAAAGTAAATGAATGAAATTTCAGCCACTAATTACTTTGTTCCTCTATTACACATTAAAAAGCGAAACATGTGGCTATAAAAACTTTTTACAAACAACAAAAACAAAATATTTATGTTTAAAGAACAGATTTAATAGATTCATTTATCTATATATATAAAAGAAAGTGATGTTAGTTACTATTGTTATAACTCAAGAACGACTAGACCGATTTTGATGATTCTCACCAATTCGGACCGGTCACCGGCCAGAAAAGGATAACACGAAAAAAAATTCGCGAAAAATCCGCGATAAAAAAAAAACTCTTTTTTGTCATAATTTCTTTGCCTTAATAATCATTAAAAATATTTTTTTTAATATAAATTATAACAATTACTGCTTCTGTTTCTATCGAAACGCTTACTTTTTTGTGCAATTTGTTATCTGGTGGTGGTGTAGAATTCTATTTTCAAACGGTAAGTTCCAAGTAAAGCTCATCATTTAGTGAGGTTGTGATATTTAAAACCATTTGTTGTATTTTTGGCATTCGTTATTAAGTGTTATTCACAATGCCGCGACCCCGGAGATCTAATATTTCGCGTCGAACACGTAATGCAAGTACTTATCGTAATATCGTCAATCAATTGAATATATATGAACGAGAAATCGCACTAGAACAACCCCGTATTAGTTTGGCCCGACTTCGTACATCACAAACGCAGGAAGAAAGGCAGGCGAGAAATGAAACGGCTCGGTTAGCAATGAGAAATCGTCGAGCAAATGTAGCAATTCAACAACTTTAAAATTTTTAATCAACGCATAAGAAGAATTGCTTCAAGTTCTGATTTGAATCAAGCAGCGTTCCATTACAACTGCAATTTCGACTACAGCTCTCATCATTCCGTTCAAAAAAAAGACATTGTCTATCCGCTAACCTTAAGATGAAGTAATAAATAAATATAAATTCAAATTTGCCTTAAATACATGCGTATATTTTTTGATTGAGCCCACATCTACATCATATTTAAATTCTTCTGTAAAAAACACTTTATAATAGGTATTCCTTAGATTTTTATTTAAAGGTCGTAAATTTCGTTAAAATATCAATTTAAATCGTTCAGTAATACAACACTAATGTTTGCTTAGGGCCAGCAACGCGGCTCGGGTCAGCTTCTACATCATATTTAAATTCTTCTGTAAAAAACACTTTATAATAGGTATTCCTTAGATTTTTATTTAAAGGTCGTAAATTTCGTTAAAATATCAATTTAAATCGTTCAGTAATACAACACTAATGTTTGCTTAGGGCCAGCAACGCGGCTCGGGTCAGCTAGTTTAAAATAAACTCCAAAAATATGTTTTAAGAAATTTATATGCACTAAAATTTTTAATAATTTACACTTATGTAAGCATATTTTAGGGGCTTATTTTTATGTATAAATTCATGCAAATCCGCGCCCTAGTTATGATATATCGTAATCAAAGTTGACAGTTAAATTTGGTGCAAAATCATTAAAGTTTAAGGACAAATTAAAAAAATCATCCAAACAATTATTTGAATCGTTAAGATCAAGGTTTTTTCTATAGGCTAATGGATATTTTGTATGATTTAAGTGAGGAAATATTTGCAATTGTAGTAAAGACTGATTTTTATTCACGCAATGTTTATCTCCAGAGCTATTGAACAAATTAAAAACAAGTAAGAAAGGAAGAGGTCTTGTGTAAGGCCTATATCCAATTGTTGACTGATAACTGTGTTAAATAAAATTAACATTTAAATAAAAAAGACGTATGCATTATTTTACTAATATTTATATTACATTTATACTGTTTGGGGTGATTCTCGAAAGTGGCCATTATATGTAGCAACTGTAATCAACTGACCCTCATAATTTTTTGCTGCGGTTTCTTCTCATATAAACCATATTGTTGTAAAATATTAACTTGATATTAACATTTGTATGGGATTTAGGTACATTAAAGTGATTTTCAGAAGAGGGGTTTAATGGGAGGTATAGTTAATTATGGACCGATCTTCATGAAAATCACAGAGCCTTGTACTTATATAAAATCTATTTGTGAAAAAATTCATTAAAATATTGCTATATTTAAAGTTTTTATGATCGTTAAACTCATATTCAAGATAGATATATATTTGCATGGGGGCTAGGTGAAATAATAGACCAATAATAACCAATTTCAATAGGCCAAAATAATTGCTGGTGCTATCATTAAGGTATCTTAAAAATAATGGACTCAGAAACCCAATCTGAGTCGATTGGTAGATTGAAAAATGGGATCAATTTTTTGTGCGTTACAAACATCAGCATAAACGCATAATATTCCAACCACCTGAGGTGGTTCACAATGTGAGATTTTGCCAAATTAGTCAATATATTGATAAGAAATAAGATCGAGAAATAAGATGCAAATCAAGTGAAACTCTACGAATATAAATTGTAGATATAAGAAAACTATTTCACAATTTATTATCACTTCTGGTCCATAATTGACACAAATTCTTATATTACCAATATGAAGGTTAAAAATCTGAGTATTCATTTTGATCATAAGAAGCAGTAATAAGCTCCCGATTTGCTAAAACTTATGATCTATATGTTCAATTATATGTTCAATTATAGTTTAAAACTAATACGCGCAAATAACAAAAGTTAAGAAAATATCCTTTATATTAAATATGAAAAATATTTTATTTTTATTTTAATTTAAAGAATATAATTTCAAAATGATATTTTCTTAACTTTTTGTTCTACAACATTTAAGTAAAAAAACCGTATTATATTGCAGAGATTTTTACCTTTTATTTTACACCCGTGTTAAAATGATATTTTGTATAAATCTTTGTAAATATTTTATACACAGAAAATATTATTACCGTATATTTTTCAACTAACACAGTTGTTTCATTTTGCAGCTAAATTTAATAAATGAATTCAAGTAAATATAAAATAAAAATAAAATTTAAGTAAAATTTTACTTCTCACTTAAATTTTTAATTCATTCAATTATCTACTTGATCAAATTTTAATTTTTTTCTGTTTTTCACTTTTTACAATTTTTAGTAATTGATATAATCATTTTGGTGAGAGGTGCATATTTAAAAAAAAAAAAAAAATAATAATTGAATGAATTATTTACTAATATATTTGGTGATTGGTCCTTTTCTGTGTAAGCTAAAAAAATGTGTATTCTTCGATACATTTAAGTCAATTTAAGTGCAATTTTGACGTGGTGGAAAAAAACCGATTAAAAACCGAAGATTTTACCGAGTATTAAAATTAAAGAGAAACTCTATTTCTTCTAAGCAACACGATCTCGTGATATTTTTGTAACAACTTGCTTATATTTTATTTAATGAAAATTTAAGGTTCTCATTACATTACATAACATATTAACTACTTTCAGTGCATAACTTTAAAAGAAATTAACATTTTTCCAATAACAATCATGCGCTAAAATCATTATTTCTGCATCTCATTTCAGCAATTCCCAATAGCAAATTCTAGTTCTTTTTTCGTTTTTTTTTTAAGTTTCTTTTTTGCTGGGAAGCGATGTCTTAATAAAAATGTTATGACGAGCATTAATTGGATTTCTACTTATAAATATATAAGCAATCACTTTCATGAACCCCTGTAAGGATATTGTTAATATATAAACTTGTTTCCTAAAATAATAAAAACAGGACATGCTGTTTATTTGTTCGCTTGCTGAGAAAGCACTTAAGAATTTGAATTTAATCTAATTAAAAAAAAAATTGATTTTAAAACATTATAACAAATACTTTGGTATTCCCTGTCAGAAGAACCTGTTTCTATGTATTTCAAAATTTTACAATTAACAAAAGAAATGAATTAAACTTTTTAAAATTTCTTTATTTTCCATCCATACAAAGAAGAAATACAATTAAATAATTAGCATAAGAAAAGGAAATGGGAAAAGAAAAAACGAATATATTAAATAAAATAAAAGTGTGACATTAGATGAATGAAATGAATTAATATTCAAATTCATAGATCCATTAACGTGGGAATTTTTCTTAAAGAAAGGTTAGATTTTTGAATAATTAAAAACTAAAAACTTTTTAAAATTTGTATGACATATATCTTAAAAATCTTTCATATACTCTCTTAAAAGCAATACTTTATCTTTAAGTTATAAAGAAAGCATTGACATTTATTCAGTAAAAAAAAAACAGTTGTCATATGCTTCATATCCTTTTTGTGGAAAAAAACTTAGAAAAGGTGATTGTTGTAACCCTTTTTTCGCTCCCTTTCTATTTTACACACTAATAATACAATTGTGTTTTATTTTATGGTTATTGTTAGTCCTTTAACTATTTTGTAGTTTTTTGTCAGCATCCTAGTACAACACAAAAAACGAAAAAAAAAACGAACCCAAACAGCATCCTTTAGCATTATGTATGAAGCAAAAAAAAAAAAAAAATAATAATTTGCATATGCTCTGGTATGTAGTATGTGTTCCACAGGACATCATCATTATTCATCAGTACTTGTATGTCAAATCCGTATTTACGTGTTGTACGTCTTTTCCTGCTAGAATATTGTTTTTATGCTATTTAAAATTCCCTAAACAAGTTACCCCTTTTTTTTTACAAAAGAACTTAAATTAAAAAAAAAAAGCGGTGAAAAAGTGCTAAAAAAATAGTTAATTTTTTAGAATTTCAATTTGGTACATTATTTCCCATTTAAATGCATTAAATTCTTTTTCACATTAATAAATGTGGATGAATTTTTTTAACGGAATTTTTACCTGATTTTTTTTTAATAAATATCATTTGAAATTATTTTAATGTATAAATAAATATACAGATGTTTAAAACAATTCAAATATTCACACATGTTTTTTATTTGTATAATATTTCCTTTTTTGATAAAAACTACTGAAAATTATTTCAAAAACTGGTTTATTTTTTGACAGGATTATGTCAATTTATTTGAATGTATCAATTTTTGATCTGGTTACATTTACTTTTTATAGAAATATGATTTGTAATAGATAAATTATGAATAGAAATTTCTATCGCTTGAAAGATTTATTTGATCTTTAACTGAAATTGGTAACATTTGTTTGTTTAGTTATAAACTGTTTATATTTTTGAGAGTTTATAAAATATTAATAACTTTGTAAATAAAACTTATACTAAATTTAATAATAAAGTTAGAAAAATATAGAATTTTGAAAAGTATTTGGAACGAAACATTTTTCTAACCGATAGTAGTGATAGAGGGATTTAGTTTTCAGGCACCAGCATGACTGAACCTAAGGAATGTCTGACTGAGAAACCAAGTATTTTTCGAAAACTACTCAACTTGTAGTCATGGACGTATCACAATTTTTCATGCCAGATGAAGTTCCAGAAAATTTAAGCAAAGTTAAACCTTTCAAGACGATTAAACAGATCGAATTTCAATGCCTAAGAACATTGGCGAGTTAAGAGAGGAGTATCCGACAACGATTTTCAACCTCTCATTGAGAAGCCGGTTATACCAAATACCTGTAAAATGAGTAGAGTCATTCCGATATTGAAACCTGAGAAAAACCTTTGGTACCGTAAGCTACGCCACTCTGCACTATTTGGCATTTTTTGAGATAAAAAATGACAAAATAAGTGATTAATTTAATTCTTAAAATTATCTTTTTGTAATAAAGTTCGGTACCAAATATAAATAGACAAAATTACATGTAAATCGAATGCCATAACAATCATTTATTACAGTGGTTGTTTTGTACGGCGCACAGTGGTTTAGAAATGAAATTCATTGGCCACAAGTCCAATTTTTTATTAACACCTATTTCCAAAATTTTAATGCCATTAAATAGTCAACATATTGAAACTAAGGTGGCTAAAAAATTAGATATAAATATTGGTAATTGAGGGCGTGGTATGTTGTTAAAGATAAATATTTTATGTTATTTTATAAAAAAATGTGACTTTTGTAAATTTTATCTTTAAATGTGAAATTTTGATATGGTATGCATTACACTCGTAAATAGGAATCCAATTCTATGAAGGACTTCTTCATATTTAGTGTAGTTCGCAGCAGTAATGAGTTGTGACTAATAGAGATGCTAACACATGCAAGTTACGGCATGAATGTCATATTTGGAGATCGCCCAATGGTAAGGTAAGCAATACAAAAAACATTATATAATAGGCAACGCTTTCCGGACTCGCAGAGACCGTGCCGTTCTCAATTTATGACTAGATTGGTATTAAAGCTTTCATGACATCCACCATATATTTATAGCTCAACTTATTTCACTCAATCCAATGGATTTGTGGACTAATCTTATAGAAGTAGCTCTATTTATTGGTCTTGACTTTCATTCAGAAAACCCCGATTACAATTATATAGTTATAAGGTGTTACAACAACCATTCGCATTCGCTGTCCAGCCATTGGCCCACTGGGCGCCGTTATATTTTTATTACAATCTTAGCGTTATGATTAAGAACTGAAGCATTTAATTCATTGGATTATATTTAGAAGTCGTCGTATCATTGTCATAACCAGTATTAAGTTTGCAGACTGAGAGTTTGAATTTATTACTGACCATAGTATCATAGTTTGCTGTATATTTTTCCATTATCGTCGGATTATATGAATTTGTCATTATTAGCCGTGATTCTACAGAGTAACTTATGCTAAACGTAATAACCACTAGTTTATTTTGATTGGCTCGTTTCAAAATTATTTGATTTGAATCACGGGATATTTCGCTCTAATAATTTAAAAATCCCGGGATTTTCGGGATTGGCATCGCTTATAGGCACTATTTAACTTGGAAAATGATTTTTTTTAGATGAACTGATTATGTAAATTCAATAGGTATAAAAATTGCTCAATAAAATTCACATTATTATAAAATCCAATAAAATAAGTTTAAAATATAAGCAGTTTATAAAACCTAAATTGATGACTCAGTGTCTGTTACTATCTCTACAAAGTTGGATTTCACTTGCCACAAAATGTATCATCATAAAGTAAAGGCATAAAAAATGCGAATGAAAAAAAAAATCATTGACTAAAATAATAAATGTTGCAATATGAATAGAATGCAAAAAATGCAATTACGTTTTCTAAGTACATACTTATAATAAATAAAAAAATACACATACAAACGCTGGAAAAAACACTATTGTTTAAGTGCACATTATACATGGCAACATAAACATACAGATGAAATACTTACAAACACAATCGCAAAGATTATTATTCTTCGCATAAATATTAAAATGTACTCTCGTATGTACATTTACTAGTATTTTTTGTGTAAATACATTACATAACGAAAATGTAGACAAAAAGAAAAAAAAAAACGAATTGATGGCTTTATGGATGGATTCTAAGTAAATCATATGCAAATCATAATTATATGCAACGATAATACTTACACACTTCAAAATATGCATTGCCATAAAATTTCATAAAATCACAATCATAAGTATGAGCCCATAACAATAATAATAATACTACGAACTTAACATGCATTATTTTTACTTCCATTTTTGTATAAACTAAAATGCATTTTCAATAGTTAAATGTAGACATAAAAAAACAAATGAAGTGAATGTGGAAAAAACGCAACTGCAAATACTTAAGTGGAATAGAATGTTGAATAAATGAAAGGATTGGTAAGTATGTACGGTAAGTAAGAAGGTGGGTGGGTAAATCTGTCAGTAGTTCTATTGATAGATTTGGAAGGTTACTTTGAGTTTCGTCTATAAAGGAAACTCATATTGGATTCCTGATTACCTTTCGAAGCTCAGGTAATGTGCATTTGAACATGTTTTAGTCGATTGGCAGAATAATGTAAATTTTCTATTACCATGATTGTTAAATATTTAATAAGTCTTTTGAATGAAGTTAAAAATCCTACTAATTTCAGATAAGTGCAATATTGACTCTTTGGAAATTATTTCTCTCAGATGTGTACCATAAAAGGAAGAAACCAAAGGTTGCATTGGCGTTTTGGTGAGAGTGGAATCTTAAGCCTTTCTTTTATTATTTTGCTACGACACTCTAGTAGGACAGAACAGATCATTGCTTTATCAGTACATTTTTGGATCGTTTAAAGGCGCCACGAACACTTGAAAAATCATTAGTATTATCCAGAAATATTTAGCCCGTTCCTTCTTTATAAACTGTATTTAAGTGAAGCAAATGGGTGGGGTGATGGGGTTAAATCAGGTATCTGATTTAACTGTCAGACATCATCGACTTGAAATTAAGGACCTTGTGAAACACTCAGAAAACCTGTGTATTTTACAGGCAGACATTAACCCATTTCCAAATGTTTTCGAGAGTGTTTAAAAAGATGATCGAAGGATATTCAAATTTTTGTTGTGATAAATGGATGAATGGACTGCTTTAAGGTGAGATTGAGAGTTATTATGAGTTATGTGACACTTCTTAATGAGCATAGCTCATAGAGCACATTGTTACATATGTTGGGAACCACAGGCTAATTACTGCACCAGAATCCAAATTATCGAAGTAATACCAATGAAAGGAATGTTCACAGTTTATTAAAATACCTAAGGAAAATTTAGAATAGTAATCAAATATTATGGTCTTAGATATCTAGAGTGCGAAATATTTGAGAAATACCTTAATAGTTCCTAATGATGTTCTTATTTTTTCACTAATCAAGATAATTTCTGTTTGTTGAAAGCAGGATAGGACTCGAGGGGACCAAATTTGAGAGTAGGATTTGGGATGACGAAATTTGGCTCAAATATTTATCTTGTTTTAAGTTTGATTGGCATTAAAAATGGACAAAATCGGTTAATAAACAAAACAGTTATGGGTCAAATATTTAAAATATAGGGTGTCCGTTGTAACTTCAGTTCATAATTTTTTGCTGATATCTCTTAAGCAAAAGTATGTAAAACAACGAAATTTTGTAGAAATAGTTCGAGAATTGATATAAACTTGGAAACCAAAAATTGACGTGGTCCACCCACTTTACCGCCCACAATTTTGTGCAATTAGTACAAGGACCAATGTAAACTTGGAAACAAAAAATAGGCGTGGTCCGCCCACTTTACCATACACCTAATATCGGATGAAATTTAAAAAAATTGCAGATGGTTATATTCAAAGACTAATATTTTTATTTTTTAACATACCTTGGTGAATTTTTTTCGCTATAGTGGGTACAAATTTCTTTTATAAAAATGTTTATTCGAGACCTGGACTGGATCGTTTGTATTGTTGGGAACCCAATAGTAGAAACTTATTTCTTCGTCGAAGAAAATTAACTTTTAGAAACATTTGAGTTCCAATCTCTTCAATATTGGCTTGAAATTAGAGAATTTGTATTAACGAGAATTTTGTGAACAAAGTTTTAAAATGAGTCGTTCACTATTGTTGTTGTAGCTATAACTATATATTTTTAATCGAGGGTTCTGCTTGAAGGTTAAGTCAAAGAAACTGCTTCTACTAGATAAGTCCACAAATCCATAGCACATAGTAAGATAGGATTAATCAGATATTCCAATATGTGGAGGGTGTCATGAGGACCTTGCCCACATGCTGGGCATAAATTTGGGACGTCACTGTCAATGCGAGACCAGTAAGCATTAAACATTACTATCACATCATTGTGATACAACTACTCTTGTTTTTCGTAGCAGATTCTATTTATTATATGTAATAGGTGGTGGGCGGCCTCTAAATACGACATTCTATGAATGTCGTTCAAAGCTGCCATATGTGATCTGCGATCAACTTGATCCTGCACATACATAGTATATACGAAGGTCTTTCCTGATATGCTTTGGTGTAGTCTCCAACTGTTAAAGTTTGGATGACACCTCCGGTGACATCTCGAAAGGAACTGCTCAGTTAGCATTTTATTATGTTCCTTAATGCTCCATTACTCTACCGTAAATGTAAATGTAAACGAAACGTGAGTTTATGGTTACTTAAAAAACGTAAATATAGTAAGTATTTTGTTGGTGTTTTGTATACATCATTATCGGTGATGTCAATTAAACATATTTCCAGTAAATCTCTTGTAATTTAAAACTCACTAGATTTGTTCTTTTTTTAATTTAGCGATTTTTATACAAATCAAAATTGTACTTTTATAACAATTTTTTATTTTAAATTTTAAATTATTGCTTTATTTAAATAATTTAGTGTTACGTAAAAATGTAGAGCTACCTAATTTCATTAGGTTCGTACGTTACATTTACTTTTATGAGTATTCGCATATATATAACTATTATAAGCAAAACGTGTTAGCTGATTCATTAAATTTACACTTACGGTAGAGTAATAGAGCCTTTAGCCGGAAGAACTTTCGTTTCGTTATATAGGTGGTGGGGTAAGATTATTTGTAGGCAGCCTGCTTATTGGTTTTTAGGGCTGCATTTTGGCAGCTGTAAATATTTTTCCACTGGATATCACTCAACGAAAGAGTTCACACTGGTTTCTTTGTTCATACCCCAAGTGCTGTCGGCTAGCGCTATGTGGACCTTGTTTCTACTTTTTAATATGTGTGTGATTGCATGGGCTGAGGAGGTAAAAAGTCTATCGAATGTTAATTTCATTTGAGTTAATCGCCCTGGAAGGCTTAGCGTTGTTGGTGGACTCTGTAACTTCAGTTGGAGTGAAAAGTTTGTGACATCTCCATGACTGGAAATTTCACATTGTCTCTTTCTGTATGCTCAATAAATTGTTAACAAAACGCACGCTAGTATTCCTTAGGGTCGGTCATAGTGGTATCTGCAAACTTATTCGCTACCATATCATATTTCTTCTTTGAGTTGGAGGGAGACTGAACTGTTGACCATAACTTGCCAACTCCTGCAATCCTAAGATATTTGGTTATTCCAGATATCATCATGCTCATCTGCGAGTCTTCCTGCTTCGGATGAAAGTGCGGAGACATTACTAATATTTTACCAGCAGAAACGAAGACGACTGATGCGGTGACAGTTCGGCTATGTGTTCGTTGTATGGTGTAAGTAAATCATTGAAGCGGCGGTTTTAATTCTCTGAAGCTGTGCCAATCTGCTTTCTTTTGGTTCATATAAGTACAGAGCTCAGAGACGTTGGGTCTGTCCACAGATATGACTGCACGCTAGGTTTCGCAGTTGATCAGACCAGGACTCGAAATGGTGATGTCTTGGCGATTTATTTAGCGTTAAAGTGTCCGTCGGTGGTTAGTTTTCGAATATAAAGTTTTAAACATTCCTTCCGTGACTGCAGTCTTTCACTCTTAAGCGCTTTGAAGAAGTTCTTAAAAAGGCCAAGTTCTATGTGAAGAGGTGTTCGGAAAATATTTTATGAGTTTAGAAGTAGTGAAAAGAAATCGTTTTTTCTTATATCATAAATCACTTTTGAATATGATTGAAGTTAACTTTTTAGTGACTTCAGTTTCCAAATGAATATAGTCCCCAAATATGTTAAGAAGTTGCCAATGTTTTGTAGCTCGATTTGGAAATATTGGAATGAAATTCTCTTTAGAACTAGATGCTGAAAGTAGAACATATTTATCAATTGAATATATTGACATTTAAGGGAGAATACATCTTTTATATATTAATATTGATTTAATAATATTTCATTAATAAAATATCCATCAATTAACTACTACTGCAGCATTAAACAAACGCCATTCAACATTAGCAGTACTATACTCGAATTGGTCAGTCTATGGTTTCTCTATTCCTCCAACAAACACGACATACTCTTGTCCAATGTATGCTCGATATACAAAAGGCATGTTTGAAAAGTTTGCTTAAATCAACAATAAAATTCCAGAATTAAGGTTGTTAATTAAAAGTTTTTAAATTAAAATGGAAATAATAAAACAAAATGTTTTTAAAATAATCGATGAAATTCAATGAAAAAGTTTTATGTATTCGCCCAGAAAAATTCGCACATATACATTAATATGTTTATTGTATAAATGTTTTTGTATTTCAACAAGTACAAAATATTTTTCTATTCATCATTCCAACACAAAAAAAAAGTTTTATTCATAATTTGCATGTTGTATTTGAAAATCATGTTGTAGCGCTTTTCGATAGTGCACAATGGGGTTGATAGTACAGTAAATATTAGGTGGGTCAGTGAAAAATAAGATTTGTGTGAGCGGGTCTTGTTTTGAGTGCTTTGTGATATTTTATGTAACCATGTATGGGTACAAACCGAAACAAAAACGTACCGATAGTATTTTGGATATGGCGTTATGGTTCTTTGTTCATTTGTATCCAGGATCTCTGTTCCCTCAATCTCACTTGGAGTGGGACAGTCGATGTTGTTGTCCATGATTGGATCTATTTTCTTAGTGTTGGAATTCTGTGGTACCAATGGGTTGTAAAAATTGTCTCTCCATACCCTCAGTACGCGCTCTGGATCAGTAGTTAATCCTTACAGGAGACCCCTGTTCCATACATTTTTCGCTTTACTTTTCGGTAAAATTTTCGGCTTTATTTTTGCTCATACACAACTCTATACACGCGCTTAAATAATCGAGTTGTCTATCGCCTCTTCTCCCTATACTTTTCGCGGGCAGCTCACTCGCATTGCCAATAGCTGCAGTATCGTTCTGTATGCAGCGTTTTTTCTAGCAAGCGTTGCAGTATTCCTCGTTGTAACATATATTACTATAAGGTGACCTTATATACTACAGTACTGTACTGGCAGCAATACGCTGCCACAGCGCATTGATATTTTGAGGAGGGAGAGTATTTCAAAGCAGTTAAGCCGGAATACACATTAGCTATTCCGTGGTCTGCAGCTTATCGATGTCGCGCTTTCTTTGTGCTTGGCTACTTACGCCCAGCTAAATCTTGTGCGAACCTTCGCTACAGTAAGGTAGTGATCAGAGTCGATGTTTACACCTTTAATCACTCGTACGTTCATCATACTCGATGCATGTCTTCTATCAATTACCTTACAATATATGTTAGTTAAATATTATTAAGGCCCATTACCGAAGTACCTCTTATCTTTGTTTTTGATTTTTATCATTAGCATTCCGTTTTTCATTCTGAAGACATTGGGTTTAATAATCGATGTTTATCTGAAAACTATTCTAATCTAAGACAATAAATCTATATGGATTTTCTGTTCTTAAAATCAGAATATTTTTCAGATAAGCATCGATTACTATCCTTAATGCAAAAAGCAATGTCCTTTGAACCATGCTAAATACATCCGAGTCAGTTAGGTAATAATAAATTTCTTATTATGCCTTATGTCAGTATTAGCGTTATCGATTGGTTGGTCATCACCTGGAAAACAATCTAGGTGCAATGTTGTCATATAAGAGTCGACTGTGATTTTCATATTTTATTCAGATTGTACATAGTAGCTTTTACTTCCATCTTTTCCTATGTGAAGTGTGTTTTTAAGATAATGAACTTAAGAATTTGTATAGAAAAATATTATCCAACCTTATTCCCACTTTCCTGCAACCTTTATTATCTCACATACTTCTTAGGATCGCCACTCACCTACTGCTCACACTTCTGTGTGTAAAATATGGAAAACTGTAAAAACGTAAATCTTCATATCTCTTCTAAAGGCTATATATGTCCGTTATGGAATATTGTTTGAACTTTGCTGACCAAACAAGTAAAACACCATCAAGAAATCCTTTCAACAGGACAGTCTCATGAGCAATCGAGGAAAAACGTAAGAACACTCAGAGAGATAAGGCAAAAATATTGCAAGTATATGATATATATCCACAATCTCTAACTTATTTTACCTTATACGGGAGATGGACGGTAAAGTGGAGGCATCGCGCCAATTTTTGGTTTTCGATTTCAGATCGATCCTTGAAGTATTTGTACACAATTTCGTTTGTCGTAAATGCTTATGTTTAAGAGTTTATATGAAAAAATATTTGAGCCAAATTTGCTAGATCGTTAGATTTTCAAGAGAACCCAGAATATATATATTTTTTTCGGGTCTTAGATGATTATTTCAGTGGCAAGTCACTGAATAAAATGAAAGGATCGCTTCGGAACCTTGTACTTCAACAACTTAACATTGTACAAGATAAGAAGATTTTTAGGTATTAAACACTAGTGTTTCTAGAGAATAGTGAAAAGAGTTACTTCTGTTGTAGCATCGAATCCAAATTGATCGAAGTTGTCGTAGAGCACGCACTCATTTTTAATTGATTAGGACTTTATCAACCTAAGATTATATTTTATGCAGCACTTATTCACCAAACTAAGTTTATTTTTTGTACCTACCATCAAATATAAATATACCCCCCATATATTGGATTTGTCATTTCATGTCTAATATGTCGAAAAAATCATTTAAGACCACATAAAGTATATATATTCTGCTATGTCCTTCTGTTTGTTGAAAGCAGGATAGGACCAGAAATTTGGGGGTAGGACTTGGGGGGACGAAATTTGGCTTAAATATTTATCTTGTTTGAGGTTTGCTTGGCATTAAAAATGGACAAAATCTGTTAATAAACAACAAAGTTATGTTTCAAATAATTAAAATATAGGGTGTCCATTGTAACTTCAGTTCATATTTTTCTGCTGATATCTCTTAAGCAAAAGCATGAACAACAACGAAATTTTGAACAAATAGTTCGAGGATAGATATAAACTTGGAAATCAAAAATTTACTTTACTGCCCACATCCATTTAAGGTGCAATATCAACGAAATTTTTTACAATTAGTTCAAGGATCAATGTAAACTCGGAAACAAAAGATGGGCATGGTCCACCCACTTCACCACCCACCTCTAATATCAGGTGAAATTTAAAAAAATTGCAGATGGTTATATTCAAAGACTAACATTTTTATTTTTTAACATAGCTTGGTGAATTTTTTTCGCTATAGCTGGTCCAAATTTCACCCGATTTTTTTATTAATATAATGTAAAGAAAGAATATTTACGGAGTCAAAAGTTAAAGGAATTAAAATTTTTTTTGTAAAAGAATACAGCAAAAGGATTGATTTGAGATTTTGTGGATATTAATTATTTTTATTTATGCAATAACTTTTTTGTTAGTGAATATTTCTAAATTGAATTTTATACTTGAGTAGATTGTTTAATGCTTAACTTTAAATGACAAATGTAAAAAAGTGAATAAAAAAACTCTTTTACATTTGTCAACAGAAATCCCGCAATTCCCAAAGAAAAAAACGTTTAAAAATTTCCAAGAATGGGAATTTTACTTTTTTGCTATATCTGCCCAAACGATATCGGGGAGCGAATATTTATATCACCAAAAAATTAAAAACGTATTAGTTGATATTAGAAATATTAAAATTTTCTCACTCCAGCTTTGCGATTTGAGAAATTCAGGCGAAAATTTCGGAATCCCAAGTTCTCACAGGAATCAATTTTTTCTTTATTATTTTTTCCTTTAGAATATTTTGTATTTAGTTATCTTGCAGAACAGAAAAAGAATGCTGCCACTTGTTTGTCCAAAAAACAGGAAAAAAATCGACCTTTTTTAAAGTTAAAATTTAAAAACCTATAATTTTTGACTCCGTAAATATTTTTCAAAGTTTTTTCTTTAGACTATTTTTATTTATTTTAATCTTTGAAGCCCAATATCTCGTAAACTGAAAGAGATAAGATTTGCACACGACTCTAGACACCCAGGGTGTCTAATTTCGTACGTCCTTTGGGCCCTCCCCCGGTAGGTCTTTATGGTCCAAACTAAAAACTTCAACTCTCTATCTCTATCACTTTGTGAAATTTCATTGAAATCTGAACTGCCGTTCCGAAACTACATAACTATTTCTATATTATTTTTTTGTTCGCCCACTGTACGCTCTTGTTTAGAAAGACCTATTATTGCGATTTACTGCAAGCTTATACACAAACATGATTTATATATCTATGTCCAATTAACCTATTGAAATGCCCAGATACTGTTCCGAATTTATGAAAACGCTTCAAAACCGTTTGTTGCTTAACCAATATGATCGTTAATTTGCATTATACTTCTCACACACACACACACACAGCATAATGTCCAATCAAGTTTAATGTAAGTTAGAGCCTTTGATCCTCTTTTCACTGCTTTATTAATAATCATTAAATTAATATTCAATTTGTCACCAATAAGGATACTTCAATATTTCATTATGAATCTAGTTAATTTCATTGGATCCACAGGATAACAATATTCTAGGACTTGTTCTACAACAATTTTCTCACCAATTACAATGCTAAGATTTGTGGTAAGTTAAACGAATGAAACCTAAAACTCACTCCGGTATAGAACATATAAAGAGACTGCGCGCAATTTACTTTGGAGGAATAACTAAAACCAGAAAATGATAGAATGTCTTAAGCTTCAGAACCCCAGTATACCTTGCACCAAAGGTTATAGATGTCTCAGTTAAATAAACAATTGAGCTTCGTTGGTTCGATAATAGGCGATGAAGATAAAGTACATAAAGTTTGCAAATAATCTGCTTTCTGGAATATATCTAACCCAAGTCAAAGAAGTAGGAATCGTTCTATAAAAGTAACAATTTTATTTTGTTGCGATTACATAAGAAAAAGTTTATGACATTTGAGTAAATTTTAAATTTATATATTGCAATTTTCAATCCTATAATGTATACTTTAAAATGACCCCATAGTGCTGAAAATTTTTTCTTTCATTCCCATTCTTAATTAAAAAAGCAGCAATAGAGTAAAAAGATGTAAGAAGAAAAAACGAAAAACTTGTTGGAAAATCATCCACATGTTAGTATAGTGTCCTCCTGTATAAATTGTAATAGTATTGAAAAAAAGTTTTAAAGCGGGCGCAAGATATACTAAATACACGTACAAGTAACATCATCATCACCATTATCGTCATAGCCAAAGTTGTCTTTCGTTCGTTAATGTAATTTCCATAAAAACATTTTGTTACTTATTTATCTTAATTAAAATAAATTTACATTTTTCTAATTTAACACAAACGCAAAATATCAAACACATACAAGAGACAGCTACACAACATAAGGACACTTACTCACTTTCTTACTAAAATCTCGAGCTCTCTTTCTTGGTTTCTATTTGCTGTATTGGTGTGTTTGTAGTTGTTGGGCATTAGTTGCGCTTCAGTAAAGAAGGACATGTCAGCCACTTGGAGTTTAACGCCACATTATGGTGTTTTTTGGCGAGGAGGTTGGATTGCAAGGGGAGTTTAGTTAATGTTGCTGCTTGTTGTGGACAAGCAGGTCGTACATTCATTTTTAGCATTAAAAGGACATAATTTTTTTTATTGTCGAATTGGAAAATAAATAGAAATTAAAAAGGAAAGCAAAACGAAATGACAACAACAAAATAATAAAAAAAAAACTTCTTTAGCTATGGCTTGTTTAGTTTGAGTAGATCTCATTAGCAATTCGTTGAAGTCGGGGATACTTTTCATTACTTTTCTTGTTATTTTTAAATTTTTTTTTTTCTTTAAAACAATTTTTTTTTAAACTGGTCCTATGGCAAAAGAAATAATGCATAAAAGTCACGAAAATGCGCAAAAAGTAGAAAGAAAAGAAAAAAAAATATATAAAATAAAATTAAAAGCCGATGAGTGAGAATGGAGAAAAAGAAATTATTTTATGGCACAAGAGAACCAGTATAAAATTATTAAAAGAAATCCATACAAATTGGGGGAAAATCATATACACGAGTTTTATAAAAATAACGTAGAGTAAACAATGGAAAAAAATATTAACAAAATACACTCAAAGAAATTTGTGTTAAACGATCTACTTTAAGAAAGAGAAAATTTACCATAACGTGAACAAAATGGGAACAGTCCTAGTAATAGTGCTAAAATCGCTGAAGCGCATAATGATCTCTTACAAAATGTTTAAAATCATTAATGAGATTCGCAGATCTAATCCCAACTAATACAGAACTTAGAATACTCTACAAAAGTAATTTTAATTATAATATAGTTCTCCTATATGGTGTTATTGCTTGCCACCAGTGTTGCCAAATGCCTCAAGAAATAAGGCAAAGAAAAGTATGTTTTTTTAAATTTAGAAACTTATTTTTTCTCATTAGTTTTCATATTTTTCTAACGAGATTGTAATAAATTTATTAACAAAATAAGGATCGATTTTACCCGTTTTTACCATTTTTACTCGCTTAACATACGAATTTCCAAAAATCCCGTCAGCCCAAACGTCTGAAGCTAGACAGATGAAATTTGGACCGTAGGTTGGCCTCTCGCCAAATAGATCCACTAAGATGGAATTTTTGGAAATTCAATGGTTTAGGGGGTAATAAAGGGCAAAAATGGATAAAATCGTTAATTTTATATCTCCTAAACTAATACATTTAGGCTCAAGACAATGTAATACCTATCGTTACCCATTTAAAAAATAAGCGGACAGGTGTCTGGTACTTTTCTAAAAATAAGTCTTTTTAATTAGAAAACGGCTAAAACTGTATTTTCGTTCTTTTTTTGGCACCATACGTGTATTCCAAATCAGTAAACATGCAAGTAAAATGTATATCGCGTTCGTTACTTATCGAAAAATGACAAATCAAAATTTGTCACTTTCTGGAAATTCAAACGTTTAAGGGATAAAAATCATATCTATTTTTGGTACTTCCTTCATAAAACATTTTTGATCTATTTATTAACATATACATATGCGTTTTAGAAATTCATTGGAATACAATTTTTGTTACATCCATGGACAAAAAAAAAGTACCAAAAATGTTTATTAAATTTATAAACATGAGCTTATGTATATATGGTCCTAAGTGATTGAGAATTTACAAGAGAGGAATTTGTGGTACTATTTAGTTCTTCTAAAGGTACCTTTTTGAATTTTTTGTAATTGTTAACCTAAAAACATGAAATTTAAGATACATGGTCCTACATGGTTAATAATTCATGGGGGGAGACTTTGCGTTATTTTTTGTTTTGTTAGAGATCGATGGTTCCATGTAAGTAATAATACACAAGAGGGAACTTTGTGATACTTTTTCATTTTTATAATGGTACTTTTTATATTTTCTATAATATTGAACCTAGAAATATGAAATTAAAGCTACGTGGTCCATTGTGAAATTTTCTACAATATTGAACATAAAGCATGAAATTGAACATATGTATATGGTCCTAAGTGAATGAGAATCCATTAGAGGGGACTATGTGGTACTATTTAGTTCTACTAATTGTATATTTTTAATTTTTTTGTAATATTGAACGAAGAAACATAAAATAAACGAATTATATTCCAAAAATTACGAAAAATCGGCTCAAAATTTTGGATTATTTTTCATGTGAAATATGAACCAAATTCATATGAAAATATTTGGGCAATTTTTCTATATTTGCTTTGGGTCATTTTTCTGACAGCCATTAATTCGCACAAAAATAGAGATTATTTATATTTAACAAATCTAAATCTCATTTTATGGACCTATTTAATTAATTATTATAATAATTTTTTTAATAACCTTTATTAACCATAGAAACTGTCTATAAATATAATTTCAAAAATTCTTATATAAGCAAACAAATTATCCAAAAATTTGGAAACAATTAATCAAAAAGGAATTATGATTCAAAAATGAAAAAAAGAAATCAATTCAAAAAATTAGCTTCCTTATATAAAATGAAAAAAAAAATTATGCTTGCTAACGAGTGCCTAACTTTTTGTTATGGAAATTTACATGGAAAAGAACTTAGCCACTCGTTAGCAAGTATACATATTTTTTTAGGTAATTTTTCATATGAAAGATAATCCAAATTTGTATGACGACTTTTCACTGGATCATTTTGTTGACAGCCGTTCTAATGAAATGAGAGCAGAAAAAGAAGTTTTTAAATAAAAAATATATTCGATTTTTTTCTTGTTTTATTTTTTGGGCACAGCCTTTTCTGACCTTTTTTAAAGTCCAATTTAGACTCTTTTTTTCTCACCTCCTGGCAACACTGATATGGATAACATTTTTAGAAATTGGGAGTCTTAGTGGGTAAAAGCGTCTAGAAAATGTATTTTATACATCTCCTAGACCGTGAAAAGTAAGAACATGTAGGTGTCCCCGGAAGTCCCCTAACGCTATAGCAGGTTAAATACTAGTTCTATTATAAAAGTCCTGTTTTGTTTTCTAAAAGTTTTTTAAAGCACACAAGTTATTTCTATTAATTTCTAAATTTCAGTCAATATAATTTTTCTTTGTGTATTTTAGTGTAAAATAAAACTCAATACAAAACCATAAATAAATACATGCAAATACACTGACACAAGTCAAAGTAATAGAATATTTTTTTCGCTTTCATAATGAAAAAAAAAAATATGAAAAAATTGTATACAAAAAGGACCTTAAATCTGGTTTTGAAAAAAAAAGAAATGAAAAAATATTCTTATATAAAAATATAACAAGAACAACATGGTTGCTAACAACATGAAATGGAGGCAATGAAAGCAAAAAAACGCATAAAAAAACTAAAGTATAAAAATTATAATGTATTAGTTACAAATACATAAACATTTTTATACAATGCAAATACTATACAATATACCAATATACATAGATGCCAGGATATACTGGCACAATATACAAATACAAACGAATATATTCCGATATGGGATATACAAAATAATAATGACAAATATACAATTCCATACATAGTACATACAATATTCGCACAAGTGCTGCTTAAATTTACATGAACATTTACTGTAGAAAATATATACATTTACGTATTTGAACAGAGTTTCCCAAATAGATAAAATTATTTATTACGTTTTATTTAACATTGCTAAATAACCAAATATTACATAATTAAATCAAATTTAAATAAAATTGAGGTTTTGGTTAGTACTATCTACTAGTTCATTATAAGTCTCGGGGCGGATCACCTAGTAGGATAAAATATGGCTCAAATGCTTTTTTTATATAAGGTTTGTTTGACATTTAAAATAGCAACAATCGGTCTATATATAAAAAAATTATGGGCAAAAACCCGAAAATATGTGTGTCCGCCTTAACTGTGGTTAATATGTATATTTCATCTAGAGTGATGAACGTAAAATTTAACAAAGGTTTTTTTTTATTAATCTAGAATATAGTCCGCCAAAAATTAAAAAAGGTCGGTTGACCCGATAAAAATCAGTGTTCCTAATGTGGATATAAGCTATTTTGGAGTCCACAAACCATAAAAACAAAACAAAAGCATGCAAGACAACGGATTTTCGCACAAGTTGTTAAGGAATAAAAAGCTATAAAATAACGATCGGAGCAGGGGAAAGGATAAGTATTATTTGTCGCACATCTAAAGAACTACTCGTATTGTAGCATAAGTCTTAAGATTTTGTGGAAATAATTTTCTTATTAAGTTTAACAATAGGGACGTGTATAACCAGTGGGAGCCATGGCTATAAATGAGAAGAAAATATTTTATTTATAAAATTTAGTAAATTTTTATTCCATTAATAATTTTTTATTGAAGGTGCTTGTATCAGATTTGGCCAAACCGAATATAACCTTATTTGTTTATTCAAAATTAGAAAATTTTGTTCGTTGGAATAAATTTAAAATTTTTTTCGTTGATTACATAATTAATAAAATCTTCAAAGAGTTTCACAAAGTTAGTTTAATTTTTGATTTTATGAACTCTTAAACTTCGAATATTTTGGAGCCCTTTTTTCATTATATGTGAAAAAAAAACATTTAAATCAGTAAATTTCAATGCATTTCTGGGTATATATTGTTTTATAGGTTACAGAGCTTCCTTTAGATATTAGGGAAGATATTTTATTAAATTTCCTCCCTTTTTACGCCCACTTTTCATAATAAGATTGCTTACAATATATGAGTAGTCATATTATTCAACCGATTTAACTAATTTTTGGCATAAACACATATCGTGCATCCTCCGAAATGAAATATATTATTAAAAATGCCACGCCCACTTTTTGTAAAAAATTGTTTATAAAAGTGGAGAAAACTATGAACTAAAATATAAGTTTTTTGGTCCACTTTTGCTACTTCCTTGACAATTCAGATAAAATGTTTCATTCCCAAGGAATCGAAAATACTGTATATTATAAAATTTAATCTATATGGATACCAGTGAAGCACATTTATGTATGATTTTTGTTTTAAATAAGCCGCCTAAAAGCAATAGAAATGGATTTTAGTGTTTCTCTGAAGCATTATGAAAAGAAAGAGTGTTTTTCGCATGCGGTTAATAACTTACGCTATTGCGTTTTTTTAAGCTTTATGCAATTAAGAAAACAATCTACTGCTTCTATCAATTCTTATTGTTTGCAAACAATGAAAACTTTTTGCTGGGTATGGTCAATTATGGCCCGATCCGTCTGTATGATTTTCACTTAAAATAAACTATTGGTCTAAAATTTTATTTATTAAATTTGTATTTGTAAAATTGTAGTTATTAAAGTATTTAACTGATTCTGATAAAGACCCTTTCAACAATCGTTATAGTGTTAACAGCTATAAATACATACATATATAATTGTAATCGTCGGGTTCAGTTTGAAAGTTGTTTAAAGCTGTCATATACTAGCTGGAATCATATTTATACTACACATACTCTCCAATGCATAGGTAACATCAGACTAACCAATCGTTTTACATGCATGTAGTCCATAAAATTTCCTTATCTTATAGTTTTGAGGAACTTATTTTTCAAAAGATTGCTTGACTGAAGTGGTATGAGATAAGGAGGTGCTGAGGAAAAACAATGAAAAGTGACTCCCATGATATTAGATTGGTTCAAGGTAAGCAAGTTTACCTTGTTGTCTTTGTTTGGTGTTATTAAGGCAGAGTTTGTGGTTATAATTAGATAACACACTTCATCAGCATTCATGGTATCTTAAACTTTTCGGTTTCGTTGAAACACTGGGTAGAATTTTGAGGGACTCAATTAGCAGTGCCAGGCGCTTGCGGCAAGTAAGACAGAGATTAAATCTGGCGTCGTAAACACTGTTATAGATGTGGTGTTGTACGCCGACAAGTTTGCAATTGTAAATTTTCTTGTTGCCTCGGTTTGGCAATGGCAAGCCAGAGTTTGTGAACATAATTAGAAAGCAGCAGAATGGAATACATATTTTCTGTGTCGATCCACACTTTATCAGCATTTGTAGGGTCTTATACATTTCGATTTTTTGGAAACTTAAACAGTTGGTAGTTGACAATCTTTGACCGAATGAGACTCCAGTCATTCCGGAGTGAACATCTAATTATTATGGGAATAAATAGTCCAGGTGGTAAAGAGTATTACTGTAGACTTCGTTGGTAAAGATATATCTTAAAGTCAAAAAGATATTTACTTCGCTTTAATTTTGAATTTTTGATTTTTTACCTCAACTTTATTTCGTTTTTGAAATAAGTCCTGAGGCATATGAGGGAATTTTTTTTAATACTCTCTAATTTCTAATACATTCTGAAATAATACGCTGAACAAATTATTTGATTATCTCAATTCATCTAGTAGTAAAAAATGTTCAAACTCAGCACTCTGAAATTAGTATGAAAAATTACCATTTTTTACAAAAATATGGTACAATTCTTTCACTTTTTTCTTAAAGTTTTTAAAAAAAAAATATATTTTCTTAACATATTATTAATCATAAATGATTAATAAAGAAATTTAAAACTGATTTAGATTTGCACCCTACATCCGGTGTATATTAGAAAAATATTTCATGCGAGTTTTTTTTTTAATTTATTGATGCTGTTTAATTATAAAATATATTTAGATTAATTTTTTGCTAAATTGCTTCCCGCCTGGTAAAAGGCGAATGCAGGAATGCAAATTTTATGAAAAAATTCAACTTTAAAATACTTTTTCCAAATTGCACAAAAAGCATATTAGCATTATATTTTCACTATTATTTCCTATGTAATATATAAAATAAGTATCAATGTTTCTTTTCCTCAAAAATCATTTATATAGCTTCAACAACCAATTTTTTTCCGATAGTTTGGGAAACCATATTCTAAATACACATATAAATCGAAGAGTATGAGGGTGTTTACATTTTGCATAGAATGATTTTTTTCCCAAACGAATGTGTGCTTGTATGTATGTATGTATATATTCAAATAATAGTCATAAGTATAATGGTAAAAAAATGAAAAAAAAAAAATTATATAAAAAATGTAAATGCAAAGAGGGAATATGCTGAGTTAGCATAAATGTAAAGCCGGAGCTGATTTTTTTAAAGCTTTTATAAGCAGGAGGTATGCCTGCTTTTTATTTCCATTTTGCTGTTGCTTTTATTGTTCGCTAGAAGCCCTCAGCGTCAATGGACCAAAATAATATGGGGTGGTGGTTGATTGTGAAATTAAGAAAAAAAAAAAAAAAAATTAAAACAAAAAATAATACACACACTCATGTTTTGTGGGTTGCAGTTTGAAATGCGAAATACGTTGCTCGTTGTTTTTTTATTTCTCATGTGTTTTTTTTTATTTAAGTGGTCTTTCATTTGATATTTAGTAACGCAGAGGGGGGGATGAATGAGAGGTAGGGTGGGTGGCTTTATAATCAACATCATGATGATCATCATCAACAAAGTCATCATACCCAACAACGTTGAACTTGATGACTGCTAATGGGACACAACGGTAAATGTAAAAAATGTTGGTTTTTTGATTGAGAGAGTGAGTGGGTGAATGCATAGGAAATGGTGCAAGTCGTTTATGAGTGCGGTGGAGGAGGAGGAGGAGGCGGAGTAGGGGAGTTTTAATAGTGGTCGTGGTGGTTGTTTTGTTTCATTGCTAGTTGTATCTACAACTCTTGTTACTAGCTGCCATTATGATTTTTTAAAAAGCCATTTCAGTTTTTTTCCCTGCTACTACTACTGCTTTTGATTTTTTCCCTACATTTTTTTTCTACTGAGTTTTTTATTATAATTTTCAACAAATCGTGAATTTTTATAATAAGCACTTTTTTATTGTTCTTGTTTGTTAAATATTCTAGATACGTATGATTGTTAATACACAAACACACTCACACATAACAATGAATATTTTATAAACACTCAACCACACGTCTACTACGATACTACTTTCATATATACTGATCATTGCTTGTTATATTGTACGAATAGTGCACCAATCAGTCAGTCCATGCTGGTGATTGTAGATTTTTATTTCATTAAGCATTTTTTATTGCATTAAAATTATTGAAACGTAATAATGCAAAGTTGTATCCTTATAATTCTATTGTTTAAAAATGTTCTTTACCTCCACCTCCTTAACATCCTACATTACTTTGGTTTTAATTTTTTTTTATACATTTCTATCATTAATATAGAATTATTAAAATCAGCATAATTAAGCTTAACCTTTAAAAGACTCTTGTTAGAAGATGAAAAGCTTTATAAATATAAGATTTTGTTTTTACTCTTTATAAGAAAATAAAAAAATATATGACATTACTTATAATTTTTGGCCTGTTGCCCAAAAGAGTATTATCTTTCTTTATATAAAATTTAGAAGTTATACATTCATATCAGGGATGTCAATTGAAATTTTTAAATTTTACTAAATCGCTGTTAAAGTTGTACTTTTTTTTTGTCAGAATTACACCAAACAGAAAATTGTTATAAAAATTTTTAATTGAAGACTCCCGAAATAAACATAATATTTTCAAGTTAATTTCATCAACATATAGAAAATAGTAGCTGTGTTTTGGAGCTACAAAAAGTGCTCCCAATTTATGAGTAAAAATATAATTATGAATATAAGAAGGACAAGAATTGAAAAAAATATAAAAATAAAGTTAAATTCAAATAAAAAATTTGTTAATTTTTATTTTTATAAATAAAAACGTATAAATTTAGTAGTGTAATTTGCAAATAAATATAAAGTGCTCCCAAATCAGGTTAATGATTTTTTTTGTTAACAGTCAACGTTAACACTCAGCGGGAGCAAGAAAACACGTCCAGTATTATTTAATATTTAATCTTCAGCTCAGTTATAACGGTATTTATATACATTTTGATAAAAATATATAACTCCAGCCAATAAATGCTTTTTATTTTTTCTTTAATCCTATTATAAATATCCTTCATATTTTTTATTAAACAATTAATATTAATAATACAAATTATTGATGATAATATGTCTCCGAATCTTAAAGAGTCTATAAGACCCACAAACGAGACTTTTATTTTCAAATACAAGGCTGAGACTGTGCATTAAGTATAATCACAGTGTTTTGTCTTAACTAATTTGAGATTTTTTAAACATTTTTGCAATTAAAGTTGAAATTTGTTTTCTAAATAAGATGATTTTCCATAGAAACTTTATAAAAAATTGAGATTAGAAACAAATTTAAATTTTACCAAGGTTGTCAATGGAGTTCCGTTGTATTTTTCAGTTTCGAATTGTATCAAAAAAAGTACCAATGTATCAATTTTGACATCCCTGATTTACATTTATACGAGTATTATAAATAGTAAGCAACTATATTTTTAATATTAATAAAATGCTTATAAATGTGCAAAAACACAAAAAATTTAAAACTAATGCAACCAAGTTAATGTTATAACAATTTCGAACATGATTTTTCTATGTATAAGCAACCAAACACAGTGGGGCCAATCGCATTATTTTTTTGGAATAAATCTGTATCTCCTAAACTATAGGTCAGATCTAATTGAGATGTATGAAGGAGTTATAGTTTCAAAAATTGCAACTTCTACAAATCAATATTTTTATATTTCTATAAAGTGCTTGGAAAAAAACATGCGTACTGACCTAATTATCCCTTACAGTTAAAAACATATTTACGCTTTAATTTTGAGTTTTTGACTTTTTGCCTAGACTTTATTTAGTTTTTCGGAAATTTAAAAATATTCTTTAATTTACATTCCTAAATAATATGCCGAAAAAAAGGTTTGGATTATTTCAATTCGTCTAGACGTAAAAAATATTCAAAATTCTCACTTTGAAATTAGTATAAACAAATGGAAGTGTTATATTCGGCTGGGCTCTATTCTTTACACCCTTCAAAAAGTCTATATTTTAAAAATATATAAACATATTGGAATTATCTCTTACAAAATTTTTGCTTTAATCTGGAAATATAATTAATATTTGTAAAGTGGTGTTAGCCATGACATTTTCGGAAATTTGTAACATAAAAAGTCCCCGAAAACTGCTTGGGTATATGATTTAGGAAGATTAAAATTGCAAAATGTGATTAAACAAGATAAAAGATTTTAAAAAATTAAAAAAAAATCAAACTCAATTATTCTACATTCAGGTGATATCTCGTTTTTAGAATATCACTCGCCTTCTTAACTAAAACTATTCTTACGCTCCTATGAATATACCTTTCTACGCCAACAGACGTATAAAATTTTTAACGCCAAAATATTCAATATATTCAAAATTTTCATTTCACAACTTAGGAAAAAATAAGTTTTGTTTATATAAATAAAAGTCTATTTTTTACTAGATTTGTAGTGTCGCGAATATAAGTTTTAAAACATTAAATCTAAAAGAAAACGTTAAAGATTTATAATGGAAAATCGATTGAAATCGATCGATTTTATTCGAACTATGGTTGTCAAATTTTATGGATTGGTATTGTGCACAAATTATTCCTAAAGTTTACCTTATGTTCTATTATCGATAAAAATGTTGTAAAGCTCGACCCAGTTAATTCGAAAGACCTTGCTGAAGTCCTATATGAATTGATCAATCCATTGACATTTTTACTAAATTTAAAAATATTTTATAAGAGCATAAAAATAAACATATTTTTTTGTTCGACTTTTTAATAAAAAAAATGGTTTAAATTGTTTCTTGATCCTTGAGGGTCGCTGACCCCCATTTGACAATCGTTGCCCTAGAGTATATCAAACCAATAAATTCAGGATAAAATTTTTACAAGACGAAGTCGTTATTTGTCATATACCAAAATTTTGTCAATTTCTAGGAAAAGCTGTACATATTTTCATTAACATATAAGTAATTCTCATATTGGATAACATGCCAGATCATTTATTTCAATGAAAACAACCTAAAAAGCCGACATTTTCGGCCAAGCGGAACTACAGACAGTCAATTATTTTGTGCTTTTTTTATCCTAAACATATTCAATATTATTTATTTTATTTTAACAAACTTTAAGAAAACAATAGAGTCATTCCATTTAAAAACAACGGAAAAAATTACAAATTTGGACCTTACCTCTTCGAATTTAATGATATTTGGTACAATCATTACACTCGCCAAAACTCAGATTGACTCAAAATCAGAAAATTTTATCAAGTGGTTCACGAAATTCAGCAAGTTCAAAGCGGAAAATACCTAAAAAATTTACAAACTTGTTCAGACAAAATTATAAATATTTTTAAAAGTATTTATGATAAAAGATCCATTAAGGTCTTATATTAAAGATATCAATCAATTGTCTTTATTATGATTATTCGCGGATAAATATCTCAAAAACTTGTATTTTTTACATTTTTTTAAATATATGCTAATAGCGAAAATGTTTTCTTTACCTTGGTAAGTGGCAATAGTTTCGGAACTGTTACAAAAAATGTCATGCTAAATACAAAATATTAAATATAAAAAATGTAAAAAGCTCATTTAAACATATTTTCGGAATGAAGCAACAAAATATCTCTATTGTTTATAGCTATAGCTGCTATATAAGGCTATCTTCTAAGTATCACTTGAATGTTAAAAAAATATATCATTTATTAAAATGTTGTTTCTTTATAAAAAAATTATTTATAAATTATAACTTAATCCTAATTCAAAAGAACTTTAGCCGCGTTAGAGTGATTATGTGAGAGCTTTTGTGGCAGATGTACGGGATTGACTTTTCAGAGAAGATGATCGTAAACTTTAATTTATTTAAAGATCTCTTCGGCTTAATAATGATCATGATAAAAGTAAAATTAAAGATTTTCCCTTGTAAGTGCAGATCAGGAAAATAACTTACAAAATCATTAGAAAAATTAACTACTGTTCAACTGTTGAACGAACGATTTATATTTTTAGTCTCAGCAGTTTTCTAGTATTTTATTTGCATTATTAGAAGTTACATCACAAGGTCTTCTAAGCCAATTTTCCTTTTAAAGGTTAAGTTAACAGTTATTTTTATTTTTTTCCATTTTATTTTATAAACTCTATTGTTATTTGAAGTGTACATAATAAACAACTAACGATTTTGTAAATGTTTTGCAATAGCTTAAGGCTCTAAATACAACACTAAAATAAAAAAAAGAAAAAAAAATTAAATAAAATAAAATGTAAATTGTAATCATAATTATATTGTTAATACATGACTGGATTTTCGTATATACAAAATAAAGCAAGTTGCGATTTATTCTATTCATTTCATTTATTACTTATTTAATTAACCTTACGATTAGTTAAAACCCTTTTAAGGGAATTAGTAAAGTCAGCGAAAATTTGTGATTAAAAAAAGGAGCAATTGAAAATTAATCTTTCAGTGATTCAGAAAGGAATATTTGAAATAATATGAAAATTAAATAATATTTACAACTATTTAGATTGAATACCACTTACATATATGTAAGTAAAAAGTACTCAAAGGATATCCGATCGCGAATTTCATATCTGATTGCACAGTGCAACGTTGATTTTGCGGTAAGGGCTTTTTAAATGAATTAGAGAACCTATAAACCACTTTTATGAATTGACTCTGGCTCTCGTGATAAATCGCTATTTGTAAAATTAACGAGGTTGTACCATATATTGAACCATATCTGGAGAACGACTTGTCCAATTTGGTGCAGTAAAATATCAAAAAATTTGAATTAAAATTATCTTCAAGTTGTATCTACATATTTTTTAATACTCTCAGCAATTATGGAAAAAAAAATAATTTCCTACAAAATTTCCAAAAATTTTTTTCAAGAAATCATGAAAATTCGAATACGCAAAAATGCAAAATATTTATTATTCCTTGATCATAAAGATAACTTTGTTATAAATAAAACAAGATATATCTCATGCAAATCAATGTATAAATTTTGATTTTAATCACAAATTAGTGAAGATATCTCATTTGCAAATTACACAAAAACATTTAAAAAAATTTTAAGAATCACAAAACAATTTTTAATTTTTTTTTTTTTTAATTTATGCATTGATTTGAATGAAATATATCTTTTTTATTTACAATAAATTTATCTTTGTGATCAAATAATAAAATAAAATAAAATCAAATAAAAAAAACTTGCCATTTTCGAATTTTTATGCTTAAAAAAAAAAAGATTTGTAAGAAATTTCACATAGTAGTTGAGCATATTAAAAAATAATGTAAGTATAACTTAAAAGCATTTTTAATCTGATTTTTTTTATATTTTATTGAACTAAACCAGTGTTAATTCAAAAAAAGTGATTTATAAGCTTAGTATTCGTACTTTAAAATAACATGTATACGAATTGACTGAGATATGGCGTGCCGCGGAAAAAAAATTATGTTGTCCACTTGTGTTATTAAACAAATTTTAAACCAGAAATTATTTACAATTTTCACAAAAATCTTAATATATTCATTTCATATTTGAAAACTTTTTCAATTTTCTTCTTTAAATAATTCCTATTTACGAGTACTAAACACAAGAGAAATTAAATTATAAATTGAAATAATGATTACCTTCAAAAATCTTCATATATTTTATATATATTTTTTTGTATATATTTTCTTTCATTTCATTTATATATGTATATATATATGTATATATTTTTCGTTTCCTTTTAGCCTGACTGCCTCTTTATTTAGTGGCCATTCATTGAATCCCTGTTAAATACCACGTACTTTTTTTGTCTAAGTCCCATAATCATTATCGTCATCTATTATTTAGGTATTTTTCTGCTCAATTTGTGCCAGTGGCAAAAATAGCTACTATTGGACAAAAAATTAAAAAAAAAAATCTAATTTCAAGCAGAAAATCATAAAGATATTTTAGAAGAAGAAAAATATAATTATTTTTCATTCACTTGAGCCAAACAATAAAGTAAAATGTAAAGAAAATTAAATAAAGTTAAGATTTCTTTTAGAAAAATTCTTTTTGCAATTACTTTAATGATTTCAAAATGAAAAACAGAAACAATTATGATTATGGAGAAAAAAAAACTTAATGGAAATGTATATATATATATATATATATATATATATATATATATATATATACATAAAATAATACTTCAAAACTTTTTAATATTAAAATACTTAAAGTTCTTTCGTCAATGTTATTAGTTGATTAAGTTATGAAAGTAAAAAATATATAAAAATTATAAATATATTTTTGAAATTAAACATCTTATACAAAGAGCTTTATCAGTTTTATTTAATTTGCTACCCCATAGGCATTTTTGCTGGAATACAAGTTAAAAACAAATGTATTTAAAGCCTTGAAGTTAAATTTATTTTATTTGAAAATTTAAAAATTTTTCAATCATATTTTATGTTTAAAATATTTTTATATTTTAACTCGCGTCGGATTCCAGCAATATTTTCAAATGCTTACATTTTTAAATTTTTTTTTGCTTATTGGATATGTATACGTCTTCAAATTGTTTTTTTCATTTGAATTATAAAAATATTTCTTTTTTATTGCAGCTACTAACATTTTAAACAAAATTGTTTTCAAATTCCTAAGCAACTTAAAAATTAATTAACTTTCGACATATTTAGTCCTCATAATTAAAATTGCGTTGCTGCTAATAACAAATTTTATTTTTGGAATTAAATCATTGCTTTGTTCATAATTTCCTTTAAACTTTGTTTTCTCAACTGCATTTGCTGCAAGTAAAAATAGTATGTTTCTGTCGAAAATAATAATTATAAAATATTAATTGAAAAGTAACATCAAATGGATCGACTTTAACCGTAGGTTTTTCTAAAGTTATGGACTTGTTTTAAATGTAATTTTTCAGAAAGTCCTACGAGTAGTTTCACTCATGGATTTTTATTTGGTTCCGGTTTTAAATTCCACATTAACATTAATCCAAAAGTAATCCAAGATTTGCATAAACTTTAATTTTATTTGATCAGCTTTGCATATCCGAGTCCGACCAGAAACTCTGGTCTATTTTAACTACAAGTTTGAAACGAATGTTTTATATACATTGTACTAGATTAACTTTAATTATAGAACTTTTTTTTTAATATCTTATCAGTATATTTTTATAAACCAATTAATTTAGGAAAAGGAAGGATTATTTATACTAATTATACACTATACTACCATACGCGGGGTATTATGCGTTTGTGCTGATGTTTGTAATACCCAAAAATATTGGTCTAAGTCTTTCCTTAATGTTTAGCAATCGGCTTAGAATCACTTTCTGAGTCGACATAACCATGTTTTTCTTCCGTCCGTGTAAATCTTGTAATCAAACTACATTTCACAATTTTGAAAATAATTTAATTAAATTTGGCACATATATACTTTATGGTCCAAGGACGGAGCCAATTGAAATTGGTTATGATCGGTTTATTAAACCCCTAATCTCCTGGTTTAGGGGTTTAACGATTATAAATGTCTTAAATGTATTAAAATTTTAATAAAATTTGGCACATATAAGTATATATATAAGCATAAACCTGTGAGCCAAATTTCAAGAAGTTCGATATATAATTGATCATAGCTCCCATATAAACCCCTCTTCCGAAAATCAAATCAAAATCAAGTTAATATTTAAGGCGTTAGTAAACGCAGCGAAAAAGCATGGTTACGACATTTTCACTAAAACAATATTATGTTCTCATTATTAATTTTAATTAATTGAACAATAATTTTGTTTGAATTTTGTCATTTAATGTTTGCATTCAAAAAAAATTTTAGTCAACTACAAATATTTTATGTTTTTTAATATTTTTGCTACAAACAAAATTTTACAATTATGAAAAATGTATCAATTATATACTTGCAAAAATGTACAACTATTAAATATTTACAAAATCCATCGTTGTTCTTAAAACATATTTTATTTTTAAATCATATAAATATTGTTATTTCCATAACAATAAAATGTTGCAAATAACTATAATGCGTATGCCTTTTACAAATATGATTAAAAAATGTATAACTTATTTATTTTAAAACATATTTTGTTTTTAATGTTTGTTTTTCAACTTCATTATAATTATCATTTAGTGTATATGTGAAAAAAATAAATATTCGAGGTAGTTCAAAAAATAATATATTTATTAACAAATAATTATTTAGTTAATAATAAATATCTTTGTACTATCTTATACAAAATAAATGAAAAATGAATGTTTGACTATAACAAGTTAAATTTGGAAAATGTTGATCATCTTTTAAAAAATACATATAATAAAACCGATAATAGAATCGGATCATAATATGAAAAAAAAAAAATCAGATCATAATTTCATAAAAAGGGATCAAAACATGATACAATTTTTAAATATAGTATTAGAAAAATCGGATCATAATATGATATAGTTAGATCATTTTATAATTATAATTGTCATATTTACTCATATTTATGACCATTACAATTTTTATGGCAAAATATTTTTCGAACTTTTTTTCTCTTGACACATTGACGGTGCTTTGAATGAACAAAAAAGTAATGCTTTATATATACTTTAATTAAAAGCAGTTGGCGTGAATCACTTTCACGAGGAGACGCAAAAGTTATCGCGTTTTGAAGTTGAACATTTTTAAAAAATTCTCAAAATTTACATTATTCATATTAAAATTGCACACATTAATAAACAATAAAATTTTTTGCTAATCGAATTTCACGTACTAACATAGAAATCGATTGTAACAACCAAACTATGCGGTCATAAGCTCCAATATATTAATGGATCTAAATTGAAAAATAGGGTTAATTCGTTTGCTTCAACTAACTTTTTAAAATGCAAATAAAAAGCTAAAACTTGTTTTTTTTTATTGTATTTTTTTCATTTCTTTGTTATTTAAATGATTTAAATATCTATGAGATAAATTACATAATCACCTACAGCATGAGAGATACTTTGCATTTAGCGACAAGTAGGGTTTTTCTGAGAATTCTTGGGATGAATTTCCCGGGAATTTTGCCAATTTTTCACTTCACGATTTCCGGGATTTTTTGTTGGGAATACCGGGAAATAAAAACTACCAAGAAATGTGTATTTTTAAAATTTTTTAAAAATTAATAATTTTATAAAAAATGTTATTTCACCATAATCAAGCAAATATACGGTTAGATGTTATTATTTATTTATTAAAAAATATAAAATTGTTACTGAAATAAATGAATTTCTTTTCCTAAATGTAAATTTTCTCAGTATCGCCTCATGGTCCTACTCTAAATATTTTATATGTTGTTCCCAACACTTTAGGTAACATTTTAAAGAAAAATTATAAAAATTGAAGATATGATTTTTTTAAATATCCTTGATAAAAGGACGAATATTCATTTCATTATCCTTTTCTTTTTAAGAATGACGTTTTTACAAAATTAATTATAAACTAGATTTATTAAGCATCGGTTTGAGCCAAAGCTTGTTTAAATCGGACCAATAAGTCCGAAGATATATGGATTCAAAATTCATGTTAAAAAAAACTGAAAAAAGTGAACTTTGGATCGCGTTAAAAACTAACCTACAACGATTTTGAAAATTTTGAAGAACTTCGAATTTTGTTTTCTCCCTTCTAAATCCTTCTTAATATTCTTATAAAATTTAAATTAATTCCAATAAAAAAACAAACCGTTTTTGTATATTTGCTGGAATAATATGTTGCATTGACATTATCAAAATTCCAGATATACGCACATATTTGCACATTTCACTTTAAAAACCTTAAAAATTTATAAAAAAAAAGCTTAAAAATTTATTTTTATCATTCAATCCCGCTCGTAAAAGATAAAGCCAGGCTTTTGAAATATTTAATATATTTAATGCTTAAGGTTGACAGCTCGTTATTAACAACTGATATCACTTGATCTGAGTTTTTGAAGCGATTTTTTAATCGCGTCGGTGTTCTTTACAGCTACACTTTTTCACTAAAATGGAAAAATTTGATTAACAAACTAGTAAATGTTCCGACGCATTTTTCATATAAAACCATTGTTTACCATTAATTAATTATAATTACTGTATGTTACCAGTTGTTATTTTTTTTATTAATTAAGGTGTGCCAAAAATTTCCGTAGAGTATTGTATTGTCCTGCCGATTTTATTTTAAATATGTATATTGGTCCGTAGTGTCATTTGGTTAATTGTAAGTCTTAATCCTTTGGATCATTCTATAACGGTTACATTAAGAAACAATTTAATAAACTTTCCATTAGATGCATTCAGGTAAAACAAAATGAATCAATGCAAGAAGACACATCGTCTACCTGTTTAACCAAACTAATTAATATATCTAAAAGCAAAATGCTCAATCATTGCATTGCGATTATTTCTTGCGAAATATAGATAATAAATTTGATTTCGATATTCTTTGTTGTTATAAAGTTTAGAACATTTTTTGAGATTTAAGATGATTTATTGAAAATTTTTATTTTTACTTTTTAAATAATAAAATAAATAGTTAATAGTTATTCAAAGTAAATGACGCAAATTTGTAAATACTATTTTACGTAAATAAAAACGTATAAAATTAATTAAAATATATCTTGTTTAAACAAATTCATTAACTATTCCATCAGCCAATAAATAATTCAATTTCTTTTTTAGTTTCCTAATCAATCTCCTGCTTCCTTTGCTTTTGCAAGTAACACTCAATTTATTTGCACTCAAGAATCTCTTTGTAAATTTCTAAGAGTCAATTTCTGCAAAGTTTTGCATTTTCCTTTATTCTATGTTTTCTCCTTTTATAAATGAGTAAATTATTATCACTCAAAATTCTCCTGCTTTAAAGAGGCATTTTAACCCAAGCGATGTTTTAACAAAAATGAAAAGAGTTTTATGGCAAATGAGTAATATTTATTTCTGTACAGGAGTTGATGTTCCCCTTTGCTATGTTCTAATTACACTACTGGCTACTTGATGTCGCCTTTGTATAACTTATAAATTGGTTAAAGTCCTGAATATCTCTTGAGATAATTTAAGGCAGGACAGTTCTGGGAACAGTTTGCTTTAAGGATGTTTTCTATGTTTTTATAACAGTTATGAATTATGATATTTGGTATACATGTTTTTGTTATATACGTAGAAGTATGTGTGCTATATGTTTACAATTTTCATTTATACAAGTTATTTCGTTGGGTGATTTTCCAAAGGGGTGCATTTTTTTAACTTAGAAATATTTGAATTTTTTAGTAAATGTACAAACCAATTTCTTTTTTTTTTTTTGAGTTACTTGTCAAGGAAATTTGTTATAATTCTACCCCAGGAGAACAAATAAATTAAAATTTTTATCAACACTACAAGAGATCATAAATGATTTGGTAGCAATAAAAATATGTCGAAGAAAGTTTATCATGGTGAGATTTTTTTTATTCCTTTTAGCCCACAAGAGTAATGTATAAATAAACCTTTGGGTAATCACGGACTCATAAACTAGTTTTGTCAAACAATAAACTAGCTAATCTCTATTTTATTTGAGTAATTCCATTTTAAATTTAAAAAATTTTGAACCTTGGTTATCGATTTAGATAAAATTTGGTGCATGTGTAAAGGAGAATACAGAGGCATGTGAAATTAATTTTTATCATTTTTATTTTGAGAACTGTGGCAATCCTATAGCTTTGAAAGTGGTTAACATATTTATTTAAATGGGCATAACTTTTGTTATATAAGAGATATCAAAATAATTTTTCTTGGAGTGGATTTGTCAAAGCTTGTATTTTAAGATGACATATAAAAATTTGAAAATATTTTTATTAACACTTTTTTTGTAATATTTTCTTTAGTGACGTTTATCTAAAAAAAGTCCATCTTAAATTTTTTTTTATATTTTTTTGGTAGGAAGCTTTATCGGTATACTTGCTACAGAGAAAATTTCAGAGAGGTCAAAATTTTTAAATTTAAAATGGAATTACTCATTTGTTACATGTACGCGAGTAGCCTGTTTAGTTAATATCGGACTACATTTGCCAGTTATATATTTTTTCCAAAATGGTATTTTTTATGTACTTATTCAACTTCCAAAATGCTATAAAAATAAAATTTATGTCTTAAAAAAACTACATACCCAGCTGAAAATTATATGTTGAAGACAGTTTCATAGGTGATTCTCGAGGTAGAAGTCATTAGGTGATAATAAATTACATCGGAAGACTTAATGACATTTCCTACAATTAACAACTCTTGTAGCGGTGTATAATGACATTATAATTTCGGGGCTGATAGTGAAAATGTTATCAGGCACACAATGTTTTTGTTAAAATTTTTTTTAGGCATTTTTAAAATATATTAATGACTAACAAGTAAAAAAGTGTTACCGTCATTCAATCAAATGCACCAGAATGTCAGCTGAAATCATTCAGTTGTTATTTAAAATGCATTTTAAAGATAAGTCACCATTTTTCAGTACTATTGACAATCTGCTGAATTTGTCTTACAGAATTTTGAAAAAATATATAAAAATGTCATAAGGCGTTTTTATATGACAACAAGGGAAGATGTCAGCACCGATACTGACAAGTCATAAATTACTACTTTAGGATGTCTTAAAGAAATTTCCAACTGGGTATTTCAAATAACTATATCAAATTCAATCATGAATTTTAATATAGAAAATATGGAAAAAAACATATGTTCATTTATATAATTTTTACATATCGAAAAAAGTTAAATCAAGTGAAATATGTTGTTAGGCAGATCACTATCTCCTAAAGTAATGGACAGATTTTTGTAAAAAGTTTACACAATATGTAATCAAATGCAACAATTCTAAAAATTAAGAAAATGGAAAGTGACATAACTTAAGTAATGTAGTTAATCCTGTATGTCATAGATATATTTGGTTGATTCATTTTTAGAAGCTTCTAAAAAGTTAATTTTAACCATCTCTGGAGATCACGTATTCATTGATGAAAAGATGAAAACTTTCAGAATTTGGCCCCACGTCTGAATTTAATTACAAAATGAGGATTTATTAGTGCAAAAGCATTGGTTGAAGAAAATTGACTCTGCAATGCTTAGTTGCTAAATTCGATACTATAGGTATGGTTAGCTATCTGTTAACAGCTTAACTAATTTACGTACATATATCGAGGCCGATAATATCATCGGTGCCCATGAAAATGTGCAGAATGAGTGCGGAAGAAATTGGACGAATGATCCTTTGAAAAAAGGATTACTGCAGAATTTCTTTTATTGAGGATGAGGAACACCATTTATATGACTGTCCGCAATTGTAGGACCGTTCCCTTATAACTCATACTCAAGATTTGTCCATTGTAATTATTAATTATTTCATGAATTGTATTTTGCTTGTTTTTTTCTGTTGAAAACTTAAAAACTTGTCGTAATATATTTTTTTAGAAATATTAATATTTTCCTATGAAATGTTTTCAATTCATTATTTGTACAAAAATCTATTTCACTGTGCAAGGTTTTATATATGTACGAAATATATATATATATATATATATATATATATATATTTCGAAATATTCGTCTAAGACCCCATAAAGTATATATTCTGCATTTTCGTAAAAATCTGAGTCGATATAGCTATATCCGTTCTGTCTGTCTGTTGAAAGCAGGTTAGGGCTCGGGGTGGAACGAAATTTAGCTCAAATATTTTCCTTATATAAGATTTATTTGGTATTAAAGATAGGTAAAATCGGTTGAAAAATTTAATGTCCAAATGCCGGAAAAAAATCGCATCCGTCGTAGCTTCAGTTCATAACTTTTTTTTGTAGAACTAGTCGTCATGCAAATCTAAACATAGCTTAATACCAGAAAATATTATGTTTACAAAGGGGTTTCCCAAAAGTTTGGTTGATGTTGAAATGGAACAAACAAGCTGCGTGTAAGGAGTAAGCAGCGACTTCGCGTAATGCACGAATCCAAGAGGTCCGATTATGATAGATTAACGTTTAGGGCATCGGTTGATTGAAGGTTATTGGCATAGACGTTCAAAAAAAAAGGAAATTTTAAAAAAATTTGAGCGGAGTCAATCGTAAGATGTTGGTGGTAAATTCATAACATATCGTTAAGTCGTTTCAAAGAACTACGAATCAATTAAAAACAATTTTATCGCAAAAACAATTTTGCTTGTTAACATTTTAATCTATCTAAAAATACATCTCGTCTAGTGATTGGTAAATCGATTTCGATTATAGTAAAAAAATGATTATTTTGTGTTCGATTCTAAACAGCCAACTTTATACTAAAATTGATTTTTACACAAATAATAAATTGCAAAAATTTCAAAGAAAAATTTTAAACTTTCTAAAAAATAATTATATTAGGACAGGTTTGTAAGTTTTTAAAAGAAAAGACAAGTAAAATACAATTCATGAAATAATTAATAAAAGCAATGGACAAACCTTGAATTTGAGTTATATAAAATCTACATTTGTAAGAGAACGGTCGCCAAAAACTTGAGCATGCATTCCTGCACTGTCGGACCGCCACATAAATGACGTTCCTCATTATCAATAAAGGGTCATCCGTCCAATTTCTTGCGTACTCATTTTGCACATTTTCGAGGGCAGCGATGATATTATCGACCTCGATATATGTACGTAAATTAGTTAAGCTGTTGCCTGATATCTAACCGTACCTATAGTATCGAATTTAGCAACTAAGCATTGAAGAGTAAATTTTCTTTAACCAACGATTTTGCACTAACAAACCCTCATTTTGTTATTAAAGTCAGACGTGGGGATGAATTCTGAAAGTTTTCATCAATGAATGCAGGATTGCCGAGGTGGTTAAGATTAACTTTTTAGAAGCTTCTGAAAATGAACCAACCAAACGTATCATATAAAAGAAAAGCATGACCCTAATAGTAAATCTATGTTCCTTGAAAAAATAAGTTGAAAGCTATTTATCTTTGATATATATACAATACTTTTCTATATTTGCAACTATTTGACACCAAATTTTACAAGATTTCTCTTAATAAAATTAGGTCTATTATTGGCATCTTAATTTTTTTGCGTTATGAACTACTAAAATATCTTCATTTAAAGAGTACTGCTCATGACAACCAAATGTGTAATTGAAACATGTATAAATAAATATCCTCTGAAAGTATTTTCCATTGCAAGCAATAAAAAATTTTACCATGAGTCGTCAGTCATATAAAGAAGATAATAAAATTTGCAAGAATTACATTTATGCCGCCAAACAGTCGCTTAGAATTTTTACCAATGATGAAGCAAATAAGAAAATAAATGTAGATATATTTGCAAAAATATATCCAAAACCTATTTAATATAATGATGGCAAAAATGTTGATAGTGATAATATTCGCTAAACAAAAAGACGCCAAACATTTCCTTACAAACATAGACACATATGAACAGAAGCACGAATAACTATGAGTACATGTAAATATATATAAAAAGAACAATTTAAATACAATTCCTTTTGGCTGTTAAAGACAATATCTTTTTACTCTTATAGCATACAGAATATAGAAAATATCCTTTTTTTCCACTGTACTCATATGCATTTCATCATTCATGCACATGATAGACATAGATGATAAAGGCTGCTTCATATCAAATATTCTTTTGATAACTAGCAACAAGACATGAGAATAGTCAGAAAATAATTTATTCGAAGAACTGGGGGAATACGTATAAAAATTCTTTACTTATTTTTTAACAATTTAAAATTGTGTTTCCTTCATTTTTTTTTCTCTTTTGTTATTTACTTGAGGGGGTTGAATTGTCCTTCTTTTATTTGCTTTAATATATGAAGAGAAAAAAAAATTAGCAAAGAATCTGTGGATTCTTCTTCATGTATGACAGAAGCAATTGTGGAGGTTGCAAGGATTTTTTTCAGTTTAGTTTTGAATATCCTTTAAAATGTTTAAGGAGACAGTGGTTTTTAAGGTGAATATTCGGCATTGAGTATAAAAAATATTAGGAGTGGTTTTACTTAATGGCTCCAAACATTTCGTATACATTCGATATATGGGAATGATCTTCAAAGTCTATTTATGAGCCTCTAGACTACGAAAAAAAGATAGAGAACGTAGTTATCTATGGCAGTGAGGTATTTATCTCTATTGATTCAGTATCATTGCACTGTTGTCTGTATTTCTCTGTAATATCAATACTATAATGGAGTTATAGATGAATGCAATTAGGGAACTCATTTCCGATATCTGAGCTCATTAAAATTTTTTTGCTGTAAATAGTCCGACACATTACGCAGTGGAACAGAGTCAAAATGTTTTGAAAATAAATCTGTAATTTATAATCGAGTTGTTCCTTTTACATAAAAGTTTACATAGTCGTAGCAGAGGAGTGTGCGAGTTTAAATTTGAAGGACGGATCCCACAGACCTTTCAGGAGCGGAACTACAGTCTCTGGGGCACCTCTGACATGTAAATTTTTAAAACGCTATCTTTGTTTAAAGATTTTTCTATATTATAAAGCTCTAATTAAGGCCAACATTCTTATTTGTATTATTTATCTGATATAGTTATTGCAGTTTTGCATATAAAATTTTAAATTTCACAAATCCTTGGTCCAGTTTTTCCAAATTTCTCGGAAGCGTTTTTCATTCAATTTCATAAAAATTTATTTATTTTTTTAATTAAACAACAAAATTCAATGTCTTTACCTTTACCAATTTCAAATTAAAATTAAAAGAGTCATCCCACCTTCGTTAAGTAAGAACTTGATATTTTTACACTTATCCGAAAAATAGGGTCCATGATTATTCTAATTTTTAAAATTATTATTTATTTGTTATTAAAGACTTCCTATAACTTATTTCCTAATACCAATACAAGTACTAATTTACTCGAAAAATAAAATAATATTCCTTAGAAAGTATTTCATTAAATGATTCACAACCCACTGTAAAAGTGTGCGTGTAAATATAAAAACCAACAACAATTAAAAAAATTCAACAACAGTAGCAGTAATAATAATGATATTGAAAAGACAACAACATGAGAATGGAAAACAAAATCAACAACAATAAAAAATATATAAAGTATTAAAAAGAGTACAACAAGGGTTTGTACGAGCCTTAAACAAAAAGGATGTGTCATTGTTTCGAACAAGTGCATTAAACATATATGTATGGATACATAGATACAATACAATATAATACATGTGCATGTGGATATGTTAACATTTAAAGAGGGTGTATATTACACATGTGTGTATATTATACACATGCTCTTTCTCCATATGTAATTTCTTCAAGTGTCAATGGGTGATGGTTTGTGGTGGTTTCTTCTGCAGCGCTCATATGTACGTATGTATGTTTATTTGTAGGCTTCTGTTGTTGCCATCCATACAAGGAGAAGGAGGAGTTGTGCTTAAGTGGTTGCAGACGTTTATTGTTTACAGGTTTTTATTCAGTTTTTTATTTTAGCATTTTTTATTTTATTTTTTTAACATTTTACTTTATTTTACTTACTAACTGCTGCCGTTTCTTATTGTTGATACTTTGGCTGTGTTTGCTGTTGGTTTTTGTACTTGTTTTATGGTTTATTTGATGGGCTTTAATTATAAAAGCATTCATATCATATTTATGTTATTTATTTGAATAAGGCAACAATGTTGACAAAAATATTGAAATATCCTTGTAGTTAAATATTAGTTTATATATATAGCATACAAATTTAAATTATAAGTTACTTATTAAGGACTACGCACGAACAAATCAGTGCACAATTTAAGGCATATAACTTTTATTATACGTGAAAAAATTAGTACCGATAACTTGATTACATTTGTTATTATTCTCAGTAAATGTGTGCTAAATTTTATTGTAACAGAAAAATTAGTTTTTGGGAAAAACAAAGATTTTTGAACATCCGACTAACCTCACCATCTCCGATTTTGATGAAATTCGGTATACACACTCATTACGTCAATACAAATTTAAAGTTTTTCAAAATTTTCAAATTCGTGTTTTGTTTTATCGTGTTTCAAAAATTGTGTTTCTGTTTTCTCCTTTTTTTTTAATGAAAATTGAATAAAATTCTTTCAAACACATGATTCAAATTATTATCGAAAAATATGCAAAGAAACAAGCCGACCGGCTCAAAGTCGCCGGCGCGCCGCCGCCGATCAATTGTCAACTTCATTAGACGCCGCCAATTTTTTTTGTTCTTGGTTCATAAAAAATATAAAGAGTTCGCAATTATTGAAAAGAATCCTGATAATAGAAGAAAAAGTTAATTTACAGACTGTAGGATCGTAGACAAAATAATAAGAATTTTCAGAGAAAAATCTCTATATCTGGGTGTGGAATATGACTTATTCTTTAAATCTCTCTGAATCTTTTATCAGAAAAGTTAAGAAAAGCTGGCCTGAAGATCAACGAATTAAAAGAAGTTGCTAATAGAAACGCCAGAAAAATATGAAGGCAAAAGAGCTCGCAGAGAAAAATGGTTACAACATTATCACTTCAACAATATTATGTTTTCATAGTAAGTTTTCTTGAATTTCAATAACAATGATAACAATGTTTTTTTAAATTTTGTCATTTAATGTTTAAACTAAATAAAAATTAATGTTTTTAAATATTTTTACCAGAAACAAAATTTAATTAATATGAAAAATATCATTATTTCTACAACCACTAAATATTTGCAGACATTTTACTTGCTCTTAAACTATATTCTGCTTTTAAACCATATTAATCTTATTATTCCCATGACAATAAAATGTTTCAAATAAATATAATACTTAGACTTTTCACAAATTTTTCACAAAGTGGAAAATTCACAACTTATTTGTTTTTAAATATATTTTGTTTCTAATGATTGTTATCCAACTTAATTGCAATTCTCATTCAGTTTATATATGAATAAATATAAATAGACATAAATAAAAGTTTGGTTATAGTCGGTGTGATTCAAGCAATATAAGATATTGATTAACTATCATTAAGAGGTTTAGTTAAAAAATGTATTATGAATTTAAACCACATATAATATATTTGAATATAATTAATAAAGAAATAATATGTAAATATTTTTTCAAGTAAAAAAATCAAAATTGCCGAAAAAATGTAATCTATTTGTACGTGCGACGAAAAAAGCATTTCATTAACAGAGAAATATACATAAATTATTGCCTTTAGAATCGATTCTATCATTAGAAAATACATCGAATTGTAATTTTTCTTGCCTCTCTCTTCTTATTATTACAACAAAAAAGTAAGTAAGTGGTATCAAACAAATGGGGCTGCTATATGCCAAAGGAGGTCATTCTATTAAACTGTTCATTACTCTGTCTATTTTAAATGTAATGGGTTATAGTAAAAAAGTATTTAAATAATACTTAATGCTGACTAAAAAATAAAATAGAGTTTTAAAAGAAAAGGAACCATTTCAATAAAAAATTAATCGAAATAAAGCTCTTATGGAGGGTATTCCAGAAAAAGTTAAATATTTAAAGAAAATACAAAATTAATGTTTTATTTTTTTTTAATTTAAAAAATGAATATAACAGCCTTTAGCGTCCGTCCGTGTATTTGTTGAAAGCAAAATAGGGCTCGGCTAGGACTACTTAAGGGGACGAAACTTGGCTCAAATATTTATCTTATATAAGGTCTGTTTGATATTGAAAATGGACAAAGTCGGTTAATAAACAAAAAAAGATATGGGCAAATACTAGAAACATAGAGTGTCCGTTGTAACTTCAGTTCACACTTTTCTGCTGATATCTCTTAAACAGAAGCATCGATATAAACAGGTAGACCAAAAAAAGGCGTGGTTCGCCTACCTTCCATATAAGATTAATCATTCACGAAATTTTCTACAAATAGTCCAAGGACCAATGTAAACTCGAAAAGAAAAAGTGGGCGTGGTTAGCCCACTTTATCACTCACTTCCCATATAAGGAAAAATTTTTAAAAGTTGCAGACTATCTGCAACTTTTTAACATTTACAATAGATTCGACCAAGCCAAATTTAACATTCTCACTTGTTCAGACTCATTTTAAAGTTTTGACTTTGATAATTTCTCACAGCTAGACGAAAACAATGTTCCTGTATAATGGAAACTAATTGCAAAAAAACTAAAAAAGTCAAGGCAAAAAATGGAAAATTTAGTATTCAAGCGTAAATATCTGCAACAGATAACTTATATATGTAAGCATGTTATTTCGTCAAATTCTTTCTTTAAATTCAAAAAGTCATCGAAATCGGTCTTAATTTGTAAAAGTTACCTGCATTTGAAGCTTTTTCATGATAAAGGTAGTCAATTTGGACACCCAGTAGATTATAATCATTTTACTGAAACACTAGTTCCTACTCTACAACTTTCTCATACGTCTCCATTCAATACAAACCAGTAGTTTAGCAGAAGCAGATTTATTATTATTATTTTTTTTTTTAAGGCTACACTGTGACGCACAGTGGCTCATTTTGACTTTTTTCGTTGCAAAAATCATAACTTTTGAACTAATGCTGATATTTTCAAAATTTAAAAAGCACTTTGAAAAGGCTTTACAATGAGTATCCATAATCGTTCACATCCAAAGTTAAATATTTTTTTGAGTATAAATTTTACAAGTTATATTAAATTGTATATTTGTATATCAAATACACATTTTCGAAACACCTTTTACGCTAGCATGTATATGTAAAGGAATATAATCATTATTTTCACTTTTTTCCTTAATTAAGTAATTGTGTAAAGGAATCTATGTAAAATAAAGTACCTACTGTACTTTATTTTGTATATATCTTAATGAAATTTGGCATGAGTAATTATTTCGGCATAAACATGAGGTCTTATTTGTTATGATCGATCTATTATTTCACCCTGATGACTATACAAAAGTTCTCTCGAAATTGAGTTTTTAGCTTATAAATATCGTAAATATGAACAAATTTTAATTGAGTTTGGCACATATAAACTTATAAATTTATAATAATTTCACGAAGATCGGTCCTCAATTGACTATAGCTCCCATATAAGGCCCAAGTTTTATATAAATATATCAAAAAAAAAAAAAAAATTTTTACAGAAATTAGTTTTATATAAGTAGAAAACACACTACCAAATTTTGTGAACATCGGTACATTATTAACCATAGCTCCAATATAGGACCCATTTCCGAAAATCACTCATACGTGGGTAAACATCATGAAATTGTTAGTACTAAGACAATATTTTACACAAATAAATTTTATATAAGTAGAAAACACGACACCGAAATTTATGACGATTGGTCAATAATTAACCATATGTCCCCTACACCATCGTTAATAAAAATACGAGTTTTCTTTATTAATTTTTGTAGAACTCTTTTAGAAAATACATGAGCAAGATAAGACACTCAATTTTAGTTAGTATTGATAAGGCATGGTAAAATCCGATAAATCAAGCTGATAAGAAATAAATTTATTAACATAATGTGACTATATCACTGAAAATATTATGTATAATATTGAATTTTAAGAGAAAAACTTTAAGCGCCCTATGTTCCGATCCCAACGTATTAGGGCTCATTTTAAAGTCTGAAGACTTTTCTTCCAAATATTATATAATTTTGGAAATTCCTTCATTAGTATAAATGTTATTATCTTCTTAACGAAAAATTTCATGAAATGTTTTCGTTTTGCATTCTGGAAGGGAGCTAGGGGCAGGCAAATTTTATTGGATTAAATAGAATATTATATGGTCGAAATCAAACAGGTAATATTTTCCGTAAAAAAGTGTAAATTTTCTAGTTCTGTTCCATTGAATTTGGCAAAAATGATCTAAATATAGTAACTTTTAAAATATGCCACCGTTTAGAAAATAAAACGTCAAATATAAACTTTTCTACTCTATTTTATTTAGAGTTAACCTTGTTTTTAAATAATGTCAAAAATAATGATTGATTGAAACATATAGATGCAATCAGTTTTCAAAAATTCAAATTTTCACAAAATTTTCCCCTTTTTGCGGAGATTAAAAAAAATCAACTATGAGTGGCTTTAACAACAACAATATTAAACCGATTATTTTTTTTTTTTTGGATTCTTAAGATCCAATCATTACTTTTATACAATTTTTCTGTCAATTTTTTGATTTCGGCCACGGTTTTCAGCAAAATGAGCAATTGTGTGAAGTTTGCAGATTATAACCAGCGTTGCCAGTTTAACATTTTTAAGGTAAAATTTAGCTTTTTGTTATGCTTTTAGCCTCAAAATTTTTGTTTAACTTCAAGCTTTTTTCTAGCCCATTTTTGATTTTTAAAATTGCCTTAAAAAGGCAAGAAATATTAGTTTCTTGAGCAACGAAGAAAACAATTACTTATTTGATAGTAAAACATTTATTTTTACAGAATTACGCATTTAACTAATTTTATGGACTTATAATCATATGATAATAATAGAAATTATAGAAAATATTTATGAATATTATTAAAAACAAAATTCTTATGGAAGCGAAAAATCAACCAAAAAATTTGGAAATGCCTAATAAAAACTTGGGCGGGTTTTTTTACTATGTTTTATTTATGAATTTATTAAAATATCTGTAAAAACTATTAAAAACTAATAATAATGAGAAAAATTCTTTAAATTTTATGATTATGATACATATATATTTTCCCTTTTGTTCAATAGATATGTTTTCAATCAATATGGATCTCATTGTGATAATAAATGGGGGGGGGGGTGGTTGCCAAAACAAGAAACTCGGTCAAGTTCCTCTTTCATTTTACTAATACTTATTAAGTAATATACTCTGTAATTATTAATTTATTCAAAGCATTTGTAGTGTAAAATAGAGAATACAAAACACACATAATTACTATGATATCTAGGGATGATGAAGATAAAAATGATGATGATGATGACGATGAATGGAAATAGATACGGATGTATGTCTTAGCAGATGATACACGCCATTCAAATGTACTTAACATTCACTACTCATTTGTAACAATATCTACAAAAGTATTATTATTGTTTACTAAGGCTTTATTCATATTGTTCTAGCAATTTCTATTTTTGCTTCTGAATATGACTTGTACATAAAAATAAAACATTTGCATTTCTTTTTTCCACTTTTGCTATTCTGAAGCAGGTGCTTTAAATTGCATTTGAAATTGTTTTAAATTCTAAACATTTCCATTTGTTAGCATTTAAACTCTAACTACTTAATCAAACATCCTGGCTGTTTCTAGTTTTTCCGGTTCTATTTTATGGTAAACCTTCATTTAGACATTTGGAATCATTTCATTTAATATCTATGTTTTCTATTTTGCATTTGGCATTTTTAATTTTTTTTTTGCTGAATTCATTGTTTTTGCAATTTTCTATTTACAACCCTTGACATGGAGAACAGGAATAGGTTGTAAACAAAAGAAGTTTCTATTGCAATTATAGGATCACATATAGCTTAAGGGTCATTGTTACCTTTCCTTTCAAGGTTTCAATTTCTAAGTAGGAATTACAGTGAAAAACTCTTGTTATGGTCTGCGGTAGAAAGGAACAAATAGTTGGTTTTAAAGCTAACAAATGAAATGAAAAGGAAATAAATGTTATTCGAGTTAAAAATGATTTAAATTGTTACTAAGTTAATTTTTCAAATCTTCAAATCTCAATATTCTTAATAATTAAAAAAAAATATTTAAGAACTCGTAGAAAATCTTGCTTTTTTTTCTTTAAACAAAAATATAAAGATTTAATATAAAAAAATACTTTAATTTGTTTGTACCACATTAAAAAGAATGTAATTAATAATGCAGCGATTCCAATACTGATGATATTCTATCCCTATTTAAGAGTAACTGTTCCATAGACAAAAGACATCAGGTTAAATGTGGTTTAAGTTCATGACAATAAATTAACGGTATTCAATTTTAAGACAATATCTGTGCAACCAGCAAATCACTCAGTAGCAGATGCACTGCCAACAACAAAAAGTAACCAAAAATGAACATCTCCAAAACTGATAGTCTACATTCAACCAAACACATCGTATGTCAATTTGATATATTTTTTTTTAGCTTAGTTTCTGTTTTAACAAACTGTTTGGTCTCTTGACTAAAGACCCCATAACGGCATTGTTTTTATGGTTAACAATATATTAAAAATAATTTGCCAAAAATGGTCATAAAAACCTAAAGGAAATCCTAACAATCAAATAAGCTACGAAGAACAAAAAAATTTCAAATGAGGCAATGAATTTTTAATTTAGAAACAAAGGTGGCCAGCTACTACAATTTTTGAGATAATCAACAATGGATTTTATAACAAAAATGGATTTTTGTCTGAAAATTTCGATAAAAACTAAAATTATTTATAACTCGGTAAATACTACGATTTTTGAAGAAATAAACTTAATATGCGGTCACTTATATTTCACAATCAAAATCGATTTTTATATGAAAATTTCGACGAAAATTAAAAACTTTTACAAAGCGGAAAATATATATTCGAGAAAACAAGCTTTATTTGTAAAAACTTATATTTCACACTAAAAATTGTTTTTTATATGAAAATTTAAATAAAAAATAAAAACCTTTATAATTCGTTAAATTCTGCGATTTTTGTGAAAGTAAGTTCAATCTGTGATTACATACAGCTCATATCAAAAATATATTTTTATATGAAAATTTCGATGAGACCTAAAATCCTCTATAAATCGGTAAATACTGCGATTTTTGAGAAAATAAGCTTAATCTGTGATCACATATATTTCATACCAAAAATCGATTTTTATATGAAAATTTCGATGAAACCTAAAATCCTTTATAACTCGGTAAATGCTGCGATTTTTGAGAAAATAAGTTTACTATGTGATCACTTATATTTCATAACAAAAATCGATTTTTATATGAAAATTTCGATGAAAACTAAAATCCTTTATAACTCGGTAAATACTGCGATTTTTGAGAAAATAAGCTTAATCTGTGATCACATATATTTCATACCAAAAATCGATTTTTATATGAAAATTTCGATGAAACCTAAAATCCTTTATAACTCGGTAAATGCTGCGATTTTTGAGAAAATAAGTTTACTATGTGATCACTTATATTTCATAACAAAAATCGATTTTTATATGAAAATTTCGATGAAAACTAAAATCCTTTATAACTCGGTAAATACTGCGATTTTTGAGAAAATAAGCTTAATCTGTGATCACTTATATTTCATAACAAAAATCGATTTTTATATGAAAATTTCAATGAAAACTAAAATCCTTTATAAATCGGTAAATACTGCGATTTTTGAGAAAATAAGCTTAATCTGTGATCACATATATTTCATACCAAAAATCGATTTTTATATGAAAATTTCGATGAAACCTAAAATCCTTTATAACTCGGTAAATGCTGCGATTTTTGAGAAAATAAGTTTACTATGTGATCACTTATATTTCATAACAAAAATCGATTTTTATATGAAAATTTCGATGAAAACTAAAATCCTTTATAACTCGGTAAATACTGCGATTTTTGAGAAAATAAGCTTAATCTGTGATCACTTATATTTCATACCAAATATCGATTTTTATATGAAAATTTCGATGAAAACTAAAATCCTTTATAACGCTGTAAATACTGCGATTTTTGAGAAAATAAGCTTAATCTGTGATCTTTTATATTTAATACCAAAAATCGATTTTTTATAAAACCTAAAATTATACATAACTCGGTAAATACTGAAATTTTTGAGAATATAAGCTTAATCTGTGATCAGTTATATTTCGTGCCAAGAATAGATTTTTATTTGAAAATTTCGATGAAAACTAAAATCCTTTATAACTCGGTAAATACTGCGATTTTTGAGAAAATAAGCTTAATCTGTGATCATTTATATTTAATACCAAAAATCGATTTTTATATGAAAATTTCGATAAAACCTAAAATTCTACATAACTCGGTAAATACTGAAATTTTTGAGAACACAAGCTTAATTTGTGATCAGTTATATTTCGTACCAAAATCGATTTTTATATGAAAATTTCGATGAAAACTAAAATCTGTAAATACCGCAATTTTTTAGAAAATAAGCTTAATCAGTGATCATTTATATTTCATACCAAAAGTAAATTTTTATATCAAAATTTCGATGAAAACTAAAATCCTTAATAACTCGGTAAATACTGCAATTTTTGAGAAAATAAGATTAATCTGTGATCATTTATATTTAATACCAAAACACGATTTTTATATGAAAATTTCGATAAAACCTAAAATTCTACATAACTCGGTAAATAGTGAAATTTTTGAGAACATAAGCTTAATCTGTGATCAGTTATATTTCGTACCAAAGATCGATTTTTATATGAAAATTTCGATGAAACCTAAAATCCTTTACAACTCGGTAAATACTGCGATTTTTAAGAAAGTAAGCTTAATCTGTGATCATTTATATTTTATACGAAAAAAATATTTTTATATGAAAATTTCGATAAAATCCAAAATCCGTTATCACTCGTTAAAGACTGGGATATTTGAGAAAAAAAGTCTTAATCTTTTGTCGCTTCCATTTTTTGTGAAAATAACTGATATTGTCCATAAATTATACTATATAATGTGATAATTTTCATGCCAGAAAGTGTCACAAAATCTGTGAATATTAGGACATTTTGGGAGATTTTTCGTAAAGATTTGGGTATTTTTTCACCTTTTTGAGCAAAGTTTCCAGTTTTTAGTTTTGGGCGATTTTTCATTTTTTGGGTGATTTTTCGTTTTCTACATTTGCTTTGGGCAATTTTGCATTGGGTCGTTTTGCTGGCAGCCAATCTACGCTTTATTTATACATTTATTACAATATCTTTAAAAATGTCAAAAACTCAATACAGTGTAAAAAATAAGTTTTAAAATTAAATTTTTGGCTTTATATTTTTTAGGGCATTTAGCCTTTTTTGGGTTTTTTTTAAGTTCTATTTAGCCTCTTTTTTTCCCACCTCCTAGCACACTGACAGTAAAAGTTTAATTCGAACGCGATCATTAATTCGAATTCAATCGTTATGACAAAACTTCCAAATGTTGGAAATTATTTTATTTTTTAAAGTTTAAAGTGAAAGTTTTTTTCATTTTGCTGGAACTTATTTAATTTGGAAATTATTTTACGAAACCGTAAATATCGGTATAGTGGTAATGTCTCTGAAAAAACTAAATGTTTAAAAGTATTTTTTTTTCGTCGTGGGATTTTGGGTATTTTAATTTAAAAAATAAAATTTTATGAATTTTACTGCAGTTATATTGCGGTAGATTGATTCGTTTAAATTAGAAATTAATTAAAATATTAACTTTATTATAAACGAATACTAAATAACGAAATATGTGTACCCTACACTATCATAGTTAGGAGAAAATTTTTGTCAATGATGTAAATTGTAACTCACCATTAGGTAAAATTACTATCTGAATCGATTTAACGATATCCGTCTACTTAAAGCTTGTAATCAAATAACAAGTCACAATTTTAAAGTTAATTCAATGAAAAGAAGAGTCCTAATGATATTGATTGAAATCAGTGGATTTTTTCACCTAGCCCTGATACAACCATTCTTCCGGAGTAAGTTTTTGACACTCATAAGGGTATAATTTACCATAGTTCCAATATTAAAAATGTGAATAAATTTCATACACTGAAAAAAGTAGTTTCAAAGAATAAAATACTTTGAATGAAATTCGTTGATTTTTCCAAAAATTCTTTAATTCAATATGCGAATTCGTTACTTAAAGGAAAATATTCTTTGAAATTCAATGAATAATTCAAGGAATGAATGTTACATTGAAATCATTCGTTAAATTTATTACTTAAAATAATAAAATCAGTTCATCAATTCAATGTATTAGTTCATTGATTTAAGGAACTCCTTCGTTTGTTGGATTTAAAGAACTTGTACGTTCGGGCAATGAACTTGTACGTTGATTTAGATGAACAGAAAAAGAATTCTCTCGACCTGTGTTATTATTTGATGCCCCTATATCTAGACCATTCCTTAAAAACATAAAAACAGTGAGTCAACGTGCAATTCGTTGATTCAACGAACTAATACTTTGATTTAAGAAAGATGAAGATTTACTCAATGAACAAGTACTTTTAATCAACAAAATAGTTCGTTAGCTTATGTTAAATTCATTGTACTCATTCAATGTTTTCTAACGGGAAATATAGTAAAACAAAAACGTAAAAGTGAACGAAAACAATACAGGTTGTATTTATCGTTTAAGAAGGAATGTCGGTCTTACATTAAAAAAAAGTGTAGCACGAAAAATAAAAACCATGACAATAAATCAATAATTTTATTGAAACAAGTGTAAAGTAGAACAATTCGGAATTATTCAGAAAAATTCTCAATAGATGGAATTTGAAGCATTTGGTGTATTTTTTTTTTTTTTTTTTTGACAAGTTTGTTTAATAATGTTTATTTTTTTAAACACGTTAACTTTTAAGATATTATATTTCACCTATGTTTATATAGATAGAATAATAGAATAAAGTGTGATGCTCTCAAAAAATGTTCAGTATAGAAAAATCAAGCGGTTTTCCAGTCGTAAGTGTTCACATCTTAAATATTTAATTTTAATACTTAGAGTTTCAACAGGCAGAAAATAACGTGAAAGGTAAACAATGTAAAGAAATCATGAGTATTTGGATGAATCTCAGCAATTATTATTATTAAGATGCTTTATTTCTTTTATTTTCTATCAGGAATATACCAAATGAATATGTTATTTTATACTATTATTGAGCATTATAAAAGAAAATAATAAGAAGCATTTGATTTAATAAACGTGATGGAACTCCCAGGAAGCTTTTATATTTGTTAGATACAGTGCACGGGATTTTTTCGATACGTCCGTAGGTTATCAACTGAAATTGATTTTGGCTATTGGTATCAAATGCATGAAATTATTTATTTGTTAATAATTGTTTATTCCCAGTTCTACAACTGGTTCTAGAATGCATACTCTCTACTTGTTGTACTTTGGTGTTACGACCAATGATTTTTGTCACCCCCTGAACTAGTTATCTGGAAGTGTTACCTAGCCAGTACCCATTCTATGGAACGGTTCTGGAACTAGTTCTTTATTCAATGATTTTTGTTCGAAATTGTTATATTTAGAACTAGTTTTAGAGAAGCGCTAGGAAACGGTTCAAGAACCAGTTCTTAAAATCAAAGCTTTTTTACTTTATTTTTCATTTTAAATCAATTTAATTTTGCTATTCTTTTTTTAAATTTTTTTAATTCTTTTTTAAATTTTTTAAACTGTTCTAGGAATTTATTGGGGAACCAGTAATTTGTTCAGACAAGTGATGTGTAAGTAATAAAGAACTAGTTTTTAAGTACTAGTCTTTAAAAGCACTCTTTAAATACAAATTAGAATCACAATATGGTACTATTCCATGAGTTCCACAATTTGTTGTAACACTACTAGTTCTAAAGATGTTACTGCAAAATTTGAAGTGGTTCTGATTGAACCGGTTCTAGAACTATTTTAGAATAAGTTTTAAATTTTTCCTGGGTTGAGATTATTATTATAATGAGTTATAAATATTGTATTATATTTATATATTTATATTAAAAGTCAATATACTGTTCATTGGAATTATTTATTTCATTCAAAGAACGTATTCGTTAAAACAAAGTAGGAATAAGTTGAATCTTAAAACGGTATAAATGTTAACGTATGTCAATACGTTGTTTTAAAGTGCCTGTGCATTAGGTAAAATTAAGAAATAAATTCGAATTTCAATTCAATTAATGTTTTCATTGAATTTATATACCTTTGTGGTCCAGTACAAAAGGACCTTTATAGTATCAACGTTTATGCAGAATGGTATGACTATGTAGGTCTTAACCAACTATAACATTTTTGTTATTATGATGTATTTTGATATTTCTAAATTACTCTGGTCACCTTTAACAATTAATTTAATATACAAATACAAAAAATAAAAAAAAAAAAAACTCAGTGATACATGTCACACGCTTCAAAATCTTAAATTCCCAAATAAAGAATGTGGGTAAAATGATATTATTTCTCATACCCGTATTAAGTATTCGTTTATACTTGTATTATAAAATATATGTGTAAGAGTAAATATATTGGCTGGCCAAATGACTGGTTGGTTGATCATTCATTATTGGTATGTATCTTGTGTCTGTTTTTGTAGATGTCTGCCTTCAAGTATTTATTGTAATGTACTTATGAAGGAATCAGCCTTCTTGTTTTGAAACAAAGTTGCATTGTTTTGGCACATGATTTTGTGTTTTTCTTTTTAATGAAATGAGATAAAAACTACATGCTAGTATTAAAAAAGGAACTCGATATCAAGATAATGTTCAACTATTTTAATTATTTTTTGCTGCTATTGCCCACTAGCTCAGGTTTCTATTGTTTAAGTTAGTTACTTCTAAGTAACTTTACCATTATTATTGGTATTTAAGACAATAAAAAAACAAATTAGCAGACGTTATATTTTGCACTTGTGTTATAATTATTTTTCATCTTTTTTATTCTGCTAGATTTCCATTAAGCATTAATAATGCTTTTCAAGGACAATTAATTTGCTTCTGAAATATGAGTATTGGTTTAATAATGGAAATAACTTTTTTTAATAAGGCATACATACAATAAATTTTATTTAGAATGATTTTAACAAATACATCTAAATAGAACAGACTAATTTTTAGATGTAGACTCATTTTTAGTCTAGACGAATTTTTAGACGTATAAGTACATTGAATTTAGTGTTAACCCTCTAACGGTCGTAGCAAAAATGTACAAAATCAATTTATAGGTTCAAAATGTAATTAGCGCAATTTTTTATGTCTATTAATTAATCAAAGAAATAAAAATTAGAAAAGATACCCTGAGGCAGTCTTGACCGTTAAAGGGTTTAAAAGTATGATTTTCTTTAATGTCTAAAATCATTGATTCAAATACGGCGCTCCTTTCCTACCTATCGATCGGATATCAACTAGAACGTCACTTCATTGAAATTTAAGCTTAACATGAGTCCGAAAAAATTTAATGAGATTTTATTTTAAAGTTGAAACATTTAGAATTTGTGAGCGCTTTAAATGAACATTTCGTTCTTATGTGTAAAACAGCTGCTAATTATTGTTAAATTAATACCATTAAAGTACGGATGGGGCAAAAAAATTCATAAGTGCGAGGTATGAACACATATGACCATATGATCAGTGTATATAGTAATCAATATTCTGGAAGCTTTTCTCTATTGTTTTAAGAAGAATTCTCTCGACCTGTGTTAGTATTTGATGCTTCTATATCTAGACCATTCCTTAAGTTTTTGTTTTCGGACTTCTGAATTTCATTTCTATTAATTGTCAAATTAAATGCTTAGTATAAGAAAAGAAGTTAAAATAAAATAATATACCAATGAAAAACTTTTCAGTTTTTACCAAGAAATAGTGAAGACTTGTTCCTTTTCGAGTCAAAGAGGCCAGATAATTTTGCATAATTATCCTACAAGTGGTAATAAAAGTCCAACTGTATTATTTTTCTATGAGCATTTATTCATGCATGTACTATATTCGGGATAGCAAATAAGGAATACAAAATGTGAATGAATTTAATTCCAACTATTGCGCATTATTTGACATTTTGTGACAAGACCCATATCAGTATTACTTGGGCCATGGAATGTATCTAATTGATCAGTCACATTTATCTTACCATATTGGAATTTAGAGTCTTGATTGCTGCAAGACTGTACAAAACTGTACTTGGTACCAGAACTCCCAAATTACTATAAAAATTATTTGAAACCAGCTAGTACTGGTTGTTGATTAGTTTTAGAGTAATCCGTGAACGAGATCGTTTTTCCTTGAATTGGCAATTCATGTTGTCATTTACCATAAATATATATATATTTTTAGAAAGGCCATAATTCACTATGTTATATAATCTTATGATTCTGTTAACAGTAGAGTATCTAATTATTTGGGTTTAATATTAATCGGTTTATTTGATAGATAATTATTCGAGGTTAAAAATTGATCGGTTAATAACCGATTAGTGGTAAATTATTCGATTAACCGAATATTTTATCTATTAAAATAATCATTTAAAAACATAGTGTGGATGCCTGATATTATTAGTTCTTTCGAAATTTTCTTAAAAAATATTGCATATTTCGACAAAATATTCTCCAACTTCATCTCTATTTAATCAATCAGCCTTTTTAATAAAAGTAAAAAATTATTATTGCCATTTTTACGTACATTTTGTTGATGAAAATTAAAATTATTATGTCTTACATAACTTTAAAATTAACTTTACTCAAATTTATATTTGAAGAATTTTTATTGTCACAAGTTGAAGTGTTTATGAAATTACAACATTATAATCTTTTCACGTCGCATTTTATTAAATGTTCTATACCCAAAAAAAAAAAAAAAAATATCTAAGGACGTCAATAAGACACTAAACTTGTGAACCAGAAGTAGTACAAATTCAGATAATTTCCAATGAATTAATATGGTCATGTCGTTAGAAGATGTTCTCTTTTTTGATAGCTATTCACTGAAAAGAAAGTAACGTTCACGATTTCATGCAAAATTGCAATGAATATCGAAATTCTTTTTATCGGTGCAAGCAAATTAATTTTAATTTTTATATAAACCAACATATTTTTAATAAAAAAAATATGCATAACATTATTTTTGATTTGCTTAACAGTTCTTTTTAGTAATAAGTATTTGAAAAAATAACAACCGAATATCAATATTTTATAGCAGAGCAATTCTATTGATTTTTTTTAATATCTCTTGATGTTTTTTTGTGCTACCTCTTAAGCACGAGAAAACACTTACACTTATCGATACTTTGTAAGTAATGAAAAAGTACTTTCCCAAAAAATTCTTTTATTTATTTTTGCTGTGATATAACAGACATTCCGAAAAATGATGTGACTGACATAAATTTATTTTAAGAATAAGAATTTGTTTGAATTTCGGTTAATCGATTATTCGATACAAATTATTCGGTTTATTCACTATTTGAAAATAGACAATTTTAAATCACTCGAACAATTAATCGGCCAAAATTAATTGGATAACCGAAAGACTCTTAATCGATTGGATACTCTAGTTAACAGCTACACAAAATAAAGTAGAGAATTCTATTTTACTGTAATTAAAAAAGCAAATCGGACAGACCTTATTTACGAGACATTATATTCTAACCTGGACATAATCTGGGTGCTAAGTAATAGCAACATTATGAACAAGAAATTAGCAGAAATTAGATCATCAAATGATATAGGACCAGTTACGTCCTACACCATATAATAATCCGAATCTTAGTGGCTGTGTAAACAGTGATAAAGCTAGATCTTTTGATGTTAAAATTATCGTAATCAGGAAGAAGAGAATTAAACAGAATATAAATTTATTCACTGTAATGCTTTTGAAAAAAAAAACCGCTCTTTACACACATAAAGAATTACTTTTTACTTGTAAAAAATGATGTAAATGTATTAAAATTGTTTTTATAAAAAACATAGATACACTTTATTTACCACTCTAATGAATTTAAACACTCGTGTAATTAATGTGTATTTATTAACTATTTCATTTTATCACGTGAATATAAATGAGGATCCAAAAGTATTTGAAAACGCAATAAATATAATGTTGCTTAAGATTAAACCAATGATGCCCCTTTAGAAATTAAAATAAATAAAATTACTGTATATTTCAGTTGTTCTATCTTTATTTCTTCTTTTTTGATTTTTTGATAATGCCATTGAAATTGCAACAGACTTAAAAAAAAAATCCCAAAGAGGGTAAGGAGAAATAAAAATTAAAAGTAGAAAATTATATGAAATACTAGAAGAAGAAAAGAACCAAGGTTTTGTGGTTGTTTTTGTTCCATAGAAGTGCATCTTATACAATCAACCAACCAGTCAAACCATTCATACAAACCAAACAACCAGTCAGCCAACCAACCATCCATTTATTCAACCATTATATTCATTCAGTCATCCTGGTATTCAGAGAAATAAAAAAAACTCAGAAAGGAAAAATAAAAACAAAAATATATATATTGAAGAGAAAGCCAAAAGCATCGTGGATTTATAATATATGGTAAGTGAGAGTTAGAGTGGATTAAAGAAACAGGTAGGAGGGGATTTATGCTTGAACAAGTTTCCACTTGACGTGCAAAATTTTTGTTAAATTTTTTTTCTGAAATCCTATATTGAAATCTGATGTAAGGTGTTTTCAAAATTACAATAGATCTGAAATTTCAGTACCACGTTTGAAAAAAGGAAATATTTATCAAAAGGGCACCAATTTTCAAAATAAGTAACATGTAGTATAAAATAGATTTTTTTTAATTTGATTTTTTCTTAAAAACTACATACTATTTAAAAGAAAAATAAATATAAATTTATCATAAAATTTTACTAAGATGAATGGTACGAGTATATAAAATTCGGTATAACCCTTGTGTATCACCTTCTCCTATTTTTAAATTTTTATAGAAATAAAACACCATCATAATTTTGTTGTTTTTATTTTTTTATTTTTAATATTTCACTTATTATTTTTTAAAAATATTTTACATTTTAAGTTACCTACCTGGTCTTTGTTCTAAAATACTAGGGAAAATACATAATGTTTTGGATGGATTTTCAGTTTAATTGCGAAAAATTACTTTTTTTTTATTTCCAGTTGTTTTCAACAACAACACCACCACTACCGGCAGCAATATAAGACTTCATTATCAATCTCATCATCATCGTCATACTTACTTTACAAACATTAAAAATTGTAAAATATTTCCTATTTAGCTGTGGTATTCGTTTCCTTTTAGCATTTTTGTTTTCAATTTTGTTGTTTTTTTTTTTTCGGTGAGAAGTGCAAAAGCTTTGCTGTAATTAAAAAAAGCAACTCATACTGCCGATGTGTAAATGCAAACGGAAGGCGTAATAATTCCAACTGAGTTTATGGTAACAATGAAATATTTTGTCGGTATAAAATATAAAATAATATAATCATTTTTATTGTTTTTTTTTTGCTATTTTTGTTTTTGGGGGAATTTAAATGCTTTAAAGTATATAATCTGAAAGCTTACATCAGCTTTTTACATTGAAAGTAAAAAAATTTTGATCTGTTATATTTTTAATCAAAAACCAAGGTTCTTTTAAATTTTATCAATTTAAATCACAATCACTTTGTGATACTAACTGAACTCACTGATTGTGGTACTAATCTCTACATATATATACACAAATGGCTAAAACTATTATACATACCAGTTTAGCCTTTTTAAGACTAAATCTAGCCTTTTTATTTTGCTTTTAATCTCAAAATTTTTATTTTAGCTTCTAGGTTTTTTCTAGCCGTTTTTTCGTTAAAAGGCTAAAATTTTAGCATTTCAACAAAGAAGAATATAATTTCTCATATGCTTTTACTAATTTAATTTTTACAAAATCATCCATTTAAGCAGTTTTGTGTATCAATTCGCACAAAAACATTAAGATTATTTACATCTAACAAAAATTTTTGCTTGCCGCGTTTCATTCTCCAAATCAAATATAACTTAATTCATTTCGTGGACTTACTTATTCAATTATTATAATTAGTTTTTAATAAAGTCCATAAAAACAATAAATTACCCACAAAATTGGAAATGATTGGAAATGATATGGGAATTTTGTGGGAGATTTTTCATGGATCTTTTGCTAATAGCCGTCTATGTTTTATTTTTAATTTTACAGTATCTTCAAAAAATATTAAAAAACTATTGAGAACACAAAAAATAATAATTTTTTAAATAAAAAATATTAGCTTTTTTCTGGCCTTATTTTTTGAGTCATTTAGTCTTTTCTGACCTTTTTTAAAGTCTAATTTAGCCTCCTGGCAATACTGATCTCTACAATCAGCAAGCAATTTCAAGAACCAAAATAAATTTTTGTAGTTAATCAATAATATTATAAATAACTTAAATATGTAAATCAGAAAAAGTTTAAATTTAGTTTTCTCTTACCCTAACACATACATAAGTTTTCAGAAAATTCTGGACAACTACAAACCGGTCAACTGACTAATCATAAATTATTAAGAAATTAGGTTCTATCAGTGTTTTTTTTTGACTTAACAGCACATTTAGTCATATTTTCATAGAAGCATAATTTTGCATATTTTGCACTTAAGAGAATTTTTTATATTATTTGCAATTAGATTTTTTCTTTTTACTGTCAAATACGTTTTTCAAATCCAATTCCCCAATTATTAGAAAATTTGTAATTTTCAGAAACAAATGAAAAAAATAAAAAATAGTTTCCTAATTAAAGAGCGTTTTTAATGAGCATAAAACACTTTTTTCTAGATCATATTTTTAGTTACCCTGGTGATCACTTACATAAAGAATTTAATAAAAAAAAAAACTAGAGAAATATTTAATGTTCAATAATTTTGTAAATAACCTTTTAATATGGGAAAAACTTTTATAAATATAAGAGATAATAAAAAATTATTACCTTTAATGAATTCTTCTCCAAGTTTTAGTATTAAACGGAATCAATTTCTTGACTACTTTGCAACTTTTGACCATAATATAAGGTGCACTTACTTGTAGGTAATTATCTCCAGCAATGTTGTCTTCAAAGGTTTTAAAAGAATTAATTCTTTAATTCATTTATTGAAATAGAATTAAAACAATTATAGTTATTAATTCTTTCAAATCAATTCAACCTAATTAATTATATAGCTTCATTCATAAAGCTTATGATATTTAAATTCAATTTGTATAAATTTGAATTAAATTTTTATCTTTTAATTCATCAAAGTTTAAATTTTTTTTGATAAATGCAACAAGTTCCGTATTTCGTGGTGTGTGATTAGTAGATTAAGTATTTTTATACCCCAATCAAAAAAGATGGGTGTATATTGCGTTTGTTATTCCGTGTGTGACTCATAGAAAAATTCGTCTAAGATTTTAAAGTAAGTATATTCTGGGTCCTCGTGAAAGTCTAAAAGTAAAGGGAAAATGCGGCGGCGTTATTACAAGCTCAAAAATCAATATTTTTTTATAAAAATTGACAAAGCAAAATTTGAAATATTGGCTTAAATGTGATTGGACAATGCTGTGACACACGGCCGCGCGGCAAAGTTGAAATTTATATGGTTTGTTTGGTACTGGGCAAAATCAGTTTATAATAATATCAGTTTATCTTTAAAACTGCGAAGTGCAGCTTCATTACAAAGTTTGCTTGGAAGTAATCATTTTAATTTTGTGTGGATTTTAGCTGAATATATCTGAATACCACTGACGTACAAAAATATATATAAATAGAATTATAAAAAATTTTGTCATTCAATTTATAGTAGAAGAAAATGAAAGAAAAATGTATTTTTAATTCAATTTAATTTTATAGGGAGTATATCTACAAATTTTTCATTCATTTTTTAATACAATGGAATAAGAGCAAAATTTAATATTTAAAATTGATTTCTCAATTCTCTAGTGAATTAAGTATGCGTATTTTTATCTGGGGAATGATTTTAAAGAATTCTAAATTTAATTGTTTTAAGCTGAATTAAATTTATATGAGAATTAATTCTTTCGATGTTGTGGTTTTCAAGCATATTAACCATATTCACTTTATTGTTATATTGGAATTTTAAGCGCTAATATTAATGAAGAATATCTTCACATCATCTCTTCCCAAGAACATTCAGTTGCAATAATACACACAAAATTTTGTTTCTAATTCAGTAATTCAAAATAATTTTTTATGAATTAGGACCTTCATATTACATAAATTGTAAATTCAAACACATTATCAAAAATTTTTAAGCTGGCTGAAAATGACTTTAATCCTTAATAAGTTTTGCGGTAATACTATTTTAAACAGTCGGGTTACAGATATGAAGTCACTAGATTTGAAACTAATAGAGTGCAACATTTTAGCATCATAGGTTTCATTTTGTGATCGTGATTGTTGTTCAAAGTTCAAAAACTTAGAAAAAAGGTTAAAAATTACTTACCTTTATTTCATTCTTCTATACTTTTTGTTCGCGTTTACACTTTTGATCTCATGCGATGTTATATAAACTAATCGGATTTGGTGCAGAAATTCTGCGCCATGTTTATTATTATTCAGACTTTCAACAGTTAAATTCAGAATAGTCGAGTTTTTTTAATTTCTAGAATTTTTTGGGTTTTTGGCGGAGTCTGTGCGCCTCTCAACAGAAAACAAATTTTGAAACAAGGACTGATACTTCTTAAAATTGTGCATATTTTGTGATATATCTCGTTGATGTGCACGAAAAGGTCTCAAAATTTGGAAAGCCAAAGAGAATTTTTTTTTAAAAAGTCAGTTTTTGCGAAGCACATTCACAGTATCATTTAATAGCATTGATTACAACTTAGTTATTTGTTATTTTACACAATAAAATCGGAGGAGCATTAAAAGTAAATTTAATAAAAAAACTGTATGAACTTTTGGAAAACTACGCAAAAATTGCACTTATTATTTTTGTATTTGTATATAGCAAATTGCAATTTGTAAAAATCTTGCATATATAGATATAAGTAAGAACGGCGATAAACATAATTGATCGGGACCGTACACAAATTTAAGTCAAATGACATCAATTAACTATAATTGGCATAATTATAGTTAATTTTATAATGCTTAACGGAAATGTAGAGGCGGATCAAAAAATTCTGAAAGATAAAAAATTGATGGAAAAAAATGTTGTTGGATTAAAAAAGGACCACAATTTTAGTTGAGTGCTAACGTTGATAGTTAACAATATTTACCCGCTTTGGTATAGTATAACCTTAAAAAAATTCACAAAGAAATCCTAAATTTTTAATTTCAATAAATAATAATTTAGATCTTTTTAACTTTATTTTTATATTTTTTCATTTATTGATATTCAAATACTTATAGTTGTATTTTTGCAGCACTTTTAACAAAGTTAATGTTAACATGTACAGTTGTTACCTCCTAAAGTATATAAATTTGAATTTTAGCAGAATTATACATAAACTTGTACTTTGTAAAAATTTTCATATGTTCAATTTAAAACCTCTCCAACAGTCCCCAGCACGAAATGATTAACGTGAACCCATTGCACACACACATATATAATTTAGCTACGAAGGAAGTTAAAAAATTCAAGGATTTAATAGTTCATCCTTGCAGAATTTTTGTCCTAATCCCTATAGGGATTTTGTAAAAAAGTGAAAGAATTTTGCTACTAGTTATTCTTTGTTTTGTGTGAGCAAAATATAACAATTTCAAAACTTAAATTTTTGTTCCAACTTCTAATCTCAAACTTCACTTCTTATATATATAATATATATATATTTTTTTTGAAAGCCTAAAATTAAAAATTTTTGATAACGGCCCATATATTTCCAAAAATTTTATTAAAAAAAGAACAAACGAATATATCCACACCTTAAGTTTACCTTGGAAAGAAAAGGTTCATCAAATAACCCAGAGATGTTGAATATTTATTTACTTAAAATATCCAAAATATCCATTTAGTCTAAAATATGTCAAGTAATCAATATTTCCGTATTTTCATGCACTTTTAAAATTAAAGGATTACTCAGAGTCCATAAAAGGTTCCAATAATTTCGTGTGAAATCTAAAATGTTTTCAAAGCGAATGAATTTGAGATTTATAGACCAATTTTTGTACCCGTACATTATCCAGATAAAAACATTTCTTTTATTTTTATTGAATCGCTTATGAATCGCTCCAATTAGCTGATGTAATAAATAATAATTACTGTTGAATTTGGGATTTATAGACCAATTTTTGTACCCGTACATTATCCAGATAAAAACATTTCTTTCATTTTTATTGAATCGCTTATGAATCGGTCCAATTAGCTGATGTAATAAATAATAATTACTGTTATACTCTCTTGAAGGCATTCAATATGGATTATCCACGTGGATGCCATAAAATTGTTACTATGACCTTGGTAGCTAATTAACCCACCTTTGTCATATCCGGCGTCAGTCCTTTCGGAGATAACCGATTGTAGACGGCTGCTTGGACTTCAGAGTTTTGTAATATTTTTTCTATCACGTGCTGATTTTTTTATGGGCATGTCTAATATTTCCTCATTAATTTGATGGTTAAACAAATATATTTCACCATAACTCGAGAACGCTTTGTCCGGTTTAGATAAATGAAATACAAAAAGATGCGGAGGCAAATTGCCTTCCTTCATATTATTTTTTATACCCCACACCACCATAGGTGGTTTGTGCTGATGATGTTTGCAACGCACAGATAAAATCAATCAACACCAACCTTAAAGTACACCAATCGACTCAGAATCATTTTTTGAGTCAATCTAACGATGTCCGTCCGTCCGTCTGGCTGGCTGGCTGGCTATCCATGTAAACCTTGTGCACAAATTACAGGTCGCAATTTTAAAGATAAATCAATAAAATTTGTCACGTAGGACTTTCATGACACAAGGACCAAGCGTATTGAAATTGGTGATGATCGATCTGTTATTTCACCTACCCCCCATACAAATGTCCTCCGGGAATAACGCCTCAAATATAGCAATATTTTAATAAATCCGGCGTAAGGAAGTTTTGTATAATTATCAATCTTTGTGCCAAATTTCATGAAGATCGGTCCATAATTGACCATAGCTCCCATATAAAAGCCTCTTCTGAAAATCACTTTAACGTACATAAATCAAATACACATGTTAGTATCAAGTTAATATTCGACACAAATAAGTTTCATATAAGTATTAATCATAGTGACAAATTTTATAAAGATCGCTCCATAATTTACCCATATAAGCTTATTTTCGGAAATCACTCTAAAGTGCATAAATTCATATATATGTTAGTATTCACTTAAAATTCTGTATTCGTATATATTATTTTACACTTAGTAAAAGTATCGGTCTACAATTATCTACATGTCTAATATAAGATCCCTCCACGAATTTTGATGGACATACACAAAGGTGTGGGTTATCATATAGCCGGGTTTGACCGACTATATCTTTTTTACTTGTTTTGTAGTGTAGAAATTATTGTCGGAAAGTTTTAGAGTTTTATTTATCTTAATTGGACAAAACGTTCCTGAGTGATCATATTGGTTATGCCCATAAAATAGCAGATTGTTAGTTAGCTCGTCAAATTCCATCTAGTACACCCATTTTTATTTAAAACACAATTTATTTGCCGACTAGTATTACTTAAAATAAAATTCGTAGATCCATATGTTATTAGCAATCTTCACTCTCGGATCGATCAATACCATATCGTGAATTCTTTGACATATTTGTGTGAAATCACGATAATCGGACGTTACTGGTACTTGTGTAATCTTATTGATACTTAATAAAACACTTTTTTTTTCCATTGAACTGATTTTAATTTAGCAACGGGGGAAGTTAAAAAAGTCACGGATTTATTAGTTCGTCCTTGAAGAATTTTTGTCCCTTAAAAAAGTGATAAGCAGTAATTATCGGGATTTTGTATAAAAGAGAATGAATTTTGTTACTAGTTATTCTTTGTTATGTGTGAGCAAAATATAACGATTGCAAAACTTGAATTTTTGTTCCAACTTCTCATTTCAAAATTGACTTTTTATCTCTAAAGTTGAAAAATGATCAAAAATTGATTCACTTCATATAAATTCTTCTAAGTGCCTTCAATGTCTACATAATTTAACCACAAACCCTTTGACACTTTAGAATACTCTCTAAACCTAAATGATTGATCTCCTCTTTCTTTTTTACTTCATCCATTACAAAATACAAAGCTGTAAATTAAGTTAGAAAGTTCGTAAATTAAGTTAGCAATTCCCAAATGGAGTAAGTTACGTCCATGAAGTCCGATTTTGTTATTGTTAACCGTTTGCCAAAATAGTTTAAAACCAAACTTTTATATAACAACCTTCAACAATTCCCTTCTAATACCCTCCCAAATACTATACTTCACAAAAAAAAAGAGCAAAAAAAAAAAACATTTTACAATTGATTAATAATCCACTTCGTACAAACAGATTGCATGACTGAACAACTTTTAAGCGTTATTTATTCTCGAATACTTAAAATTCCATTTTATGAAACACACTAAAACATGTAAAATATTATTTTGTCCTGTTTGTGACAGTTGTTTATAATACTTAATAACGCAAATTTATCATAAAAAACTTTTAAAAGCATAAAATAATTTACTTGGTTTTTGTATCCTGAAACGCTTTAGATGGAAATATGCAAAAAATTTTTGTATGTCTCTTCATTCGACTTTTGACGCGTATAAAATAAACGCGACAATGACAAATCATAATCTTAAAAAAGTTGAGAAAAACAAACCCAAAATTATGCAGAGAAAAATATCATCATTATTATCAGCATTGCCAGCGTCATCATTTAAAATTCTCAATACTCCAGCCCTTTAAAAAATTTACTGACCATGATTTATCACCTAATAATTATGTATATGTGTGGACTTTATGTTGGTTATTTTGTATCGTTTATATGTTTGTGCATAAAGTTTGTTCTTTAGCTCTATATTCCTTTTGCCACAATTTTATTCTTAAATATTGTCTTATTTCGGTTGATTTTTTTTTGTTCGATTTTTAATTTAATCCTTGGCTAACTATATGTTGGCCGTTATTTATCTTGTTATTTCATGTTTTGTGTTCATTCTCTTTTTTATTTAGGGAATACAGTTGATGTTAACGCTGTTTTATTGACCAGGCGCCATTGTGGTCATTTGCATTTCCCCTCTGTATTTCTTTTTTAATTTTCAGTATTTTACGAGTATTTCAGTTTTTTGTACTTTTTATATCATCTTCTTTATGTATTTTTCGGCTAAAAATATCGAGATAAGAAAGAAAGTATAATGAATTTTTTAATGTGATGAAATTAAAACATTATTAATTCGCGTTAAAGGGTGTGAATAATTTTGCAAATATGTTTTTTATAAATTATGAAAAAGGGGAATATTTAATGAAATAATTTATTTTTTTTTAAATTTTATTTAATACTTTATTAAGTTATTTTATACTTTACAAATATAATCTTGTTAGTTGGTGAATAAATGATATATTTTTAAAGTGTAATAGAATTAAAATATTGATATCTTTATGCAGAAATAAGCAAAGAATATATATAAAGGTAGCTTGGTTATAAGTTATATATAAGTTATATATCTTTATCTCAATATTATTAAATCTCCATTGTGGGAAAATATCTTGAATTAGCCGCTTCTTCACGTTGAATCATACATTAGCTCTGTTGATTAATGTATCTTATACTGCATAGATAGATAGGTAGGCAGATAGATATATAGATAGATAGATAGATGTATAGATAGACTACACCGTGTAACAATTACCCAAAAAAAATTTTACATACTCAGTTTTTTTCTCAGGGCGTCAAATATTCTCTCTGAAAAATATACGACTATCAAATGAAAGCTAATAATCCCTGTAAAATAACAAATGCTTTTATTTAAATGTTGCACCACAAAATATGGAAAAAAATCCTTTATATAAAGAATTTAATTAAATAAGAAATATAATATCAAAGGGTTACATTTTCAAAAAAGATATTTTCTTAACTTCTTGTACTGCAACATTTAAATAAAAAATATTTATATATTGCATGGATTCGTAGCTTTCATTTCATATCCATATTGTTTTAATATAATTCTGTTAAGTATTTTATATATTTTTTAAAGTTGTATATTTTTCGGAAGTTTGAAGTACTTTTGAGATGAAATTTGATGCCCTGGGAAAAAAAAACTGAGAAGGTATCGATTTTTATCGATATATCGATTTTTCTATTTGTGAAAATGACTTTCACACGGTGTTATAAGTAGATATTGGTAGTACATGACAATGACGACTGATATTGATTTCAAGATTTAAACAAGCTTTCAATCGTAAATTGCCTTGTTGTCTCGGTTTAGCAGTATCAGCAGAGTTTGCGGACTATAATTAGATACGTAGTTTCTGTCCCATTTAGGTTTCGTTGAAACCTAAACAAGAATTAACAATTCAAAAAAAAAAAAAAAATCAAAAAATAGATCTCACTACGGTTTTTGAAAAATACTTACATATATATGCTATATATTTTATAGTTATCAAGTTAGTCGTGTCTAAATTTACAATTTAAAATTGTAAATTTTTTACAAAACCTTCGCCCAGTTCCAGCTTTTTTTTTTTAATATATCGGACACATTCTTCATCATATTTCATCTAAATTTTTTTCATTTGGACAAAAAAATTAAAAAAATTTTTAATCATATTGACTTTTCAGAGCAAAAAAATAAATAATTTTTGAATTTGAAATTATGTTTTTTTAATATTTTTGGACAAAAAGGCGTCTTCTCTCATTATCTTCTAAATGAAAAAATTTCCTTAAGAACCCAGCTGTCCCCGTAATACTTCTAATGGACCCAGGAGAAGAGCGTGGGAGGCTATAAACATAACACTGATCTTGTACAAGAGGACTGAACGTAAACCCGAAAAATGAAATTTATCTGTTCACAAGGAAAACTAAGATCTCACATTACCACAACTCTCAGTTAAGGAAATTAAAATTAAAGGTATAAAGGAGCCTAATGTAACTATTGCTGCAAGTTGTATTACACTGATATCAGATCGTCAATGCTAGTCAAACGATGTCCGTGGGGACTAGTTTTAGGGTATAGCAACGGACTAGGACTCCAGAAACCAGACTATAGTTTCGACTGCCTAACCATAATACAGGTTTTCAAAGGCAAGAACATACGATAAGATAATATATAAACTGGACTAGTGCAAATTTAGTAAAATGGATATAAATTTTTTCACGGATAGTCAAATGGCCATAAGAGCAGTAGCATTCGAAAACACTGAGTCCACCACAGTTTGCAAGAAAGCGATTAACGACTTCTCCAGGACAGTATACATTATTATGGTAGTGGCTAGTCACCATAAAGTGGTTGGAAATGAAGAGGCGAATGATCTGGCAAACAAAGCTAGAAAATAAGCTAAAAAAAACTTAAAACCTTTTGAGGCAAATGAACCGAGTTTAAAGAGCGGGCAGGATAAGCAAAATACTTTGAGGAGACCTAGATGAGGATAGAATCATAAGACTGAGTGTCCTAGCAGGGCTTACAGACTTACAATTGCTTTAAAACCGCATTGTTGCAGCAAGAAACAACGAATGTAGAGAATGTAGAGTACATTGAATCGATGGAATACTTTCTATGTCACAATTCAACGTTCTCTTCATTAATACTGCGACTTTTCGCGGATTTCGTTTTTACCTTTATCTAAAGATATCTTCATAAAGATAATTATGAAGCAGAAATCACGTCCAATATTCTAACAAGGGCCAGTGTAGATGTCTTCGAGTTTTACCTATTTTAAATCATTATTTATTTTTGCCCATATGTGTTAATATTCCATAGTGGAGATTAAAATACGGAATGCAGTTTTAAAAATCTAAATTTGTTTTAACGTCTTCTACCAGACGAACATTAAATGTGAATCTTACCAGAAAAATTAAATTTTAAGAAAAATTACATTTTAGATTAATTTTATCGAAATATTAAACTTCTTTACACTTATTATCCAAAATAGTAAGATCTAACTAACTTCACCGAAAATTTTATTAGGATATGTTAAGAAAAAAAAAAAAAAAATGTGGATAAAATATTTATAATTTCTAAAAAACAAAAACAAAATTTTACCAAAATTTGATTTTGTTTTAAAATATCGAAAAAAGAAATATATATATGTGAAACCTGTATTCTTTAAATAAAATATGTTTAATCATATAAGGGAAGATTCATTTCAAGTTCTTTTACAGAACCAGAACTATGCCACTTCAAAGTTTAAAATAAAGTGTTTTTGTACTTTCCAGCAAGATTTATCCAAAAAGTTTGTTTGAGAGAGTGAAAACCAATTTATTCTCAAACTGAAAAAATATTCAAAAAAGTATGCGAACAACATTATGCAAATATTTGCAGGTTTTTGCTTTTAAACAACAAATTAGTAATGTTATCTTTTTAGGTTTAATAAATGCTAATTTATTTATAAAAGATATAGAAAATTGTTTTTTTTTATTAACAAAATAATAGCAAAATATTATTAATATAATACATATTTGTTAAAAACATTAAACTAAATGTAGTTTTACTAAAATTTCAATTTTAAGCAAAACACTAAAAAAAAAAAAACTCAAAAGCTATAACACGAAACACTAACATGGCATCTTTTGAAGGGATCAAAGAAAATTATGAATTAATTTTTATTTAGTTTTTTAACATAAATTTAAATAAATATAAATTTTAAATGATTACTTAATCGTTTATTGCATTTATCCTTCTAAATGATCGCAGAATTTTTGTTTTTATATTTTGATTTTCGTTGTTTACATTTGTAAATAAATAATCATATGTTTTTTCTTTTAACATATATTTCTCTGATAGAGAAAAACATAAAATTCTCTATTAATGAACTGTCAAATTTTGTCTCTCTCATGCTTTCACTTGCAAGATTTTTAAAGTAAACGATCGTGATTTAGCAACTTCCAGCAACATTTTGTGATCACAAAATATCAGGTACTCGAACACAACTTATGTCATTTAAACAAATGCTCTTTTGCGACATTTGTTTAAATCCAAATAGCCAATTAACAGTTTGAGATCTATTTTCTCAATCCTAATCATCACACCAAGTAAAATTATTTGTTCTAATGGGTGGGAGACTACATATACTATTAGGGGCCAATAATAAAGTGTTCCTCAGAAACCCATCTCAAAAATGTTGTCTTAAAGCCACCAGCTCTCTAAGGTCACTCTTGAAAAGCGAAAACAACTTACACTATTTTCAATAGCAGCTACAGTTTCCTATATTTAGAAGAACGAATTTAACTCTTATATAACCACTTTGAATGCCAAAAAAGGAGTCGTGCTAATAAATGTGATCTTATTCTTAACTAGTTTACGCCGGTGTGATAATTTCAACTATGAAATGTAATAAAATTATTCCAACAAAATTTTAAAACTTTTTCTATAACAATTTTTTAAACATGCAATAATAGTGATTTAAAGATTTTATTGTAGCTACCACTCCTTTATACCTATCCGTCCTATTTTCATTTCAATTGTGGAACTTAATAAGAAAATTTACCCCACAAAATATTGTATGCTATAGTTATTTAGATATGCGAGAACTAAGACTTACTTTATATGGGAACTACTACTCCCCCGGGATCTACCTGTTCTTTTTCAAGTTCTGATATGAAAAATATTCCAAAAGGTCTTAGGACTTTCTCTTAATGGTTCTTTAAATATGCGGCAAATAATATTTGTTTTGTATGGGGGCTACCACTCCCCCTAGACTATGAAGAGTTTATTTCTTGGTTATTATGAAATTCCCAGATGACCTAATTATGATGGCAAAAGTGGGAGCTAAATAAAGTGAAAACTGTTTTTAGAACTTGGCATCAAAAAAAGGTGAAAAATTGTGCAATTTTAAGGAAGGAAGTAATTCAGAATACATATTTAATTCAGTAATTCAGAATACATATAGTTTATTTCTTGGTTATTATGAAATTCCAAGATGACCTAATTATGATGGCAAATACAGTGAAAACTCTTTTTAGAACTTGGCATCAAAAAAAGGTGAAAAATTGTGCAATTTTAAGGAAGGAAATAATTCAGAATACATATTTCCCAAACCGAAAGCTCACTGATACTTCTTTTAATCGGTTATATTTGGATCAATAGGTTAGTTAGACAAAATAATAACCTATATTTTCATATTATTTTATGGTTCCAAGTAAGTAGATGTTAAATTTTATCTATCAAAATAAGTTAATTTTTTTTTGGTTTGTGGGGCTTAATTTACCTTGTATTTTAAGAATAATCAATAAACAAACAATAAAATTTCTGTTAAAGATACATATTAGAAATAATCTTTTAAGAATTTAAAGTAATTATTTACTTTGTAATATCGAAAATTCACACTACTAAAGGGATATAAAAAACATATAAAACCTTAAACATATAATCAGGAAAAGTTTAAATATGCACCAAAAAATTAAAATATGCACTTGAAAAAGGATGAAAAAATAATAATATGTACAGAAATATGCAAAAATAACATGAATATGCTTAGAAAAACAGCCACATTTGTGTGTTTTTTATATAAATATGAATTTTTCTAAGTTTTCCACTTTTTATAAATAAAAATATAAGTAACTAGATTTTGACAGTCATATTTGATACGTCTGAATTTTTTTCTTTACAATTTGTATGAAGTATCAAAATAATATATATAAATCAGTAGATTCAACTCCAAAAAATTGCTAGCAATGTTAAGAAAACTAGTTTTATATTCATTACATTCAAATTTATGTAAAGAAAAATAAAAATTTTTTTGTAAAGTACTTGTGAAATATACAAAAGTTTACTTTTCAAGCGAAAAGCTTGAAAAACTTCTTATATAGAATTTTGAATACTTCATAAAACATTTGGTAAATTTTTAATTAAATATTTCTTTATAATAAAAAGGTATTTGAAGTAAACTTCAAACAACTGTCATTCCTTCAATATCATTGAAATCGTATAACCTTGATCCATCATTTTAACTGACACCACATATCACACAAATTATAAAAGAATTACATTTTCATTTTTTCCTTTGCATTTAATTTCATGGTGGCCATTGTTTTTGTGGCTGCAACCAATTGCTTGGCATACTTTTTTTCACCATAAATCCAACACATAAACACAAACATATGAATTTATAAATACTGCGATCAAGTAAAAATTTTTATGTTAAAAATTCCTTGTCTGATGGTTGGCCGCTTGCAATTAGTTACGCTCCGATGTCTACAGTGAATTTTTGTTGGTTGGCTTTAAGTACTATTCATGAATTACTCAGAGAAAATGTAGTCCTAAGCCATTGTACTTATACTTACTTATTTTTTATTGTACATACAGAGTAGTAGAATTTAATGGATAATTTTTGTTTATTTTTTTTTGTTGTTATTTAGTTGAAGTTATTGGCAAAAATATTTTTATCATAATAATGCCAAATATTTGCAGCCAAGTTTGAAAGACTGTTGATTAATTACAGCAAATTTACTTGCAGACTTACTACCCTTAATTTTATTAACTGTTTATTTTATTAGTTTTTTTTTTGCCAGTTAGTCGTTATATACCTAAATATTTTGTTGGTTCGCCAGTAACAGAAGCATTATGGTGGCAAATATTTTTAATTTATTATTTTTAGTTTTATTTTTAATTTTTTTTTTGTAAGCTATATGTATATTTTGTATATGTTTAGTATATAGGGATATACATAAATATATGTTACTTGATATAAACTGGCTGACCATTTATATCTTATATTCATTAATTCAACGCTTCAAGCTGGCGGCTGTTTAATTTATTTTTATCATCTCTGAAAAAAATAAATGAAAAATATACATATATGTAGTTATTATTGCCCCTTGTTTTATGTGTGTTGGGTTCTTGAATGAAATTCGGTGCTAATAAAAGTTATTGTTCTTTTTTATTAAAAAAGATGTTGCTAAATTCTTGTTCGATCTATGCCGCAGATTAATTCCCAGTTTTCATGACGGAATCAGAATTGCAAGCATTTTAAGCTTGTGTGTATAGTTAGAAAAAAAAAATATATCAAACAAGCGGAAGTGTTATATTCGGCTGGGCCGAATCTTTTATACCCTTTACAAAATCTATATTTCATAAATATACAAACATATTGGAATTATCACTTATAAAAATTTTGTAAAACTAATTTTTGCACAAAAAATATTCTTATATTAAAAAAATTCAAATGGATTCTACGAGAATACGAACCATGGCTTGAAGATTTGTAATCTAGAACACCTCCACTAGACTATTTATACATCTATACAGAAATTTTGTTTAAAAACAATTATATCTACTCTTCATATATGTGTACAGCATAAAAATCAGTTTACAATAATATATATTGAATAAATTTAAAATTCAGCAACGTTGAAAAATTATTATTATTTTTTTGTATACAAATTAAAGTAAAAATATTTTTTTGAATTCAGAATTTCAAAATGCCATGTGGCCTTGGGGGGTAAAAATTCAAAGCTAAGAGTTTTAAAGTGTTCGTATGTTTTTGAATCCTGACGATCAGTGTTTCCAGGATGTGAGAAAAAAGTGGCTAAATTGAACTTTAAAAAAGGTCAGAAAAGACTAAATGACTCCAAAAATAAGGCCAGAAAAAACTTTATTTTTAATTTAAAAATTATTTTTTCCCGTTCTAATTTGTTTTTGATAACTTTTAAAGATATTATAAAAAAATTTATAAATAAAACAATGGGCGGTTGCCAGCAAAATAAATTAATAAAAAAAACCCCCAAAGAAATATCCATATAAATTTGGGTTATGTTTCATACGAGAAATGATTTGAAGTGATTTTTTTTTTGCAATTTTTGAGTTATAATTCCTTTTTGATTAAGAATTTCCAAATTTTCGGGTGATTTTTCACTTTTATAAAAAGTGCAACACTGCTAGCGAATAGAAATTTAATTTTTATTTAATAAAGTTCGGAGAAAAATTTTTAATTAATTAAAATATATTTGACAATTCCTTAATTTGACATTTTTGTGTGAAGGCAAATTATAAAACAATTTTTTGAAGTCTTAGTCAAGAATCGAACTCAGGACCTAATTTCTTTCAGTCATAAACCCAAGCGGTATACCACATCGATATGTTAAGATATGCTATCTTTATTGCTTACGTAAAAAGCTTAAGACGGAACACAAATTTAAATAATACTTTAAATAAAAACGTGCTCAGAAATTCTTGTCAATTAATTACTTTTTTTTTATAATAATGAAAATTTATATATATATATATATATATATATATATATATATATAGTCTAGAACATTTCCTCTAGAATATTCAATCTCACAGTTTTCTAAAATAAAAACACTTATATATTATTATATTATGATACAGAAAATATTATTAAATTTGTGCAAAAAATTAAATTAAAAAATATTTGAGGCTGTTCTAGCAAACCGTTTATAGCGATTTCTGAACGGATGTCGCTGAATTTCAGTACTAAGATATTCGAGACTATTTGACATATATATATTTTAAGGGAGAAATGTATTTATAAGACTATCGACTTCAAAAAATCCATTACAACATATAGTCGGACAGACATCCAAACGAACAGATATACATGTATTCTCAAAAGATATTTTTAATCATAACAATTATGTATGTTTTTGAATTTGAGGCCCTGCGTATATATTTATAGACTTTTGTGTAAAATTACCTTTCATTTTATGTGAAACGCACCAGAAGGAACGCAGTGGGTGACATCAGAGTAAATTCTATAACAACACCAGAAAATTTTCCTTCTTTTTATATGACTTTAATATCGAAAACTCCAAAAAATTTAGGAAAGATTAGGGAGGTTATTCAGTCCACAAAATCTAGCAACACGGAAAATTTTATCAATCAGACGATGCTTTATCCGACGTATTCCGAATAGAGCAGATAGGGGAAGTAGTAGCCCCCATAAGCATTAAAATCGGTTTCTGTTCATTTAGTGGTCACAAAATTTACCCTGGCTATGGCAAGACCACATGGGCAAAGTTGATGACAAGACCTTGACTTTCTTGGACAAGAAATGCGAACGCTACTAATTAGCTTAATTTCCTCAAATTTATTTAAACCATCGCAAGCACCGTAAGAATATCCAGGAAGAATCCACCAAGAAGAGCACCCGCATAAAATTCAAACGTGCTAATGTTGGTGAAACCCGAGGTTCATCAAGGTCGACGATAACTAGCCGCAAGCAAGCAAGTAACAAAAACGTGCGCCAAGACTGACACCAAACAAAAAGCAGCCAAGGTACAACAAAAGCCTGCTCCCGTATTGGTGTAAAGGTATATTTTAGGATTGGGCAAATTAAGAGTTATAAAATTACAAATGAAAAAACGAACTGAAGAATAATTTTCAATCATAGCAATAATATGGTTGCGTCACAACTATACATAAACGTTTTTGTGCATAACTATAATATAGTTGCTTCACAACCTTATTTAAATTGTGCTGTAACCATATTCCGGCTATGCCATGAACTTATTGAAATATTTATGTTAATTTGCATAACCATATTATGTTACTACATTCAAACATAATATAATGCTCCAACAGCAAAAAATCTAACAATAATATGACACTGTTCGATTGTGGTTTCGTCAATCATATTTCTTTTCAGTGTATAATCAAAGATCTGTTCTTATTCCTCTTGGGAGGCAAAGAGCCAATCGGCGTTTTTACTAATGTCAAAAAATCTCATATTACAGAGCGTAAAAACAGATACAAAAAATACATAAAAATTAGAACTTGGTCTCTTTGTCCCGATATTTGTTCTAAAGTTTAAACCTATTGATTAAAACTACCGACTTAAATTAGGTTAATTCGAGTCTTTAGTATTTATAGTTTTTTTTCGTAAGAACGACAACGTTATCAGTGCATGTGGCTTTCGATACGTTTTTTTTCACTAAATTATATTATGGTTTTCTTTGTATATTCAGCTTAAGAAAAATTCCTTAATACATTCTTTTTTAACATCCCGAAATACAAACTGTAATTGTTTCATTTTATTTGGTAGAAATCATTTTTGACTGACTCATTTTCTGTTTATTAGTAATCACATGCATCCAACATTTTATTGAAATCAGTGCATCGCCAGCCGTTACAATTGTAATTTCATTCATTCATTCATATTCAAATAAATTCAACTAAACCAAGTACTATTTATAAGACTATATGTACCAGATGTCGCCGGTAATATGCGCAATATTTATCTTTACGATTGTTTATATTCATATTCGTTTATATAGAAATGTAAATTTTCATAAACAGTTACATATTTTCAATGGTAGACATTGTTATAAAACTGTTAGTTATTTTCCTTTAGTTTGTTGTCATTTAGTTGGCAACAACTGCATAGACAAAGACAAAGTTGTTTTATAAGTTTTTATTATTTTATATCTTATTTAAGTAAATTTTTTTTATTTCTTTTTATTTGGCATTTGTTAGACTTTTGTTCTCTCTATCATTTGGTTGTAAGAACTTATATAAAGTTTCTTTCTTTCTTTGGAATAAAAATTACTTTATGACACTTAACGTTTTAGTGCAGAAAACTATGAGACAGAGGCTATCAATTGTATTAGGAATAAGTTGTACTTTTTATTACTATGTAACTTTAAACTCAATGTTGGTCAATATAAAAAAAAAAAAATTAAATTGAATAAAATTGGAACTAAAATTCTATAAAATTTTTACTAAGCATTTTATTTATAATAATTTAAAATTTATCATCACTTATCCCTTTTTATCTCTCCCAACATTTAACTGTCATAAAAGAAAACACCTCTTCTATAAACCAAATGTCAAAGTCAATTGTTTTCTTTTGTTTATTCGTCGGCGACCCATTGATTAGTGTCATCCGAATAATAAATATAGAATATTCCATTTCTCTTCCCCCTTTTTATTTAGTGTCAAACAAATAAAAGCAGCAATTTACCTTATTAAAACTGACAATAACTTTGACAAGCTCATGCAAAAATATCGACAATGATAACTACAAAATAAACAAACAAAACGAAAATTTGCCAAACAAATACAAATACATAATTATAAAAGAAACACAAACGAAGAACAATAACGATTGTTCCTTAAATGACTGAATGTTAGAAATCCTATTGATTACCAATATACTATAATTATCCCTTAACAATAATACAATGTTTTGCGGAATACAAAAGTAAATGAAACTTGACTTTAAACCACCACTCTCAACAGGATCATCATAATCAATACAATTATCAGAATACAAAAGGTAAGTAGCAAACGGGAACATTGACAGCAGAGAGATAAAGGTTGCAATTAATAACCATAAATACTGAAATGAAAGGGATGTTTGCAGAGATGGCATGTCTATAGGAAGAACAAGGTATATGTGCATACATGTGTATTTAATTTGTAAAGGTATTTAGTGCAAAAAAAGGTGAAAGATTGCACTTAAAGAAACGTATATGTACAAGCTGTGAATGCAAGAATAGGCAGTTTGCTCGCTAGTTATTATATGAGCCGTTTATTTTGAAATTGACCTAAGTCAATTTATCTTTAAATAGAGATATTTAAAGGTTTGCGTTTTAATAAATTTCAAAATATTGGTAACTAATACGAGCAATATGAAAATTAGAGTGGTCTAAAATTCCTTTTGCAAGCTACACTTAAATATAAAATTATGAAAGAAGGAGTCATTTAGAACAATTTGGCCAAATTTCAACTTCTTACGATGATTGAAAAAGGTTGCTACATGACTATTTACGCCGATGATTCTAGAACAAATTAAAATTTTTTTTCTCACCAACATTAATGACTTATCGTTGTGATGGTAGCTGAAGAAAAATAAATATACTCATATTACATAATAACTTTTTTGGAAAAATTACGAAATATGGGTATAATAATTTTTTATTAGCTATCGTTTGATGTATATATCATTAAATTTGATGTGAAAAAATTTTCCAAGATTTGCTCTGGAATCATCAACTTAAATGGCCGTGGTGCATCCTGATATAATCATCGTAGGAAATTATAATTTGGCAAATATATTCAAATTTTTCATAATTTTTGATACCTTTAAATATTCGATACACTTTGGTTTTCTGGGTCAACCTAATGAACATGTTATGTTATGTTTTTTTTTTTTTTTTTTTTGTTTCTAAAGATATAAATTTTTTCAGTCCAATCAGTATTATTAATATTTTGTTTTAACAAATATTTTCACTCGACCTCAAATGGACTTAGACCACTTTCAAAATTACTTAAATTTAATTTGATCCTAATTTTGAAAGAAAATTAAGTCCACCAAATAAATGAAATAATAAAATTGTTTCTGTACTTTTTGGTAAAGTGCGGTAAAATGAAAAAAAGATAATTTTTCTCCCACAAAAATACGGGAATACAAAAATCAAAATTGTTTACACAGAAATAAAACATCAAATTGTTTTAAAAATTCGTGCGTGAATGTAATTTTATTTTTTAGTATATTTGAATGTTTTTAATTGTTTTTAATTGAAACTTTCCTGTTAGTAACAAAAACAGATAATTTTTTATTCATTTTCGTTCAAATTTTTTATTGTATATTTTTATTTTTTAATTATTTGACAATTTACACAATCTAATCAAAGAAATATTCTGGGCTGTTTCGTGTAAGAAGAAGAACATTATTCTTTCAAAATAGCTCTCACTTGCCCAATTTTCGAGTATGGGAATGCTTTTCGGCAACATTGCTCCTAATTTGGAGTACGGAAACAAAGATAACATATATTAATACATTTATATGATATAAAAATTTATTCAATATTTGATAAAATTTTCTACAAAAATTAACTTTAATTTACGTGTGCTGAAGCGATTTAAAATAATGTTGATGTGGAGTTAGTTTTACCTAGCGAATAGGTATTTTAAAAATCTTTCACCAATTAACGCTTTTTTCCATTATAAATCGTGTTTTTTAAAGCCTTTTATCGAAATAAAATCTTGCAATATTATATTGTTCTTTAGAGACAAACAATAAATTACTTTCCCCTAAAACCATTTTTACAACTTCAAAGTTTCAATTATTAGCTGGAAATGATTACCATGATAATAAAAACATTGTATTTGACGAATTCAATAATTTGTAGAAGGTGAAAATATGGGATACATTGAATTTCACATTAATTTTATTGCTGATTTCCAATACAGACTATGAGAAATGAATGGATTCCTTTCTGTACGTATATTTACGTTTTAAGAAGTAAAAATAGATAACTCTTTCATTTCCTTCACATATTATGTATGTATAACGATCCAGCTATCTTAAAATGGGATTTAATAAATAAATAAATAAACAATAGTTCTGTTAGCTGATGAATTTTTATTTTCAGAAATCCTTGTAATTTTTTACGAGAAAGAACAAATTTAAATTAGCATAAAATCCTTTTATCTAATCCAAAATTTACCGACCACTGAATTTTTACTGTAACTAACCCCCGAAACGTTCATTGGGTTGTCAAAATATATTGTATGAAATAATAATGAAATCGGACATTGTTAACCTGTGTCGCATCACACAAACTTCAGTTTGTCGCAATCTACACATAGTTATCTATCAAACAAGATATAAAAAGGAAGAATCGGTTAAAAATGTTTAAGTTATTACGAATTTGCCAAACCATTAATGTTCTAGCAAAATCTTGGTAACTACAACGCTAACATCGACATCCCGTCAGCATTACTTAGAAGTTGTTTTATAGCATTTATATAAAAATTATTTAAGTCCATATTTGGATGCATATTTGGTAACTAGTTGTCCCTAATTACATCACCGTGTTAAAATAATGAGTTAAGGTGCTAAAGGGTAAATAGTGTAGTGTTATTGTAATAGCATTTTAACTCATTATTTGGCAATGGAAGTTTTTGCTGAGGTGTTTAGACTTGTGTAATGTGTAAAATTTTTAATGTTTTGAGAAATGTGTAAATGAATTGCTATTTTTAATTAAATTTGGACCATAATTACTGAAAAATAAATACATTTTTGTTCCTCCAATTTTATTATACCTTACACCACCATAGGTGGTTGGGGCATTATTTTTTTTTTTTTTGTTAATATATTTTCTGAGACATAGTTTATCTTGACAACTGCAAAAATGCCTTTTTGCCTAAATCTGAAAAATTAAAATCTCAGGAACGGCTTAGTCATACAAGGTATTGACCTAATTCTTTTTTTTTAATTTTATTTCCTGTACTGTTGCCTATAAATCTACATAGTTTTATTCCAACTTTTTGAAATTTGTTTAACGAAATTTTTAAAAGTTTGAGATTGGGGTTTTGAAACAGTCTTAAAAAAATTAAAAGTTTTTAACCAAGCATGGCAAGGGATTTGAAATATCCTGAAGAAACGAAAACATATTTTTCACTAATTGCTATTCAAATTTAACTAAAAATAGCATTTCATTTAAACATTTCTTAAGCAATTAAAATTTTGTTCATAATAACTTAAACACTTTTTAACAGAATTTTTCTTTTTATATCTTGTTTGATGGATAATTATGTTTAGATAACGATTTTTGAACATTTTGTTACAAAGCAAAGTATTTAATAACTACATTTTTCTAAAAACTTAAAAAAAGCAATATTTTCTTCACATAAAGGCACCATACAAACTTCAGGTCGAAAGCGGCACGGGTTAAGGATATCCGATTTCACACAATATATTTTTACAACCCAATGAACGATTCTAGAGAGAGTTACGGTCAAAATTCAAAAGTCGATAATTTTTGGTGCAATCATATATACATACATATATTATAAAAATGAAGTGTAAGTTTGTTTGTTTATTTATTTATGTATCAATCATGTCTAAACGGCTGAACCGGATTTTCACAAAATTGAATACACAGATAGTACCAGTGCGGGAGGTAGTTATAGATTATGTTAGATCTCGATTGGATGTCACTCCCATATTTTACGCTTACTTTAAAAAATCTATTTTTTCAATTTTACACGTTATCAAAGAAGCTATTGGCATGAAATTTGACACACATATAGTGTACGCAGAGAAAAAAATATGGTTGCGTAGACCATAACCTAAGACTGTTTTTAAAAATTGTATCATAATTTGATCTATTCTTATAAAATTATGATTTGATTTTTTCATTTTATGATCTGATTATATTATATTTTGATAGGGTTTTATTATATGTATTTTACAAAAAATGAACAACATTTTCCAAATTTATATTACTATGATCAAACGTTCAAGTTTTATTTATTTTTTATTTAATTCATTATATATTATACCAGATAGCACAAATTTATATATTATTAACTAAATAATTAATTATGCAATAAACGTTTTATTGTTTGAATCACCTTGAATATTTATACTTATTCATATATAAACTAAATGGACCACCTTGGAACACAAAGCAGCTCATTGGCTTGAAAAATTTCATAAAAAATTCAGTTTATCTATTGATTATATGAGGTGCTCCATATCAAGATCAGTTTGCAATTCGGAAAATATCCAATATTACAATAATTATCTTTTTAGGGTGAAAAAAAAACTTTAAAAATAATCCAAAATATTTTTACCAGTTCGTAAATTCTAAGAGTCGACTCTGGATATCCGTCCATGCTGAAATTTGGAGATAAAGAATCCTCAAACGATGCTGAAAAAAATTTGCGATATGTTTGCTGCTTTCTTCTCATCCGCCTATTCTTATATAGATCTACATCAACTTTCCAATTATCTATATCAAATCCCTGCTGCAACTCTAATAAATTGTCCAACATTAGATAAATCGATGGTACTGAGACTGTACAGAATCTAAAATATTCTGATAAATGTGGACCTGTGTGTTCTTATAAAATGTTTACATTCTCTTATATCTCCAATAACGTATTTATTCAACATAGCAATATTTAGTGGTTACTTTCCTGAAGTTTGGAGGAAATCTTATATTATACCTTTGTTTAAATCCGGAAGTAGATCTAACACTTCCAATTATAGAGGTATTGCTAAATTAAGTGTTATTCCAAAATTTTTCGAAAAAATAGTTACTGAAATCCTTTCGCATCAAGTTGTATGTTATCTTTCGCCATTTCAGCATGGATTTAGAAAAGGATGTTCCACTACTACTAACCTTTTGGAGTTCGCAACTTCAGTTATAACTGCATTTAATTCCGGACGCAATATACACAGATTTTAGTAAAGCTTTTGATAAAGTAAATCACGATCCCCTATTGTTTAAATTGGATATACTAGGATTTTCTCCTGTTTTCCTCAAATGGATTTCCACATATCTTAAAAATAGATGCCAATGTGTATTATTTAGAGAATGTTTATCAAAAACCATTCCTGTTTTATCTGGTATTCCACAAGGTAGTCATCTCGGCCCCTTTTTATTCCTAATATTTATAAATGATTTACCAGCTTGCATTAAGAATTCTAGAATATTAATGTATGCTGATGATATAAAGCTGTTCCATAGCTTTAACTATTCCTATCAATGTTCCTTGATAATCTTTATGATTGGTGTATAATGAATCTAATGGATCTGAATTTAAGAAAGTGTAAACACATGATGTTCTACAGAAGAAGTCCAGTATTCTGTAGATACACAATAAATGAATATCAACTTGATCTAGTCGAAGAATTTCTTGATCTATGTGTGTTGCTTGATTGTAAATTATCCTTTAATTCCCACGATTTCTTTAATTCCCAGGATTTCTAGGTTTCCTCAAGCGCTGGGAAAGAGAGTTTAATGATCCTTACGTTTCCAAGCAATTATTCGTATCTCTTGTAAGACCAATCCTGGAATATGCTTCCGTGGTCTGGGATCCTCAATACGAAGTTCATATAAAGAAAATTGAATCGGTCCAGAAACAATTTCTGTTATTTTTTCTTCGTAATCTTCCATGGAATACTAATATTAATTTACCATCATATGAAAGTCGATTACAGCTTATTAATCTCCCTACTCTTGAAAGTAGAGGAAAATATATGAATATTTCATTTGTAATTAATTTAGTAAACGGTTCAATTAACTCTGAGTTCCTGCTTCGTAAGATCTAATTCGTAATGCCAAATTAAAAATTATACTCCTTTAAAAATAAAATATTTTCAAACCAATTATGCCAACTTTGATACTATGAGACGTATATGCAATCAGTTCAACAGTTTTTTGTCCATATATTGATTTCTCATTAAATTCAGACCGCGTTAAGAGTAGTATTTTCAACTTAATTAAATAATAAGTTTTTGTTATTGAATGATTATGAAAAATATGTTATTGTAAATAGCTTTAAGAATAATATATATGCTAGCCTGTAAGAAATTGTAATTTCATTGGCTATTAAATAAATAAATAAATAAATAAATGAGAATTATAATGAAATTGAAAAATAAACATTAAAAATAAAATATATTTAAAAACAAACAAGTTATGCACCAAGGTTTCAGTGCACTATATTTTTGTAGGCGAAATATTCCTGTTCGTTTGTTTGTTGGAATAAATCTTCTGAAGGCTTTTGATAGCTCAATATATTTGAAATATTTTCAAGATGTTTTTGTTTTTTTTTTTTTTTTTTTTTGGGGAATAAAGTCACCATAACCTTTTTTACCTGAAAAACAGTTATTAAAAAAAGTTTACAAGTTCTACTAAACCTAGGTCTTTTATTTTTATTGAAAAATTTTTCGAAGTGTATTTTTTATAGTATTAAAAAATGAATATTTTAAACAAAAATAAAAATTGTCATAATATTCACATTAATCATACAATTGACAATTGTACAATAACTGTAAATGGTAGTTGTATATGAAACAAAGACTCCTTTGCAAAATGTTTGAGGCATAACAAATTAAAGAGATGTTTTTTTTTTTGTAGCAACTGTTAAACGTTAAAAGGGTTGTTTTTTTTAACTATAATTGCATATCATACAAATTTCTTAACGCAAATATTCAGTTAATAATAAAATAATCACATATACTCTCTGGCGAAAATATTATTTCATTAATTTCCCATCAGGAACCGAGATAAAAAGAGGCTACATTCAACTAGAACTAGGTCAAAAAGGACAAAAGGGACTAATGATATAAAAAAATATTAAGCTTTTCGGTAACGGAAAAAAATATATTTCTAAAATTATTTATTAAAATATTGTATAAATTTTGATCACCACTTATCAAATTAAATTTTTCGCCATTAAAATCATGTACATAATTTTGAATTTTTCAAAACAAAAAAAATTTAACCCCCTCCCAGATGCTTTGGCTGGATATACGCCTGGCTTTAATCAATAATATTTAGTTCCTCATTGACTGTTCAAAACCATATCGAAGTGATATCTACGCAAAGGAATTTCGTTACTTCTTTTCAATATATTTTTTTTGCTGTAGCATAAGTTGCATGGATTTACATAAATTGATCACATTTTTGAATTGAAATCAACCCTTTTACAGAGAAATTCTCATATCCTTATAGAAAGATTGTGTGAATTCTGTTAGCTTCTCAAATTCCTTTAAAGTGCATATTAAAACCATTTAATGTATTTTGGTATTCAAATGTAAATTCAAATCACACATAATGAAAGGGTCAAATGATAAGGTGATATATAATTTTTTATAATTTAAAAATTTCTCATGCTTTTAGAATATCTAATTAAGCAGGATTTTAAAGATTATTTAAACAGCTGGTAAAAATAGTAAAATGCAAGGGGAATGGATTTAGAAGATTCTTATGTTCTAGAGATAAAATTAATAAAAGTTATAAATAAATCGTACTGGTTGTCAAGAATGCAAATAGTAACCGATAAACATTTTTATTTCATCTCTCTTTTGAAATAGTTTCATCAATGATAGATGACAATTGAATATTAGTGTTAAAAACATTAATAAAGTACATTGCAAGGATATACATAGATATAAGTAAAGTAATTTGATTTAACACTATTATAGTGTAATTTTCAAATCATAGAAAGCTTTTTTACTGCTTTACTACTATAGAAATAATCTTTAAAATTATAAAATTTTCCTGCTAACTTTTTAACCTACATTTTCCCACATCAAAACATTTGTTCATTAACATCCTAAGTATTGAGTACTTTACTCAACCGAAGGTCAAACAAAAGTTGAAAAACCTCAACAATGATTTTGTCCCATTTTTTTAAGATCCTAACCCCCCAACCGTTAACACTACCCATTACCACAACAACAACAATTTCTAATGAATATGACTAGAAAAATTTACACTATATAGTAGACTTTTATTGTACATTTAGAGCAGCAACTACAATAAACGACAACCAACTACAATTTAAAATATGGAACATAATGATGTTGTATCATAAGGACAAGGACATTTTCCCTAAGCTTGGAAATCTTGAAAGAAATAAATGAACAACGACAACTAGTGGCAGCAGCTGCTGCAGTATTAGAAAAATTTATAAAAAAAAAACTTTTAACTTGACATTGAAAATTATACATTTTCAGTAGTAATATAAAGAAGAATAGCAAAAATTTAGATGGGTGGTATTTGGGAGTTGCAAGTAGCACTTTTAAAACAAAACCATTATGATGTTTGAGTACTTGTATTAAAAACAAAAAGTTAATTACAAAATTTCTGCTCATACAACTTTCTACTGCATAATTTTATTCTTACTTATACTCGCAAAGTATACTGTTTATTTGCATATTATAAAGTTTTTCTTGTTAGTTTTTATGATGGCCTAGTATTTTAAGCTTAATAATATTCTCTTATTCTCTCATTCATTTATATATTTTCACGCAATTATGTGTTTAAAGGAGTTTATTATTATTATTTCGAAAAAACAATATGCGTATTATGAGTAATTGAGAGTAAGAGAGTTTTTATTTGGCTGGAAAAGTATCTTTTTAAATGAGTGGTTTAATTCAACCCTTTTTTGTTTAAATTTTAAATTTTCCTATTTTTGGAAATTTTATTTATTAATGATGTCTTAGAAATAATCCTGACCTTTAGCAATATAAATGGTTTGGCTTTTTATGCCCTACACTATTAAGAAGGGGAAAGGGTATAACGTTTTTGTCATTTTAATAATATGCGAGAAAAACAATAGTCTATAAATGTCCAAAGTTCTAAGAAGTTATCTTGTAAATGTATAATACTCCTATTACCAAGTATCTTACTTAAATAATCGGCTGCAAGTCTGTTATGAGGTAACTTACATTTTAATATCCTGAAAAATTTTACTAAAGCCTGACTGAAGTGACATTATTATCTAAGTGGATATTTGTAAGTTGTTTTTTGTAAACTTTGCAACGATAGGAAGATAAGTATATACCGTTTATTATCAAATTGGTCTCAGATCTATCAATATCAGAAAGATCTCTAAATACGTACACAAAGGGACTGAAAAAATTCTCAGTCCTGATTATCAAAAGAGTGGGCTAGTTATATAGATTTTCTACTATTTATGCCTCTTTCTCATTACAGCAGCTTCTACAATATTCATTAAAAGGGAGCCATAAACTCCTAGCATGCGCACCAAAAGTCCAGTGTCTGGTATTAACTGCTAACAAGATATACGGCCGACGTCGCGGCAAGCCGATAGAAGTTGATCGTAATGGAGCCATATTAGTCTCGAGGTAGAATATGTGGAGTCATTTATACATTTTTCGATATTTCGATTAATATTGCAGTATCTCTGATCTGTAGGAGGATAGCGGTATATCAACCATTTCGTCCATATCTTCACTTCCAAGGAGTGAACAATTTCTGGCTAGTTCATCCGCAATAAGATTATTCGGGGTATTGAAATTTCCCCTTAGCCAGAATAATTTTAGAACAGAATGTTTCACCATCTCATTTAGAGATGACGGGCATTCCTGCAGCAGCTTGGATGTCGATTTGACACCCGAGAGAGATTTAAGCGTGACTTGAACTTTCGTACAGAGTGTGATATTTGGACCAAATACCCCATGGTTCCTTATCAAATTTGCGGGAATGTAGACAATATTGAAGATTCCACAATAGGTGGATTGTGCTTAATTACCATGTCGAAGAGACATTTTGTGTTCCTAGGGTTTAATCCAAAGAATTTGCCTTTGTTTTTCCCACACACATACCTGAAAAAAGGTTGTCTTTGATACTCTAGTCTGAGTGTTTTGAAGCTGAGACAGTTTGGAGTCCAGTATGATTCCAAGACACTTCGCACTGTCTGACACTTTTAATTTTACACCATTTGGACACGGAAGTGTGAAAGGTGAAATCTTACATCTTCTAGAAAATTGTAATGGAAAAAAAGACCCGACTTTCCTGGATTAACACTAAGGACACTGTTAGTACTCCATCTACCGTGTAGGCACATAGAAGTTAGAAGGCAGTGAGATATGGTATCTAGATATTTCTCAGATACATACATCTCAAGATCGTCTGCATATAGCGTTTATTGGAATAAAACTCATGGAATCGAGTTTCATGAGCAAAGAATTTACTGTAATATTCCAAAGAAGAGGATATAAAACTCCTCTCTGAAGAATGCCTCTGTTCACTACCTTATATATGATAACTACTCCCATATTGGAGATTTTAACCCTGTTAACTAGTAGCCTGCATAAAAGGTTAATAATAGTCTGATGTCTGTTTAGTCCTTCCAAAGCCATTTTGATTTTCTACGGAGTCACATTACACAGTGTAACAATTTCCCAAAAATCCCTGCAATATACCAAAAGTTTTTATTTAAATGTTGCAGTACAAAATCTTAAGAATTTATGCTATTTTTATAAAGTATATCTACACCTATTTCTCTAAGTTTTTGAACTTTGAACAATAATCATGTTCATAAAATATTAAAATAATTAAAAAATAGGAAAAAATTATGTTTTTGTATGAACATTTTGGAGCTTTTTTCTAATTGTACTAATAAATATAATAAATATAATATTAAATCTTCAAAAAGATATTTTCTTAACTTTTGGTACTGCAATATTTTAATATCTCTCATTTGACATCCATATTGGGGCGATATAATCTTCGTTAATATATTATATTATTCTTAAAAACTGCATATCTTTCAAAACTTTGAAATCCTTTTGATAGAAAATTTGATATCCTGGAGAAAAAATGGGAACACATTGTTTCAATATTCTCTAGTTTTACTCATATAATGATTGTTGCTGGCTGACATATATTTGAAAATAAATAGTAAGAGGTAATATTTTCCAAAGCATATTAAGTTTTAAGTTTTTATGCTGCGACATTTAAATTAAAAACTTGGTACAGGGGTTCTTAGCTTTCGTTTGACATCCCTATTGGGCTGATACAATTTTGGTAAATATTTTACAATTTTGTTTAAAGTTGTGTATTTTTCGAAAATTTGCTGTCCTTTTGAGAAAAAATTTAAAGTCCTGGAGAAAAACTGAGTGTTATTAAAGGTGTTATTAAAGGTCCCTTCTACATCAAGAAAAGTCAGTAATACATATTCTCTATATTTTACCGCCTTTCGGGATTAGACTTCTGCACATCTGGTCCACTACTCAGGTATACAAGAACATAATAGACATGCCGATTATATTCAAATCAACCAGGGAATTATTATATCCGCATTATGCTGCAGATTTGCAGGTATTTTGACACCTGGATCCGGTGATTCGAAAGAGGCAAAGCTTCTCAGGGTCCACTTTCCGTTATGGGAATTTGAACATCGGTATGATCATCTGAAGATGTCGTAAATTTTTTTATGATCACTGGAATAATTCATATTATATCCCGCAACCAAATTATTTTTGCGGTAAACATAAAATATTTTTGTCACTACCATTAATATGGTGACCTTCTATCATATAATTTCGAAGTTGTTTTTGACCAGGAACCATACGTCCTTTTTGTAATTTATGATAAAAATCTTTTTTTTTAATAAAAAGTATTTTTCACTCTTTCTTATTCCAATATTTGTTTTTCCCCATTTTTTTCTGCCTTAAACTCATTTATACTTTTAAAAATTGTTCTAACTTCCGTTTATTTTATTTTCTTTTCTTCTTTGGCCCATTAACACCCTCGGTGTTTGTTGGCCATAGAAATGGTGTGATAATTATATTGAGTCTAATTAGATTGTTGTCTTAAATGGCGGTGGGTAGTTGCTTCTTTATTTTATGGCCATTTAGGTTTATTTAGACTCAAAATCACTGTGTTCGTGTTCTTTTCCCCTCTAGAGAGGGGTGTTTAAATAAAGTTTATTTAGCTTTGCTTTGCTTAGAAATTTTCTTTCGCTTATGCTTTAGAAGAAATCACAGTCATAAGTTTTTGAAAAGTACAAATTTCATTAGCATTTTTATGGTCTTAATGAGACTGTTAACTTAGGTTTTTTGTTGTAAATTTTGTGGTGTATGTGATTTTTTTTTTATTATTAAGGTCAAGGCCAAGGAAGGAAAGTAATGAAATTAATTAGTGCGTGTCAAGGGCACAGATATATACATTTATTTAAAAATAAAGTTAAGGAAAATTAAAAATAAATTAAGGAACTTTAAATAAAATAATGGGGAAATAAAGGGAAATTTTAATGTCTGGTTAAAATGTTTGAATATATATATATATATATATATATATATATATATATATATATATATATATATAAATTCATAAAGATAAAATTCATATAGATAAATAAGGTGAAAAAAAGCTATAAAGCAGTTATTAACTTCATATCATTTTTTTTATATTGGGTATATATTTTTGTATAAATTTATATTTATAACTATAAAGATTTTATCTGTGTTTTTATTTTTCTTAAATTTTTACTAACAAATATTATTAACGAAGTGAATTGTAGACTACAAGGCTTTTTTTTAACTTGATTTGATTTCCTACCCTAATTCACAAGAAAATAAGTTAACATCTGTACAAATAAACATTTGAAAGACAAAATCGAATAAAACGAATTTTAAATGCTCTACATACTTTTTAAAAATTAATATTTTTTATATTTTATAACATTTTACTAGGTAACGGAATTTTATCTAAGGGTTTTTAAAAGTGCAAACCTATTAATATTCTCCATGAATAAATAAATTAAAGGATAACAACTAATGTTTCATTTAGGACCTTGAAGTTCAGAGGAGTTTTAAAAGGGTTTTTTTATATTTTTTACAAATTCCCGTTAAAAAGTTTCTCTGTAATTACAATTTTCTTGCTATCTAGCTAATAATCGACAGTTTGTCGCAAGATTGGATCACGAATGCCTATCAAATATCATGTTCCATCCAATTTTTTTATATTCTACACTAATAAACCTGAAATTTTTTAAAAAAGATCACCATTTTTGATTAGTACTGAACGTAGGACGTAAATCATGAAACCTTAAGCAAAGAGTAAAAGAATTTTGCTTTTTTTTGCAAAAATTTGCACAAGGTGTATCATGACTAGAGGAATTCAGATAATCAAAAAAAAATTTCAACATAAAGTTTTCGAATGAGTTTGCAATTATAAATTATTTCTAGAAAAATTTTAGCTCCTGCATAACCAAATTTAATTCCAGAATAAAAAGCAAAGTCAAAGTACACAAAGAAATCTCATCAAAGTTTCATCGAAATCGGCCTTTAAACTCGAGGAATACAAATTTGATACAACGTAACTCATTGCGTATATAAGGTAATTAAAATGATGCCAGCAAAATGACTCAATGAAAAGCGCTCAAATGCAAATAGTCAAGACGGTCAAGACTGACTAGATGATACCCTCCACCATTGTGTACGAGCATAAAAATTCGGGAAGGAGGCTTATATTACACCTGTGGCCAATTTTACTAAATGTAAAATAAAATATAAAAATACAGAATAATGTGTTGATATTAACATCTAGATGATTTTATGCACTTTAGGGTGATTCCTAGAAGCTATGGTAGATTATAGACCGATTCTCATTAAATATGGCAATGTTTTTCTACTTACATAAAACTTATTTGTGTCGAATATTAACTTGATACTAACATGCGTATGGGACTTATGCACGTTAAAGTGATTTTCGGAGAAAGGATTTATATGGGAGCTACGGTCAATTGTAGACCGATATTCACAAAATTTGGTACAAAGACTGATACTTGTCACGGAATTTCTTAAAAATATTTTTATTTTTAAAGCATTTTTGATTGTTTAAACTCTATTCCGGGCGGACATTTGTATGAGGACTAGATGATATAATGGACCGATCACAACCAATTTCAGTAGGCTGCGCCCTTGTATTATAAAAGTCCCACGTGCCAAATTCTATTCAATTTTCTTTAAAATTCCGACCCGTGTTTTGTGCACAACATTTACATGGACAGCCAGCCAGCCGTCCAGCCAGCCAGCCAGCCAGACGGACGGATCGATTTAAAAAGTGATTCTGAGTCGATTGGTATACTCTAAGGTGGGCGTTAGATAACGCATAATACCCCAACTATCTATGGTGGTGTAGGCTATAAAAATCACAAAAAAGATTCTTATAAAAATTTAGGTCTTATTTCATATTGAAACACCCAAAACTTTGTGGTGATTTTTTGCCTTTTTAATTTATAAATCGTTTTAGATAAAGTGATTCTGAAGTTTTGCTTTTTTCAACATGCGTGAATTAAAATCTGAAGGATTTTTTACATAACTTCTTTTTTAGTGTTTTTTTTTATTAGCAGATGGTTAGATTAGAATGATAAAAATAAAATTTCAAATGAATCAGTAATTATAAGTTTCATTTAAAAATAGTTTGTATGGTATATGAAGTATATAAAAAATTATGGTTAATTTGCTTAATTCCTTAACATTACTTCACTTACTTTTGAGAAAATATTTGTTAAATATAAATTGCGCGATATTTTATATTTAACAAACATTTTTGGCTGCGACGCTTTATTGCCCAAGTCGAAGATAACTAAACTATTTATAATAAAATTTACTAATAGATAAACATTTTAATTAAAACTTTTATTTCAATAAACTTATTTTAAAATTTTTTTATTAATACCATTATAAAAAATTGCATGATATTTTATAACTAATAAAAATTTTTTCTTGCGGCACTATATTCTCCAAAACAGAAATAATTTAATTACTTATATTGGAATTTTACAGGATTTGAAGGGAGTTTACTAAAGTGTGCATTAGAATAAAACATAACACAAAATTTGCGCAATAACTCTTACTGCCTTTAATATTAAATATCTTTCTTGATTATAATATCTCTTAGAGACATGCCAGATTTAGCAGCAGATCGAATTATTTAAATCCGGTCATTTATCCGTATGTAAATGACATTCAAAGAGGAATATAAAAAATAAAATTTGAATATTTTTTAGCTTTTTCTTGAACTTATTAGAAAATACGGATTGAATAAATTTTGATAAAAGAATTACATAAAAAAGTTTAACAAGGACCTTATGAATAAAATGAAATTTGGTTCAGAAAGGAATTAATTTCAAGTAGATAAACTACTATAAGTTGGTAGTGTTTATTTCTTCAAAATCAAATATTAGCCATGTTAGAACTAAGTTTTAGTTAACCAAAGCTAAAAAAATTTAAATAACAAAGCTGAGTATAACTCCGAGGCAAAGAATGATCAAAGCTCCATAATAACAAAAAAAAAAAAAAAAAAAAAAATAAATAAAATTAAATAAATAAAATAAATAAAATAAATAAATAAATAAAAAAATAAAAATATGTTCAATATTTTATACTAGCTTGGAAAACATATGTTATTGGTGACTTTTCTCATATTCCAAGGTACAAGTTTTGTATACAGAATAATCGAGAAAATGTTTCTGAATAACATCGAACTAAAACCAATAAAAATTTACAAAACAATTTGTCATATGACAATTTTACTCAAACTGCGACAAAATATGTGATGGTTTTCCTTTTTTTATCTGAATAAACTGGAATAATTATAACAAAGAGTGTCATAAAAAGACATTGATTACACTCGTGATATGCAACAATATTTTTAAAATTTTCTGGCCAGATTTAGAATTTTTCTTTACAGTAGAAGCAACCAGAATGGAAAATTTTATTTTAGCCCCACAGTGTATTAGTTATTTAAACTACTCAGAATTTTGACAATTGTAAACGAATTGGATCCAAATTAAAAGAAAATTTAAGAAGACACCTGCAGTGATCAATTGTGATTACTAATTTTAATTTCTTATAGGAAGATGTCGCAAAAATTTCGTAAAAGTTCTTTAAAATTTTTTTCAGAAGTCAGACCTAAAAAAAAAAATAAAAACAATGTAGTTAGCAATTAATTCTTGTATAAAATGATATGTCAGAAAAACTTGGAAATATGTATTTTTTCCAATTTGTTGAAACATGTGAATACATTTGGTTTGACCAGAACCACATACTTATATTTTATATGTAGAGGGCGGATTTTTATGTATTTATTTTCTGAAAATATGCGCCTAAAAAATGCACTTAAAAATCAAAATATATCTTAAAATTAAGAAAAGCATGCATTTATTTTTTTAATATTTGTTAAAAGAAAAGAAAAAAAAATTATTCTGTAAAAAAAAAAAAACTGAAATCAATCCGTGGTAAGCTAAGCAATGCAATACATTTCGTATTTTTAAAAGTTAAAGATATACTTTAAAAGATCAATATCAATTTTTTTACGTTTTCAGATTTGTACTCTTTAATATTATTTTTTTTTTTTAACTTGTATTTATTACATTGAGTTTAATAATATCTTATGATGGTAGACCAATATACACGGCACGCGGCAACGAGCTTCAATAAGCTGATCTTGTTTCGCGATGCCCATATAAAAGAGTTTATGACAATGTTCTAAAATTTTCCTTTCCAAATTTTTGGTAAACAAATGATTGATTTTTAAGCTGGTAATAACACTGCCACTCGTCACTTCATGCCTGGTGCATTAGCTTTCCACTATTAGTTAGATAGACTTTTACTTATATCATGCATGGGAATTTTTCATTGAGCAGTTCCATTTTCATTACCATTATTTGAAAATAATGATAATGTAAAAAATTTAATTACCATTTAATGATAGTGATTATTTTAATTATATTTTTTTACCAAATGATAATGAAATTACAAAAAATGCTCAATTATTAATTATAATTGCTGCAAAAACCATAGTTTTTATAAAAGACAAATTTTTTCAAATATGTTACCATTAGTTCTGTATTAGTATAATATTTTTGAGGAATATAAAATGTAATATTTTTAAAAATTATGAAAAAATATATGTACCAAATAGAATAAACAATAAATACTGATAATGAATTTGTAAAATTTGATCATTATTTATAATGATAAGATTTGATTTTTCCAAATAATTATTAACGAAAAGATATTATTTAAAAACATTACATTTATTAAAAATAATGATAATGAAAAGATTTATAAGCACCCTTGCACATTGGTCAAAAAATCCATTTTTTTGGCAGACATAAGAAAAAATATTTTAAGAAATTGTAAAAAGTGAACAGATTTTATAAATGTTAACATACCAATTAATCGAGAACTTATATTTAAAATTATATTATGGTAACGTTAACAGTCTGACAAAGCACTGGGGTTAGTATTGTAATATTATTTTTAACATTTTTATTAAATTGGAGCTAGAATTGTACAAATGCTTTATCGCAATACCAGAAAAATATATAACATTGTTGTATAATGTAAGTTGCTGCCTAGGAGATGTATTTTACGATCATTATTTTAAATTTTATATAAGTCGTGTATTTATGATTATTTTTGAGTTTTTTGGTCATATTGGGTTTTTTTATAAAGATAACCTATAAAGTTGAAAGACGAAACGTTATGTTTGGGCATGAACTTGCCAAAGTGTCTATTTTATGTAGCAATTTGGACAGCGCCAGCATTTTTCGGGAAACTTTTGCAATACTCAATTTGCTTTCAATTAAAGTTTGGTAAATCTGTAATTGGGTAGCTTCACTAATCAATAAATGTCTAAAAGCTTACAAAATAAATATTTTACTTAAAAAGATATATCAAATTATGTATTGCAGAGGCTTAAGTAAAGATACTTAAAATCGGTTTTAATAAATATTATTTTTAATTTTACATGGAATGATTTCGACATAACCTCAGAAAGGCACTAACAATATTTTGAATTTATGCCAGAAAAATTGGATTTGTTACCAGTGTGCATTGTTTAATTAAATGGTAATGAAATCGGCAATTCATTGGTCGATTTAATGAATTACTCCCTTGTATGATTTGTACAAGCGAACATAGTTTTTATTAAGTTATCAAACGTAAAGATTGTCTATTTTGGCGTAGCAAGTTTTTATACATAGAAGATTATCATTCTATGTCAACAGGTGTGACAGGTGCACATTTGAATAATTGTAGTTCAAAAAAAAGTATTCTTCTAAGCACGAGACATCATCTGAACTTAGAATAATTAAGTTTTAATTTTTTTTTTAATTTTCTTAAATCCTTTATTTGTTTAACATCTTGTAATTTAAGTTTTAGTTTTTCAGCATGAGGGCCTTCTGCAGCTTCGATTTTCTCAATAGCACTATCAATTGAACTGATTTGAGTATTCAGTAAATCAAAACCCACTTATTTAGTAATAGTTTCAGAAAGAAATCCATAGTTGGAATAAACAAATGAGAGATTAGGTTTAATATTTTTTGAGGTTAGTACTCGTTTAAATTTTTTATAGCTTTAGGGTAGTTATCATTTAACGCATCAACAGCTTTTTTGAAATCGTCTAAATATTGTTGATGTTCACAATATTTTACAGCATAAATCCATGATCTTCTAATAACTGGTAGAGAAGGAAGTAGCAAATTGAGATAATTTTCTTCTAATTTTGCAATGCGTGTAAGAGCTTCCAAATATATTTGTTTTCCATATGAAATCAAGGAATAAATGTGATTAGTTATTATACAATGTATGGGCTAATTTTTTAGATAAAAAAAATCTTAATGGCTTCCGGTAATTTTACCGTATATGGAACCGCATCTGATAAATATAAAAGAATTTGATTTTTATTAAAGTCCCTTTCCAACTATTTAATAAACTTATGAAACGTACGGCCAATTGTTTCGTGATTTAAACTTTCAAGTTCAAATTATTTGTTTGCGAATTTATGATTAACAATAATTGTGAAGCTTTCTGATTACTTTTAGATTCCAATTCTTGGTGGATTTTTACAATTTACGTACTGATGAACAAGAAATTATTATTCTATCGTCAGTTTTAAAAATTCCTTCAAAATCCAACACTTATTTATTTAAAACTGAAGCTTTTGTATTTTTTACTTTTGACATTTTATCCTAAAAAAAATATTTAATAACCGTTTCTTTTTAACTTAACAAATTTTACTAGACAAATATTTTCATAAAAAATTAAAAAAATATTAATAATCAGTGCAACCAAAAACATTCAAAATCATTTTTTTTTTGGGCTTCAAATCAACCAAACTATTACTTATTTATCCGCTTCAAAAAATTTTAAGCATTTTGGCAACGATTTGTTGCAGCATATTTTTGCATATTTTGGTTGAAACAACTATTTTTACATATTTTGGGCTTCCGTGACGAAGATCTTACCACATTGGGACAATTGAAATGTCAGTACATGCAAGCATGTTTTTCAAAGGCTAAAATTTTTGAAATCGGGTAAGGAACAAGAATTTGGCTAGTAGTATAAAGGATTCTATGTCAGAGGTAACCTACTATGAGTCCCATAACTCCACTTCTAAGACGTATGAAGGCTCCTCCTTCCAAACTTAAGTTTCCTCTCCTCTGCTACGCCTATATGAAATTTTATGTAAAGCTAACTAGCCTATTAAAAGTTACAGATTTATTTCCAAAAATATTTGATTCTGCTCCAATATGTAATGTTTAATAAAGCAATTAAAAAAGTCTATAAATAAGATGTTTTTTATATGAGAGCAACTGGAATTTTACACGAAAATTTTAATTTCTAAAATCGGGCTATATATGCGCACGATTTTTTTTTCAGAATAACAAAAAATACAATAAGTTCATTTAGTAGCCATTTTTGACACATTTTGCCCAAACGTGTGTTCTATAAAATTCCAATTTAGATCTTTGTGGATTCAATTTCATTTAAAGTTTTTTTATTATCAATAAGCTTATAATTTGTAGTCTTAAAATACACAATAATTTATAACCCAATATTAACATATAATATTTGGTTTCAGCTTATTTAGTTTTAGTTCTATTATTTTATTGAAATTTAGGGGAATAAAATTTATTTATCATTTCCCAGGAACTGCAAAAGCCAGCAATTAGAAGCTATATTTTAAATACTATGTAGATCTGTCGAGGCTATACGCAGAGAAAAAATATTGTTGTAGTGGATCACAGCGTTCAATAGAAATGATTATAAGTAAAAATTATTATAATTCCATTTCGTCATATTATGTCTTATTTTATGATTTGTTTTTTCATGTTATCATTCTAGTTTTACCTATAATTGAACAATCTTATTACACCATTATCCCATTCTATCTGATTATGAATTGATGTTATTGTATTATTATGCTCTCTTATAATATTATTATACCACATTATCATATTATGATTCCATTTTATAACATTATTATAACATTTTTCATATTATTACATTTTATCATATTATTATCCCATATTATCATATAGTTATATGATGTTATTATATTGTTATTTCAAACAAAGCGTATGAATGGAAAATTATTTTTTTTTTTTTATAAATTTTTTATTAAAAATTTTCACTGGCCAGAAGAAAATATTTACATATTATACGTTTATTAATTATATTCATTTGTATATGGTTCAAATGCAAGATATGTTTTTTTTCCTAAACCCTTTAATGGTAGTATATATATATATATATATATATATATAAATATATATATATATATATATATATATATATATACTAATAAAAACATAAAAAAAATATATTTAAAAACAAACAAGATGAGTTTCTCCACTACGTTTTTTAAAAGAATAAGTATTATATTTATTCGAAACATTTTATTGTTATGGGAGTAATAATATTACTACCGTTTGAAAACAGAATATGGTTTAAGAACAAGGAGAAATACTGCAAATATTTAATGGTTATTTAGATTAATGATATTTTTCATCTTAATAAAATTTTGTTTGTGGTAAAAATATTTAAAAATATATAATTTTTGCAGTCAACCATATTAAAATTAAATTAAAATTAAAAAACATTAAATGACAAAATTTGAACTATGAACACAGAGTTATTAAAATTCAAGAAAATTGACAGTGTTTTTTCCTGCGTGTAGTTTCAAAGTTAAATTTTAAATAAATATAACTCGAATTTAATTTTTTTTTTTACAATACTAATGTTTTAATAATGTTACATTTGTTATCATTTACCTAAAATACCTTTAACATATTGTAGGTATAAAACTGAAATACCGAAAATTTTAAAAATTTAATTCTGTTTATTCTGCTACAATTTGTGCAAATATGAAAGAAAGTTTCTGTATGTAGATTTATAAGTTGATCACAATTACGAAAAAATAAAACCAAAGAATACAAAAAAGTAACTAAGGGGAGATAATATATATTTTTTGGGATGTGCGATATGTACATAAGGAAGGCATTATATTAGAAGAGATACATTTGACTATTATAAAAACAAGACTTTGGATTTCAATTCTTTTTTTTTTATCCAAAGGCTGATATTTACAAACGGAAAACTGTTTTGGAAAACTTGTGGTGTTCTAAATTATTACTAAATATATTAAGATACTTTATAGCTATAATTTAAAAATCCTATTTTTGAGACTTTTGAGTCATATAACGTAGCATTATGCAAGTCTAGAATATTTTAACAATTCTTTTATTTTTAAAATATTTACCTCCCTAATATCTGCTATATTTATTTATACCCAAAAAACTTCTACATGCAATAGCAAAGCGCAGACAGTCAATTCTCTTTTACAATGAAACTTTGTAGTTTCATATTCACCTCCAAAGGCAGACATTTTTTAAACGATTGTGTACTTTATATCTACGATTCATATAACTACATGCCTCCTGTTTTATTCCATATAAATATATAACAAATATAAAGATATATTATTTTACTTGTACTACAATTTCGTATTTATCATCAGTTCTTTATAATTTTGTATTGAATATATTTCTCTTATAAATATAACGTTTTAAATGATTTATAGAAAATTGGTTAAATTGATTTTTTTCTGTTTTATTTTATTTATTTTTCGTTTACGAGTAATAGAAAAATGCCGAGCAGTTTAATATTTTGTTAAATCAATTTCAATGTAAAGAAACAAAAATAAAAATAAAAAAAACTTTTTAAATCTACAACTCGTTAAAGCCATTATAAATGTGTATTTTATTTTTATGCTGCAAACATTTTATAACATTAAAATATAATAACATTTACTTACAACACACACACACACATATACACAGTTCTACATACTTCCCTGCAAGCAATTGGAAGATATCTTCTGGAATGATAATATCAAAGTAATATTTTGTATTTTTATCTTATTATCATTTCCAAGAAATGTCTGTATATTAATTAAAAAATTGTAGTTGTAATTTTTTATTTGTTTATTTTTTTAAAAATTATTTAAAAAAAATTTAATTATGTTTATGAATTTTGGATTTTTCATTCTTCTGGCTTATATAAGTGTACAAGAAATCCTGACTTTAAATTAAGTTATGAATTTTTTTATGGGAATACAATAATAACTCGTTTTTTTGTTTTATTTTATCCAAGGCTACAGACAATAGTATAAAAAGTAAATTATATTAAAAATGTTTCGTTTATTGCATAAATAGAATTTAATTAAAAATAATTTAAATTATAATGTAAAATGCACAATTTAGCTCTTTTTGGGGGTGGGTTCTTCGCAAAATCATGTTTTTGTCTTCTTAATAAAATTTTAACGATATCTTTCAATAATCTTTTAAACGATTACCTGGAGATATTTTCAGATCATCATCTAGAAGAATCGCCTTCGTATTGCTTAGGAGTACTGTCGTTGGGACTCGTATTCTCCCGCAAAAATATATTTCATCCAGGAGATACGTTTGGCTAACCATTTTTCATATTACCGTGTTTGCTGGGTTATGGTGAACAGACACCGTTGGAACATTTGCAATTTTCTATGTTTTAGTGCGCGGGTTCCAAGATGTGAAACAACAATATTGTGCCTCATTTATGGGATGAAAACTACAGGAGAATATAGTTATAACGTACGAGAGTAACCAGGAGTATGACTCCAACCAGCATCCGCACGTTGGGTTAAAATGTTGTTAAAAGTGGCGACTAATTGCATTTGAAAATTAAAAATGTATACCGAATAAAAAATAGACAAAATTATGTATCAATAGCAATAAAAACCATTGGTCTAGGATGCACTTCTGTATGGAGCTGTCAAAGTTAACAATTTTTTTTTTATATATTGGAAAAAAAAAGTAAAAAAAATAAATTTCATCAACTTGTAGGTGTACTTCTTATAAATAAAAAGTTTCTTAAAGCAAAATTTTTAAATGCAACCATTAACTACAGGTATTTTAGTGTATTTTATCTCACGTGTCAGAAAATTTTGTTTCTTCCCAATATTTGTATTATTATTTTTTTATATATTTTTTTTTTAAATTTTCCTAAAAGACATTAAATTTGTACTTTAATGGAACTTAAAATGTGACAGGTTGTATCATATCTATATGAAAAATCGTACATATTGTCTTTTTTATTATTCTGAAAAAGATAGTCCGCATATATAGCCGCATTTTAGAAATGAAAATTTTTATGAAAAGACTTCAGTTGTACCTTAAGTGTAGGCTTTTTCTTTATTGTTTTATCAAACATTACACATTGGAGCAGAGTCGAATATTTTTGGAAATAAATCTGTAGCTTCTAATCGACTGGTTGGATTAACACAAAATTTTACGTATGGATAGCAGAGGAGAGTAAAATTTTAAGTTTGGTAGGTGGACTCTACATAGATTTCAAGAGCGAAGCTATGGGGTCTCAAATTAGGATACCTCGGATACCTTAAAGCTCTTGATAAAAGTTTGAAAATCATGCTTGCATGTATTATTTATCTTATATTTTTTTGAGTTATATGAATTTAAAATTTCAACTATCGACATTTAGTATGATCTTGGTCAAGTTCTTTCCATATATAGCCCAACATTTGCGGCCAATTTTATTTTATATTTTTGTAGTTAGTTAAAGAAAAAAATTATCAAATTAAAAATGATCAAATTATCAAATAAAAGAAATATCTTATTTAAAAAAATAAAAGATTTTAATTTTGAAAATTTGCAAAAATTAAAAAATAGTTGGACAGAAGAACGGCTATCAGAATTCTTTCAAAAAAGATGCTAAAATTCCAAAAATGCATTTTTACGGAAGGACGGCTATCAACATTCTTTCAAAAAAGATGCTAAAATTCCAAAAATGTGTTTTACGTACTGATCAATACAAAAACAAGATGTTGAAATTAAAATATTGATATCATCTTTTCCTGAACTGAACGCCATTTTCGACCACTTACCACTTCCCCAATGTGAATCGGCTCGAAGGACCATAAACAAGTTAAAATAGTTAATTGTCATTTTTGTAGTTTTCCCTTATTACGAAGATTTTAATTTGCTGGTTCCAAAGATTTTAATAAATCTAACTTTATTTACCCAGTCGCTTTAACCAGTCTTTTCTGTTTTTTTTTAACTTTTGTAATGTTGTGTATGTATTGACATTTCGATAATATGTATTATGATGACGTTGAAACAGTATTGTTGTTGTTGTTGTTGTACCATAGTCGTATTCATTTTAACTGCAACATAGTTTTACGTGTTGTATCATGAAAGTCAGTCGTCTATAAATTATATCCGTTCCAAATTGAAATTCGCGTTAAAATGTAGTTAAATTTTATGTTGACTGTTTTTTTCCAAAATTGTTTTTTTTTTCTAGCTTCGTACATTTTCTTATATCTCAGCTCCTACATTTTGCCATTCATAAGATTGTTGTCTCGCTGAAGGAAGAAAAAAAAATGTGAAAGAAAATAATAAAACTTTGGTTACAATATGCAACATTAAAGCCAATAATAATGGTTGGTTATAAAATTATGGCTATAAGAATTTGTATGTGAAAGAGTAGGTTTACAGGAAGGTTGTTCTTAAATTGTAGACGTTATAAAGTTGTTCCCTGGCTGATTTGTCACTTTTTTTTGCAGTAATTTTTGATTTATCTTATTGTAATTAAAACATAATGCTTCAAAGATGTTATGTGGTAAACAAAGCATATGAATAAGTCTTTAAAGTTCAAAAACATGCATATATTATAATTAATAAATTACATTTGTTTCAACTGTTCTACTAATCTTTCGATCTTCAAAGAAATACTGACTATTTAAAAGCATAAAATTCAAACACAACTTCAAATACAAGTGCTCTTAGGAATATTGAATTTGTAAATGTACAAAAGTCAGCCTGCTTTAACTGTACTTATTGACATGCACTTTTGAATATACCCTCGTATTCCATTACTTGTTTAATAGTTAATAGCAAAATACATTTACCTCCAATGTTAGAAAATCTTAAATTTATTAAAACTATTTTTGGGGTTTATTAGAAACTTTAAAATAAAATTTATATCATAAAATATGTAGGTTTGATATTAATAAGCGTCGATTAGATTATCTGTAAAACAGGTGATTTGGTTTTATGAAGAGTATTAGTTTTTATTATCTTTTCAACATTTTGAGATACTTAGATTGCAAAAGGGGAGAAAAGTAAATTAATGTTAATATTCTTTATAAATAGTATATGCAAATGAATGTTTCAAAATAATACAATTTTAAATTATATCAGAGGGTACTTGAAAATAATAAAAATTTATTTTTAATATTCGTCACTCATTTTTTGGTAAACGCGGTCGCTTCAAATTTGAGACGGCTGGTTTAGTTAATAATAAGCCAACGCTCATTAATCCACGTGCACAATAACTAAAACTTTTGCAGACTTAGATTTGGCGAATTCAGAGTAAAAAAAAAAAATAATATATTTATTTAATATATTTAATATATGTTTGTCACAATTATATATCAAGAGTTTTTGTACTTTGATCGTACATCTTTGTTTATAATATTTAATATTTTTACCATTACAGTAATTATTACTTTGCGAAATTGACATTTTTTTAAACAAAATTTTTATTCTTTTACATATAGTGAAAAAATTCCCCGAAATTACGTTTTTGCCTGTAAGTTAGATTTATTGATACAATACAATTTAGTATATTGTGATATGTGGATGTCCTAAAGTTAATTATTTTAAAATATTAACAAAAATGGATTAGGAATAACAACTTAGAATTTTATTATACAAATTGGTTTTTCTAAAATTTTTTTTTGGCAATTTTACAGTCTTGCAAATTTAGCATATTATTGGATTTAAGATGGTTTTTTATCATGTTCCAATTGAATGCTATATCTACATATGTTTTCCATATATATTTCTTTTTTAATTTGAGTCTCAAACTTCATTTTTTTAACTTTACTCAAATTTAACAGGTATTAGAAAAAAATTGGATAATTCTATTATTTTTATACCCACCATTAAAAGAGATGGGGATATGTTGAGTTTGTCATTCAGTGTACAACATGTCGAAAAAATCATTTAGAACCCCAAGTCTTGGCAAGATTCTGAGAGAATTATACCTATGCCCCGAACGAATGATTTAACGTTATGGAATTTTCTCTCTGAGATGACATTAATTGGACCCCAAGACCGCATGGGGTTTTATGAAGTCCCAAGTCAAGGTTAATAATCTACAATCGACGATGACCCCAACGAAGTCCTAGTTTTAGATAAACAGAATAGTGAAAATTTGTTCAGCAATTAATATGCATTTTCGTATTTTGACAAGTAGCCTCCGTGGGTGATCTAGTTTATGTATACGCATACCGTTTTTGCTGGTTAAGGAAATCATCATTGGAGAGAGTAGATTTCGTAATAGAATTTTTCTGGATCTCATTTAGAGATGCCCGCATTCACGGCAGCGTTACCGTTTAGCACCTTTCTTAAATTGGAACTAAATGGTGATTTTATAGCATATAGTCCTATGCTAAATGAGGAGAAACTAAGTTGTTTGAAATATCTCGATTCATTATATATTAATTTGAATAAGGAAATTAATTATTTTGAGATTATTTCATAATATACGTTGATGTGAAAAAGACCCCAAAAAATTTGTATATGAACTGAAACTGTTAAAAACTAAAAATAATGATAAAGTTTTTAAACAAGTATTTAAAACATCAAATGACGAATTTTTATGGTCCGTCTTGGGAAAATTAAAAAATAGATTTGATGAATACTTGTATGCTTTATATTTCTACTTTTGCTATAAACTATAAACTATTGAAAAATAATTTGTCCTACAACCCTAAGTTCAATACTACTTGGTAAGAATGGAGTCCGAGTGATGACAAAAGCACAGAAGCTTAATTAATGAAAAGAGAATTTTATGTTAACTATTTTTATGAATGGATCTTAATTTTTGCATTAATAAAAAATATTATAAATAAATTATTTTGTAATTAATAAAAATGAATTTAGTAGTTTTCTTTAAAATACAATCAAATAAACAAATTTTGAGATGTTATTTATTTATTTAGGGCGCTTTTTTTAAAAAAAAACATCCCTTTATTGGCGACTTTATTTTTTGAAATCCTCTTTTTTGGACACTTTTTGAAAATTCTCAAAGGTAACGCTGATTCACGGATTAAGTTATGCTAACTCATTATAGATTACAGCCGTATAAAAAAATATATTTAAAGCACAAATTAGCTAATATACAATTTACCCCTTAAAGTCTTTATTAAGAAAATCGTATTTAAAAAACTGTTTACATTCTACATTAAATAATAAACTGTTTTTTATTTAGACAACCCCTCTCAGTTCCTCTCTCCTTTATATTGTAAATGTTGTGAATAGTTAAAATAAATTATTCGTTAACTGTTTTATTCCATTGTTATTTTTGATGTTCTAGTACATTTTTGGTAATAAATAGGTTTTTTATTTTGGAAAAAATCATTTTTAGTACAGTATCTGATTTTACGGGTTTTCATATTAACCGGATGATTCTACAAATATTTATTCAAGGTTAAAAGTTGATCGGTTAATAACCGATTAATGGAAAATTCTTATATTAACCGAATAGTTTTAGTAATACATGTAAAACATATAAATAACACTAATTTAAGTATTTATTATATTAAAATAGTTTTTTATAAATATAATGTAGATCAAATTATTTCATAAAGTTTTTATCTTAGCAGTTCTTTCGTATGAAAAAGTGCATTTTTTTTTTACCAAATACTACCAAATATTCTCTTAATTTAATTTATAAATTAATCTTTTTAATGAAACTTTTGCTTTTATTCATAGATGTAGATATTAATATTGGTATTTTTACGAAAATTTTGTTAACAAAAATTTAAATTTTTATTACTTACATAACTTTGAATTTACTTTAAACAAAACTATTTTTTATACCCTACACTTTTGTGCTGATGTACTGATGTTTGTAACGCACAGAAAAAATCATCCAACATCTATCTTAAAATATACCAATCGAATCAGAATCACTTTTTGAATCGATCTGTAATCGATATATAAAGCTTATGCACAAAGTACAGGTCGCAATTTTGAGGATAATTAAATGAAATTTAAAACGTAGGACTTTCATGACACAAGGACGAAGCCTATTGAAATAGGTTGTGATCGGAATAAAGTTTAAACACTCAAAACTGGCTTAAAAATAAGAATATTTTAATTTTTGGTGCAAAGAAGTTCAAAGGGTTAATTCAAGTGTTAATCTTTGTACTAAATTTTAAGAAAATCGGTCCACAATTGACCATAGCTCCCATATAAACCCTTCTTCCGAAAATCACTTTAACGTGCATAAATCTCATACGAATGTCAGTATGCAGTTAATATGCGACACAAATAAGTTTTATGCAAATAGAAACAGAATTGGCAAATTTTATGAGAATCGGTCCATAATTTATCCGAAAAATAACTTTTTAACCACTTCAAAAGTAGAAATAAGTGCACGTTTTGCACTTCTTTGGAAGTTAATAAAAATTACTTCCAAAGAAGTGAAGATAACTGTATTTTTAACAGAAAAAAAGGTGAATAATTTCAAGAAAATATGAATTTCATAAACTGAAAAGTATATTTATTATCTATTATCAAAGCTTAAGCCATATTTTTATTAAACAATTTTGTATATATTGCTTGAAGAGAAGTATGAATAAGAAGCATAAGAGAAGAACATGCTACCAATGACAACCATGGGTTAAAAAAGAAAGAACTTCTGCAGCTCTTTTTCAACATTATTTCCTTCCAATGACAACACGATGTTAAAATCATGCCTTTTTCAGCTCTTTTTCAGTTCTTCTTTTGCTGGAACGTTTTTAAATGGCTATATTGGCGCATTTTTTTAGCCATAGTTTATTAAATGTACATTAAGCGAATCATCGTTTTAAAATACAACTATAAGGAATTTTGCTTAACAATGGTTAGTAAAGCTGTATTAAGCTTTTTTGAATATGCCTGCTTGTCTTTTATTCTTGAATATCGCCGTCAAGTTATTGTATAATAAAGCACCAAATATATTTTTATAAAGAGTGACTTTTTAGGTACAGAACTTAAAGTTAACAATATGTTTTTATAGATGCCACATGATTTATATCATTCTATTTGACATTTAATAATTTAGAGACTAACGTTATTGGTGTTAAATCCGCCACCTTTGTCTGCCTGTCCTAAACATTACAGTTAATTTTGAATACTACAAAACAAAGACAAATGATTTCTTCTTCTTAAGTTCTGTTAAGTTAATCTAGTATCGTGTAATTTAACTCCTTTGGGGATACAATTAGAAATCGGAATATTTTATTTTGTTTTTCTTAAACAATTAAATCTTCTTCCGATTTTCAAAAGCATTCTAAGTATTTATTTTTCAAGATACCTATAATATTTGTTTGAATATCTTTCATTTACAACTGGAATGTTAAAAGTTTCTTTTATTTTCCATTTCCAAAAATATTCAAAATGAATCAAAATCAAATATGTATATTATGTTTTCACAAAACTTACCTTCATCTCAGGCACATTAAAAAGGCACACGTTTTAGGCCAAATAAAGAGATGAATATATTTCCCCTGCAAGTAAATACAAAGAAATTAAGTAAATTTTCAACAGAAAAATTGAGTAAAAATCCAAGAAAATAAAAGACAGGATTGTCTGCCAGCTAAGTTAAAAAAAAAACAAATCAGAGAGAGAAAGTCCTTTTTTATTGAAGACAACAAAAATAATAAAGAACTCCAGGCAAAAAGCAGTAAGAAAGACAACAAGGCAAATAGAACAACAAATCAACTTAAAAGTCATTGTCTGAAAAAAATGTGCGCTCACAAAATCGATAAGAGCAGCCAGCACATGTTTGTTATTATTTTCTACCTTTAAATGAATGTTTAGAGGAATAAGTTTGTATGTATATACGTCAGTATGAGTATTATAAGCAAAATATTATTCATACATCATGATGGCCCCCATAAAATCAAAATCCCTCTCCCTCTATGATGGGAATCACTTATACGCAGGACATGTAGTGACTGGCATCGAGTAAAAACATAAAAAAATACAACAAAATATCTGATTCATATGTACGTTACGTACATACATGTTTGTATATTTCGTATGCGTATAATGTGTTGTTTGTTTGTATAGATTCGTATGTGTTCGGTGGGTGATTTCATTTGAAAAAAATATAGAATTTTTATGTGTGTATTCGCCTTATAGATTAAACGTATTAGCGTACATATACATACAGACTACTCATATGCACAAAAATACATTTATTCAAAGTATATTCTAAATACTGGATTTTTGTACGGCATTTTTGCTCTATAGTTCAGAGACTAAAAGAATTTTTTGACTTTTAAATATTATTAAAAAAAAAAAAAATATATGTTAGATTGTCTCAAAGATATTTTCTGATTAATTTTACTCCCAAAAACGTGCTCTGTACGTGATTTAAACTTGGAACTGCTTGACTACATGCAGATGTGGCAAGTTTCCAACGTACGAAATTAAAGTCGGACCTAGAATATTACATCCAGCCTTAAAAACTCAGGTTGACCAAATAGTACTATGTATTCTTAATGCCAAGTTAGATGATATCATTGGCGAGGAATTGGGTTGCAAGTTCTTAAATAAACTAGTTGACAACAATTACTTTTTATCCGTTTATGTGCATAGCTGTTGGAATTTTGAAACATTTTGTTTGAATTATAAATATGAATTTATTGAAAGTTTTTGATAGATAACTAGATAGATAGATGGATAGATAGAGAAATAGATAGATAGATAGATAAATAGATAGATAAATAGATGGATAGATGGATAGATATATAGATAGCTAGATATATAGACAGATAGATAGCCACATAGATATATATATAGATAGACAGACAGATAGATAGATAGATGGATAGATTGATAGATAGATAGATATATAGATAGATAAATAGAATAAATATATAGATAGATAGATAGATTAATAGATAGATGGATAATAGATAGATAGATATATATAGAGAGAGATAGAGGCAGTAAGTACTCCGGATAACGTTATGAAGCACATGAGATTTTGTTCTACTGTCGCCTTGGAGATTAAGAATGCATTTAACTCTGCAGACTGGAATGTAATTCGTCAGACAATGAGAAAGAGAAGGTTTTTAGGGTATATGATCAGCTTGGTGGATAACTCATGGTTCTAGAATATGAATCAGCTGATATCAGGGTTTCACTCCTATGGAATATAATGTACAACGGACTACTGAACTTAAATCTACCAGGTGGATCAAAACTAGTTGGATACGCAGATGTCGTGGCACTATTTGTTAACCAACCATCTGAACCCTCAATAAAGATAGTTACAACTGACTGCCTAGATAGAATTAACACCTGGTTAAGATTGAACAACTTTAAACTCGCTGCGAGTAAGATTCTATTGTCCAAGTGAAGATCATTTGAGTGTAAAATACTAAGATTGATGGATACGAAATAAATATAAGCATTAATGTAAAATATGTATGAGTTATCCCAGACAGTATATTGTATTTCGAACCACACATAAGGATGGTATCAAAGAAGGCCTTGACACCATCATCGAAACTAGCAAGGATACTATCAAATATTAGGGGTCCAGGACAAATGAACAGACAACTGATTATCACAGTTACTTAACTTTAGGTGCTATAAGCTGAAACTATTTCCAGAAGTAAGAAACTTAGGAACCTTCTGGAAAGACTTCATAGAATATGAGCATTAAGGATAATATCAGCATAGCGAACGATATCTTCGTTCGCTATGCGTTCGAATCATCTAGTACTCCAGAAGAAACGAAGGGAAACATATGAAGCACAAGTATGTAGTAACTGTAAAAGGACTCGTATGAAACGAAATGCAAGGGAGAAACTGTTGCGAACATAACAGGGACAATGGGATGAAATGGAAAAAGAAAGATGAACCCATGAACTCATTTCCAATAGATAATTTTAGGTGAACAAAACTTAATTCCTACTTGACGGGCAACCCAAGAAAGTTTTTATTTGTTGTGACTTCCTAATTCATTCAGAGATATTATGTGATTTTATCACATAAGAGAACAGAGCTTTTAAAGCAACCGGACTGGTCGATATTTTATTCATACTAGACTTTGATATGAAGGCACTTTAACCTCTCGCCGCTTATCAGGTACGTGCATCTCAAAAAGATGTTTAGTTGTGATATGATATTTTCACAGCCCTGTCCAGGTGATTTATAAGGGCTAAACTTCAATAAAAGTCATTTAATCTTTCTTCATCGAAGATACCTTTTGTCAATCTTTTATTTCTGTTGATCACCAATGGCGGCCAGGTAAAAATTTGAGTTGGCGTCAAAGACATTGATCCCAGGAAGTGAGTTTCCAAAAGAAGGTCGCAATTTTCTTCCTGAGATTCAGTATACGTCCCATCAGAACAGCGTACAGAGATCATTTGTATGACCTTGTGCTAAGATTTTCTGTAGCCGAATTGCTTCACTAAAATTGTCAATTTTTTCGTAGTTATTTCTCCAGGTGCAGTCTTATATGTGGCCCATTCAGCTGTTTCCTTAGCTCTGGCATCTTGAATCATTACTTAGCTTTTCAAGACTTTTATTCCACCACAAAATATCCCTTCTTAGACTTCTGGTCTTCAGGTGACAGCTATTTTCAAACTCTTACGAATGTTCGAACAAAGTTCCGAGGGCAATAGATTATACCCTTTAAACATAGTGGTAATACCAAGAGTCAAGGTTCAGATTACTGTCCAAATTCGGCAGTATCTGTACTTAGCTATATTGGGTAATTGGACTTGTTTTGAATTTTGCAATCATCTTCGTGAAGATTCCTTTCATAAAAGTATACAAATCATTATATGTTCTTAAGGAAATCTATATTTTAGAGACAAAAGACTGTAGACACCTTTTTGGCAAAATATATATATATATATATATATATATATATATATATATGTATTAATTTTTGCATATTTGAACCAAGGTCTTGCAAAATTGAGACAGGTGAAATTTCAAAAGTAAACAACTCAAAAATGTATGGAAAAACTATAGAGGATGACCTAAGCTTTCAGAAAAATTATCCTATAGTAAACCTGTAATAATACGATATAAGCTAAAGGGTGTCAAAGTTAACTCCGAGTATGTAAAAGTGTCAAAAAATCGTAACTTTTACAAATCAAGTCCGATTTAAAAGTGCTTAGCGAGATAAAGAAAGTAACATGTTTGCTTACCTAAGTTTACTTACCCAAGTTATAAAGATATTTTCGCTTGATTTTTGAGTTTTTGATTTTCTTCTTCGCCTTTATTTATTTTTTCTTAGGTATATGGAGAAAGATTTTTTCAAAAATAATCTATAATTTCTAATATATTCCGAATCTAGCCGTGAAAAATATTTATAGTCAGCATTCTGAAATTAGTATGAAAAATGTGTATATTTTTACAAAGATATAGTACACTTTCTTCTCAAAGTTTTGTTAATAAAAATTTTTTTCTTTACACATTTCAATTAAAGAGCGATTAATAAACGATTAATAAGGGCATCTTAAATTGATTTGGATTTGCACCTTACATCCACCATTGGTCGAAAATATTAACTTTTGAAAAAAATCGTGTTTATTGATTTTATTGTTTCATTAAAACATATACTTAGATTTTATGAAAAATGCATATTGGCTTTATACTATTACCATTATTTCTCATGTATTATTTAAAGTAAATATCACTCAGTCTTTAAAAAATCATTCAAATAGCTTCAACAACCATTTTTTTGTCAATTTTTCAAAAATAAATAAAATGTTAAAAAAGTGAGAAAGTAAAAAAAAAAAATAATATTTCTTCAAGCAAAACTTCAACTAATTTTCAAAAACTTTGCTACCAATTCATTAATATATAATATAATTCATTGATATATGGTATATAATATGTCTATATAGGACATTTTAAAAAAGATCATGTCATGGTCTCAAAACTGAAAACAAAAGTTAGTTAAAAGTTAGAAAAAAAAATTTTTATTAACAAAACTTTGAGAAAAAAGTGAAAGAAGTTTACTTTACAGAGATATAAAAAGCCTTAAAATCAGACTGGAGTTACGATTTTTTGAACCTTTTACATACTCGATGTGGTCAACTTTGACACCCTGTGGCTTATCACGTATTACAGGATTACTTCAACATAATTTTTCTGAAAGCTTAGGTCCTTCGCCACAACTTTTTCATACATTTCAAATCGATTCGACCAGTACTTTAGGAGATACAAATTTATTACCAAAAATTTTGCGATTGACCCCATTGTGCGCTGCTAAAGAGGCGAAAAGGCTGCGCTACTTGACAAACACAAGTAAATATTCACCTAAGACAATATCTAAAAAAAAGTACATATAAAAAATGTTTGACGAGAAAAATATATATGTAAATGTGAAATATTATCTTCGAATATTTTGACCAATACTACATACATATATATCATTGTTTATAAAAAATGTTTCTAGGAAAAGTATGCTTTCTTTTAATTTACTGTTCTATATTCTCATATCGTACACGGCATTTCGGTTTGTGTGCATTGTAGCGCAAACTCTTGTTTAAATCTAACGTATGAGTTTAGCTTCTTTTGTTACTTTCTTTTTTCTTTCCATGATTTCAATTTGTATGTTTAAACTTTAGTTGGGGTTTCTTTTGTTAAGAACTTTTCATTCCATTTTTATTTTATTTTTTTTTGCGTTTTCCATTTTATTTCAAATATTTTCTTGTTTATTTCACATTCCTTTCAATTAGTTTGGTACATAATAAGAGGGTTACCATTTTATTTTTTATCTATTTTGTAATCTTTAGTTATAGGGGGATTGTTGTTGGGATTTGTTAAAATTATTTTTACTTATTCTTTGGCAACCCCTGAATCTAAGTTTAAAAACATTCATTTTGTTTAGTGGTTAAGTATTGAATTTGAAAATAAAGTTTTCTAAAAGGCATGTAAGCTAAAACATTATTATTCTTTTGCTATTATTTTTTTATTTTATTTTATTTATTTATTTATTTTTCTATACAAATTTCTCGTATATTGTTAAAAGTAATGCACTCAAATAGGTTCTCTAACATATGGTTAAATATGGTTAAAGTCGACCTTAATAATCACTAAATAGTAAACAAATTTTTAAATATTATTGCGGATATTTACATACAAAGTGGTACTTTTCAATACCAGTAACTTACTTAATGGCGATATTCTCTAAAGCAGACACAATGAAATAGTTTCAATGTATAATTTTGATAAAGTATTTATTCGAGTTTTTGATTCAGTTACAAATGAGATAATTGAACTAAAACTAAAACACATAAGATGGTTTATTTATCTGCTTAAATACAATTAAGTATACATGCGGTACTGTGGTTTTTTGATAAAAACAGAAATTTGGTTTAAACTTAAAAAAACTAAAGCCATTTTAATTATTTTATACAGAATACAACTCATTAGACAAACAAATTGTTTACAAAGTGCTATACAATTTTTGTTGGATATAACATACCAATAAATACATTTTGAGAATTTACAAATTGTCTAGGAATTTAAAATACATAAAAAAAAATAAAAATTCAAATAAAATCCGAAAGAAATTTTTTACTAATTTACTGTGTATGAAAATAATTTTAATAGAATGAATTTAAAGTCATACATTATAGCTGGGGTGGGAACGTAAGCGGCTTTGGAAATTCAAAGATCACACGCGCGCCACACCGTAAACAACAGCAATAATATTGGAGATAATAACCGAACGATACAACCCAGAACATTGGAAATTGACAATCATCGAATTAGATTACACATGCTGACATCACTTGCAATTTCATTAACTTCTTTAAATTGTTGCAGCTCATCAAACAAAAAAAAAAAAAAAATTGAAAATGGGATGCTTCCGATGAATAAAGCAGTATGAATAATGTGGGTTATCCGAATCATATCAAATTACTTGCATCTAGAAAATAAATCACTTCTCTTCTATAAAAAAAAAATCACATTTATTATCTTCTATGAATTGAAAATTTTTCTGTGTTTGTGATTAAAAAAACACATTTTTAATAGAATCAATGTTCAAGAAAATGTTATTTTAGTTGGGTTAATCAATTATAACCATTATTTAAAATAAGGTTGCCATTCGGAAGAGGCAACTAAATATATATTTATGGATCAAATATTATAGTACTAGCAATATAAAAAATATGGTTAATTCATAACAAAAATAAAAAAAAAAAAAAAAAAAAATAATGAATATAGAACAATAAATTTCACAGATATTGATAATGAATATTGTCTTCTATTATAAAAAGTGTTTTTCTCAAATTTCCAAACGGTTGGTCCGACATCAACGAAATATCACATAGTGATAGTATTAAAAGTATTTAAAACCAACCTGATTTGTTATATCTTAAATATATAAATATAAATATAAATAAATAATTATAATCTATATAGATATATATATATATATATATATATATATATATATATATATATATATATATATATATATATATAAATTAAATATGTTTGTTTGTTTGTCTGTTGGCTTATAGACTCCTAAACGACGGAACCGATTTTCCTGAAATTTTTACAGTAACATTACATGAGCCCCGAAAATAAAATAGGCTACTTATTTTTTGATAGGCGCAGGGGAAGTGGTACCCTCCATAGGATACCAATATTAAGTATCGGATATCTTAAGAGCCGCTGCACCCATTTTCTTGTAGTAGGATCTTCTGAGCACCGAAATTGAAGTAAGATAGCTGCAGGGGGAGTGATACCCTCATAGGACGCCAATGTTTAATATCGCATATCTTAAGAACTGTTATAGTGAGAATGTTCAAACTTGGTAGAAGTTACTCTTGTGATAAACTACACCTTTGAAAATTAAAATAAAGGGGGTAGGCGCAGGGCCAGTAATACCCCCATATGATGCACATATTAAATATCGCGTAACTGAAGAACGTGGTTAAAGCCACTAAATGGAAAACTATAAATTTCAAAATAAAAATGAGCTAGGTGGACAGATCATAAAGCATTACAATAATCATTAATAATAAGAATTATTTAATTGAATTAGTTGCTATTGATAATATAAATAAATATATGTTAAAATAAGTTTTTTGCTAAAAGTGTATATTTATAAAACAAGTTGAAATACAATACGTATTTAAATAAATAAATTAAATCATATAAAAAATATATTTGTATTCTTTCACATTTATTTTATTTTAACAGTACAGCGAAGCGCACTGGGTTAAGCTAGTATAATATATGTTTGAATAGAAGACAACATTTTCTATAACATAAGTCTATAACAAGTATATAATGGAGAAATTTTCAACTTTCAAAAATTTCTAAAAATGAAATTTTTTGCTTTTTTTGCTGTTTCTTTCCAACCGATAATGGGAAACAAAACTTTCTACTACCAGAAACTAAAAAACACTTTAGACTATGTAAAATATTTAACCTTTTTTAATTCAGGCTATACGATTTCAGAAATTAATTCGAAAATTGGAAAATCATGCAAAAATAGGTCCAATTTGGGAGACCCTGGTTTTCGCAGGAATAAAGTTTTTGCAACACGTTTTTTCACACTATTTTCTATAAAGTCATCTTTGAGAGAAGTATAAATACTAGGGTTGTCATTCGAATAGAAATTATTCAATTATTCGAGGAACAAATTTTTTATTCTTGTCGAACTAACAAAATTTTTATATTTAGAATAAAAAAATATTCGACCAACTTTTAACGAATAATTAAAAAACGAGTTTTTTTTAATATATGTATATAAAATTTACATAACCAAGTCCAATGGGCCATATACGGCTAATAAAAGATACTACATCAAAATTAATAATTTAATATAACAAAATAAACAACAATATTTAGTAATCAAAAGTAATTGAATGAATTAATAGTTAAATAAAATTTTAAAGAAAAAATAAATAAACAAATAAGTAAATAATTAAATTAAAATAATAACAAAATCTATCAGATCCGTTTTAAATGAATAATATTGATGGACCACGTGGTTACCAAGAAGGTAACCACGTTTTTAGCAAAAAAAAAAAAAAAAAAAAAAAAAAAAAAATGGAGAAAAATCTACTTTTTCAAAATTTAAATTCAAATGCATATAACCTTTGATTCCCAAAGGTTCTTCAATTTTTTTTTTACATAATTTTATTATTTATTGTTAATAAAATAAAAAATATTTCCAAAAAATCGGGAGAAATTTAAACCCTCTATAGCGAGAAAACTTCACCAAGGTGGGTCAGAAAGTAAAAGTTTTAATCTTTGAAGCCTAATATCTCTTAAACTAAAAGAGGTGCCTACATACATCTCGACTAGCAGAATACACTCATAAAAAATATTTTTAATCGGTTAAGATATAACGAATCAGGATTGTTTTTATTATTTTTAATACCCGAAGTGTCCAAATTTGGTGCCCTGTGCACCCTCTCCTATAACGTCTATAATGTCCGAACTCGAAACTTAAACTCACCCACACCTCTACTATCACTACGTGAAACTTCATTGAAATCGGACCGGCGGTTCGGAAATTCCAGATTTATTTCCATTTAATTTTTTGAATGGAACACTGTTAACCGTTTTTAAAAGTTATTTGTATTTTCTCCCAAGGCAATACATATAAAATGTGGTATTATTTAAAAGGTATTTGGAAGGCGACTCTATTGGTGTATAAAACATATCCAAGAGTGAGCTCAAAATTTTTATATATTACAAAAGATCCTATTTTTCAAGGTTTTTTCACAATATTGTTTGCTATTTTTAATGAAAATTAAAATCTTAAAATTCCTAGTTGCTTTTCGGTATAAGTTGCTGGTGTTCGTTTAATTTTTATTTCAAGATTTTTCTAATTTCTTAGTTTGTGGTACAGGCAATTTGATAGAAAAGTGTACATAAACATAGTCAATATAGGTATCTTTTGATAAGAACTATACGTTTGAATTAAAATATTTACGAAGGTTATAAAAATATTAATATAAAAACAAAAACATTAACGGAGAATGTAAAAATATGAGTAATGTTTAAAAAAAGTTTTTGAGATTCGACTTACGTGTGGAACTTATGCTATTCAATTATATAGTCTAACAATCTTAATTGAGATCCACTAAGACGGGATTGTTGGAAATTCGAATGTTTATCTCCTAAACTAATATAACTATAAAGAAAATGTAATACCTATCGTTATTCATTTAAAAAATAAGCGAACAGGTGTCTGGTACCTTTTTTTAAAGTCGGCCCTTTAGGGAGAAAATGAGTAAAAACTGTATTTTGGTACTTTTTTTGTACCCTTCTAAACCAGTAAATATACAAACAACATGACAACGACAAATGACAAATAAAATTTGGTACTTTTTTAAATTCGAACATTTAGGAGGTAAAAATCTAACATACTTTTGCTACTTTTTTATAAAACATTATATTTTACATTTACATTTTATATAAATTACATTTTATTCAAATTAAATGATGAATTTTCTTTAATACTAAACCTAGAAACATGGACTTAAGCATTTCGATGGCCTAATATAAAAAGGGCAAGAAAATAGCAACCAATTTTAATCAAAATGTTTGAACCCAACTATCTTATCAATGGTCACATTTATATTTTATTTTCCCTTCTTGTTTATCTTAATTATTATTTTTGTTTTTTTTTTCATTTCCAAAGTTTGAATTCCATTTAAATTTAGCAATATACATATGTAATATATACAAATATATTTTCACATACTCATCAATCATTTTCATCAACAAATTTTGACACTTTCAAAGTGTCTTAAATAAAATTCTGTTTCATCACCTGATATTGTGCGGTAATTAGAGATAAAAATTTATTACTATTTTATTCAGCGCTCAAAGTCTCATTGTTGGCTTACGTCAAAGTCATCCTCTAGCATTTTCGTTGAAATAGTATTTTTGTGAGATGATATTGCTGTCATTTTCTTAAAGAATAATAACAAGAGGTATATTTGTTACAGAGTGTTTTTATTGTAAAATTTTAATGAACTTAGCTGCAAGAAAACAGATGCATTCGTAGCCAATACTGAAGTAGAAAAATTCCTTCAAAATACATATATATTCGCGTATGTAGTGTATAGTATCTTACATGAGATCACCTTGTTGTCATTAACATTTGTGAGCTAAAATGGTTAGTAATTTTCAAGTGTGTAAAATGTAATTACATTTTATAATTTTTACATGTAATATTATTTTAATGTGTAATTTAAGTGAATTAAATATGACTCTACAATTAAAAAGTATTATAGGCTTAAAAGTTGTAATAAGAAAGGTAATGAGCTATATTAAGAGATTAAACTATAAAAGAAAGGGGACGAGAGAAAGTATAAGCGAGATTTGGTGATTTTTTGGAAGATGTGAAGTTTTTAACTTAAGCTTCATATTATTTTAAATTTTAAGAAAAAATAATTTAATGAAATCATCTAGTATTTTACAAAAACCCATTTTATATCCTATCATTTGATTTGAGCTTAACTTCCATGCAATTCTCCCCCGGTTTAAAGACGTTCTAAAAATATTAAGCACAAAGTAACTTTAACATCTGCAATAATAACATTTAAACATTACAATGTCAATAAACTGCTGCATAGTGGTCCCAAAATACTTTTTTGGAAATAATTGTATAACTTGTGAACCGCTGGAGATATCTTAACAAAATCACATGGTCAGAACTGAAGTATTTCCGAGTTGGAGTACAAGTCCATAGCGGGTCACGGGGATAGATGATAGACCTCCAAAGTTGGTCATCTCGGGTATGTAATTTGTTTTAAAATTCGCTGAAAATTCATTTATGACTTGAATGTAAAAAAAATACATAAAAGTAGTCCTTATAAATATCTAAAAAAAAAAATGCTTACTTGTGTAGGTTATATCTTTCAGTTTAAAATATATTTAGGTTGAATATTTAGGTTGAATATTACCCTCATTTATGACCTAATTTTCTTTTAAATTTTTATTCTTGTTATGCAAAATTTGGGTCTTAAAATTTTCAAAAATATTCACTAGATTTTTTGCAAAATTCTAAACAATATTGCTGCAAGAATCACATAAATGTATTTATGCGGTAAAAAGTTATATTAATCTGAATTTGAAACTTTAAAAAAGTTCATATTTTTGAGATTAAATTTTTCATAAAGGTGGTAATGTTCTTCAACTGAAATCCTTTTTTGTTCTAAACTCTAGAATTTTTGTAATGATTTCAATTTTGAAAAAGTTTTTTTTTTTTTGTAAAATTTTCAAATGTCAAAAACGAGATCACCAAAAAAATATATTGGCTATATACCCCCAAATGTTGGTTAAACACACAAAAAACTATTTTCTGAGTCATGCCATTAACAACGAGGTCATTTTAATAAGAAAAAAGTAAACTTTTGAAACAAGTTTTCCTCGGACTGAGATTGTGGTACAAAAAATGGGAGTTTTTTTAATTCCCTGATTTAAAAAAAATATCTGTATTATTTACCTTCATATTACAATACTTCCACTAGTTTACATTTTATTTACATTCAACTATTAACACTATTTCTCAAAAATATACTTAAAATCTAAATTTTAAAATTTTCAGCTCATAGTCTAAAGAAATTTTGCTGTAAATTTTTTACATTCAAGTCATAAATGAATTTTTGGCGAATTTAAAAAAAATCCTCTATCCCCGTGATCTGTGCTCCTCCAAATCAACTTAAAAAAACCTCAGCTCTGGCCAAGTTAAATTTTATTGAGATATCTCCAATGTTTCACAAGCTAGAGAATTATTAAAAAAAAAAAAAAATAAATAAAACGTTTTGGGACCACTGTGTGCTGTTGGTTATATGTATGAGAATACTTAATAAATAATTTACAAATTAAATTTTATGACTACAACAAGTACGTGAACATGTAAATGGTGGAAGAATATTACGAATTATTGCAACATGATCATCATCATTCGTATCGACAATAACTTGATGCGTTCAACAATGGTTTCGTATTACTACGCAGCCCATAAGTTGTGTGACCAGTGACAGTTAAAATAAAACTGAATGTCTGAAGGCGTTTTCTCGGTTATTCCCAAATTATTAAATGATCATTCGCGTATGCAAAACATTGATAAAATAATTATTATTTCGCTTGTTTTTTTTTTTTAAATATACAAAAATGCATTTAATGATGCAATTTAAATATTGCCGATGTTTATGGCAAAAAAAAAAAAAAATATAAAAACAAAAAAATATTAAATATGTAAATGACAAGAAATTTTGTTTAAGGCATTTGCTTGAGGGATGTAAACGCAGTAAAAGGACGTTTTTTAAGTTCAAGCAGGTGATGTAATTGAATTTAATAATAGGATTAACAAAATTACAGGACGTCAATTAGATGTTGTAAAAAAATATTGTAAAAAGATAGAATAAAAATAGCTATAATTTATATTATATCTTTGATTCTTATCATTAGCTGAGATCAAGAATAGATATACTTAATGGGTTTTATTTGATAATAATGACTCGAAATTATAGGAGATAAATAGCACAGTAAGGCATGTAGGCCATATCGAGAATCTTAAGAAGATATAAAAATCTTTAAAATTGAATAAGCAGCAAAAATTTAGCAAGCGGTTAAAAGTTTTCTGTTAGAAATACTCATAACCCCGCCTCCCTTTCAAATTTAAAATTGTATACTCTTCTGCTACGTCTATGTGAAAATTCGAACAAAACCAAAATAACACTGCAAAGAAATCCTCTTAAAAAAAACTTTGTGGATATAATGCTTTTTCTGTACTGAATAAAAATCTGTTCTCAGTGCATGATTACTTTGCTAACTAAAATTTCCTTCTAGTTATCTAATATGTATAATTTTTTATCAGTTCAATAGTTTTGAAGTTATTCAGAAATTAGTGGCGAAAAAGACAATTTCTTATATAAAATTGTTAACCAGTTGAAAAATATAAAATTTTTAAAAATATTTGTATTGAGAATGAAAAATATCAGATAGCACTGACAGGAAAGAAATCTTGGTGGGAAATCTATGAAAGACTGCAAAAGTATACTGTATGATTGAAATTGTTTCGGAACATATGGGTTGCTGAAGTAGTACCTACTCTAGGAGTTGTATAGAGTCGAAGTGGATAAAGAAACGGACATCATTTCATAGTCTGCACGGTCTCTCATAAAACTCCGCATTGTGTACTTTTTTTGGGATGTGATCGTAATTAACCCAGCGGTTCGCCAAACTTACGTAACGTCCAAATCGTTAGCCACCAATAACTAATACCAGTTATTCTGATGAATTTAACATGGGAACGTCGCTGGAGGTAACCAGGTGCCAACCCTTTGCATTACTATTCACTAGTAGTTTAGAAGATACTTTGAAGCTAAATACATCATTATAAATAATAAAGTGGCTGCATAACAATTCACCAGTAACATCGAATGTAATATAATACTACACACTGCACTGTTCGTAAGAAATTAGTACTATCAGCATAAAAAGTCACTAGTGCTTTCTGTAATAGGAAAACTGTAGTATTTTTTGCGAAAAAGTTAAAAAAGGAATACAAAAATTTATTTGTACTACTATTGTGTATTTATTAAGCCCAGCTGAAGACATCGGTGGAGAATAATGTAAAAACAACAGAAATAAAAAGTAAAATAAAAATAAATTAATAAAATAAAAATAATTATTAGTGAAATTAAAACTAATAATTATTTTTATTTTATTATTTTATTTTTATTTTACTTTTTAATTTCTGATGTCTTTATATTATTTTCCATCGATGTCTTCAGCTGGGCTTGAACTTCTAACCTTCTGGTTTGTAGGCACTTACTTTAACCACTGGACTATTGATCTCTTTATTTAAAATTCTGCTATGTGCTGTTTTCAATTTCATGTGAATGTTTGTTGTAACTAGGGATCGCAATTTGTCGGACTTTTTGATTATCCGAGATAACGGGAAAAATTTTCGATTCCCAGCATTTCCGACATCCCGGAAAAAAATCGCCCAAGTGACAAGAAAAATCTTATTCTAGGGATCAAAATAAGAAGCTTTGCCCAAGAAACGATACCTCTAAAATGAATTCTGATGTTCCTTATTTTGACCCGAAGGTCAAATTTTTAAAAATCCCACTTTGACCAATCGAGTTTAACTATATGACCGACCCCCACTAACTTTGGAGGGTCGACCCATGCCCCCTGGTAAAAATTTGACCTTTGGGTCAAAATAAGGAATATCAGAATTCTTTTAGATGCATGGTTCGTTGGGCAAAGTTTCTTATTTTGATCCCTAGAACACGTCCCTACAAATCGACCCGCCCTAATATATAGATATATACATTATTAACAAAGATATTTAATATTAATCAAAAAAGCACAGTGTGCGATCCAAAAAATGAAATTAAAATAATTATGTAGTTTTGGAACGGCTGGTTCCATTTAAATGAAATTTCACATAATGATAGCAGAGGTTTAGTTTAAGTATTTAATTTGGACCAAATAGACCTACCAGGGGCGGGTTCACAGAGTCCAAAAATTGGACACCTCGGGTATGAGCATTTTTAAAATAATTCTGATTTGTTATATTTGCATCGATTTTAAATCCAGATTTCACAAATAAAAAAATCGTGTACAAAAAGAATTTTTTAAAAATATTTATACAATCAATAGTTATATGGGCATTTCTTCAAACTCGTTTACTTTTGGGGTTCAAATTAAATTTTGAAAATTTTCGTAATGACACATCAGCGCTATTTAGTACCAATATTAAGTGGCTTTAATGAAACACAAATATGTTCGCTTGAATGATTTTTAGCAAACGGTGAAGGTTTAAGATAAAAAAATTATAAAAAAAAACTGCCAAACTATTTTCAACAACATTTAAAAAATTAGCATATGTACATAATCCACATCAAAATGCCTAAAATACAAATAAAAAGTGATACGATATTGTTGATGACACAGAAGATAATCGCGATTATAGTGATTTTTTAACATTTCATTAAACAAATTATAATCGACAAAGTATGCATAGATTTTCTCGTTTTTTTTTTTTAATTAAAATTAAAAATCAAAAATTAAAAAAAAAGATAAAATAAAATTCAATATTAAGTCCGATATCAAAAATAAATGCCTATAAAAAGTATTTTGTATACAAATTAAAGGATGAATGGATACGTTTTATAATAGTGAACATAATCCGTACCATAATTACGATTTAACCTACCTTTAGAATATCGAGTTAAATTTTTGATATTTTTTAATTGCATTTAATTCACTGATGTATTTTTCAGATCTAACCACAAAAACGACGTTAGTAAATAAAAGGCAAATATTAATTACATAACTATAAAACAAATTTTTCAGTGACAAAAATACACATCAAAAAATGTTAAAAGTTGCATTAAATTCAAACGCGTAATTAGCTTTGAGTGCCACTTGATTTCGATATAAGCCATAATAATAGCTGCAGATTGATAAACATTTTTACCAATTTAAATTAGCGCCTTGGATGTGCCTCGACAATTTATGAAATATTAAAGACACCGCTAGGTTATGAACGCTTTTTATGTAATTTTTTTTTCTGAAACCTCTTTTTCGCCTAATTAAAAAGGAATAGATGTACTTATTATAAATATAATTTCACATAAAATATGAAAAAATTTCATATAAAGTATCCAAAATTTTAGATCTATTTTAAAGATTTATAAGATCTAATCTCTTTTTAATTTTTGGTAATAAAAATTTTTGCTCCTTGATATTGGTTGGGAAGATATAGAAAACAAAGTTAAAAATTTTCTTATTTTATTTTTCCGTTGGAATATTCAGTTCTTACAGAGGAATATAAATACTGTATATTTTAGTTAATAAAATTTGTATATAACAGAAAAACAAAAACAGGAAAAAATCGACTTTTTGTCAAAGTTCAAATTCAAATGCATATAACTTTTGATAACAAAATTTTCAAAATTCTTTTTGTGCGAGTCCACAGGGTCCAAATGTATGACACTTTGGGTACATCCCGATGAGAGGATTCTGCTGGCCAAGATCAAAAAAAATATATTGTCCCTTTTAATTCGCGAGATATTGAGCTTCAGAGATCAAAGTTTTTACTACCTTGGTTAAGTTTTTTCGCTAGAGCGGGTCCAAATTCCGCGATTTTTTTAATTTTTGTTAATTTTCCTTATTTTATTACCAACATGTAACAAAGTAGTGTAAAGAAAATATTGTAAAGAACGAATTTTGAAAAAACGTTTAAAATGTCAAAAGTTATAGGTTTTCAAAACCAAACTTTGAAAAAAAGTATATTTTTCCGTTTTTTGCCAAAACATTTTTCTGTTATATAAAAATTTTCTTAAGTAACATAGATAGTATTTATATTTTTCTGAAAATCAATGCAAAATGCAAATCAAAATGTTAGAAAAAGAAAAAAAAAATAACAAACTGATTCCTGCGAGAACCAGGGTATCCTAAATTTGACCTCTTTTTTAAACAAATTTCCAATTTTCGCCTTAATTTCTCAAATCGAAAACCTGAAGTTGGAAACTTTTAATATTTTTTATATCATCCAATAAGTTTTAATTTTTTGGTGATATATATCAAACAAAGTAACAAACCCCATTTTTTTAATTTTTTTGAAGTTTTTTTTTTTTGGGAATTGCAGGCTTTTCGTAGACAAATCTGAAAAAGTGAATATTACTTAAAATTAAGTATTAAAAAAATCTACTCGGGTGTAAAATTTTATTCAAAAATATCCACTAATAAAATTTTTATTGCATAATTTAGAATTAATAGTATGCACATAATCTCAAAGCAATCCTTTTGCAGTATCTTTTTGCAAAAAGTCTTCAACACGTTTTCGTATAAAAAAAATTATATATATTTGAAAAGAATACAAAATTTTCGTTTCAGGTATACCGAATCAGGATAGTTTTTAAAAATTTTTATACCCGAGATGTCCAAATTTAGGACTTTGTCTACAAATTTTTGTGGACATCTCGGGTTTGGCCCACGGTAAGTCTATACAGTCTAAACTCAAAACTTATACTCGCCTACACCTATTATCATTATGTGAAATTTCCTCAAAATTGTTGAGCCATTCCGAAATGGCATAATTATTTCCATTTCATTTTTGCAGCGTCGTTTCACCGAATAGTTTTTATTTTATTTACTATAATTTTATTTATGGAAATTTCATTTCCAAGTGAACCAATCGATAACTTTTTCAGTCTATATGTTTATAATGTTTTGAATGTAATAATATTTTTTTAGCGGCGCGTGGCGTGGGCTGTAGTCAGCTGTTCTGTTTTTTCAATCGGCATGCAAAAAAAGTGGAATTTTATTCAACTTTGTCGCCCGGCTAAGTATGACAGTATTGTCATATCAAATTTATTCAAATGTATAAAATTGTTTCTTTGATTTTCATTTTTTATAAACAAACTAATTTTCTTTTTTAACTGGTAATTACGCTGTCACCCGTCGTTACAATAGCAATCCACTATTAGAGTGTTTATGCTGTTCGGCCACGTTTTCGTTTGAGTGCATTTAAAAATCACTTTTAAGTAATTAAAAGCATATTTGTTATATTTTATTTAATCCAATAAAACTTATCACGGTACAGTTTTTAATATAATACAGATTGTTAAGTTATTAAAATTAAATTAAACAAACGCATCAAATTAAATATTTTTCTAAATTATTACTTTAGAAATAGCATGAAATGAAAATGTTTGTGAATTTTTTAATACATTTGATTTGTATTAAAATAATTTTTGTTAAAAAAGTAAAATTAATCAATTCATAAAAACACTTTGCCACATAACACTCAATTTTATTTTACACAATTCGAGTTTTCTGAACCACACATTGAGACAATTATCGATTACAATTGTATATTGATTAAAAATGCTAAAGGTAATTTAATGATGAATACTAGATTTCTATTCAAGGAGGACTTAACCAACATTCTTCTTAAATTCAAGGTAAAAATAAAGTGTGGACCTAAACTACTGGAAACTTATTTGGGCATAAATATAGACATTTGTGAAGCTTTGAGTGAAGCACATAAACATTTTCTTCTAAAAATTTATTAAAATTTATTATTAATTTACCTTTGGAATGAATGTCCACTAATAATAGTATGAAAGTAGTTGGAATAATTCTGCTCTCATTTGGATAAAAGTGTATTTTCTTTAATTTCAGAATAGGTTTTACTTTATTATAAGAAATTTTACCATAAATGATTACCTTATACTTCCACATGTCCCAGAATTGGAATAGGCTACATACTGCGATTTTATCAATAAACATAAATGTTTGAATTTTAATACATTTGGTAAGATTGTTGATTCGAAGAGGTCAAATAGAAATGCATTAAAGTTAAAGTCACTTTAGGGATATTAATTTGAAGAAAATTAAGTTTTATCTACATAAAGTGGTAAAAATTAAAAACTTCGTTCTTTTTATTGTAAAAGTCAAAATTTGAAAAAAAAAAATTAAAATTTTCGTGCCATGCCCAAGTTTTAAGCAATGTATAAAGGCGTTGGACAATTTAATTCAGACCTATGAAAATGTATTCGTATCGTAAAAATTAATAATCATAAAGTCATATTTTTTAAACTTTAAAAATTTGCAAAAACTATAGAAATAATTTCATCCTGTATACGTTTTTGGTGTAACGCGTTAGTTGCAACGGTCAACCTTGACAATGGTTACTTTGACTCACATAAACCCTAAAAAATTGTGTGTGTGCGACAATGAAATTTTAGAGATTTTCGCAGAAGGTTTTATATGGAACTTGAGGTCAATTGTGGACTAATTCCAATGAAAATTCAAAGTACTATTTATATAAAAATTAAACATAGTTGTACCAAGTCTTATTTAGAGGGCTATTAAAGATAAATAATTTCTAAGTTATAAAATCGATCTTTATGTTTTTCATATAAATATCGTGGTCAGAAATACGAGTGAATTCAAGTGAACACACATTTTCATGCTTTTTGCAGTATGTTTTCTTGTTTCACCTAAAATATGACTGATGACTCTATCTGCTTTTGTTTAGCGACAATTTCTTTTTCTCTTTTAAACAAGACATGTGAGAATGTTATATTCGACTTGTCCGAATCTATATACTCACCATTAGCCACTTTTTAAAATTTCACATTATATAGGAGGTGGGCGGTAAAGTGAATGGACCATACCCATTTTTGATTTCCGAGTTTACAGTGATGTAAAAAATATCGTCCGAAAAGTATAAACTGGAGGCAAAATTCGTCCCCCTGGGAGGTCCGCCCCGAGCATTATCCTGCTTTCAACAGAAAGGCAGTTAGACAGACTGACAGAAATCATTAGAACGTCTTAGATTTTCAGGAGGACCCAGGATATATATATAATTTATGGGGTTTTAGATGATGATTTCGACTTGTTACACAAGGAATGATAACTCAATATAAAAAGGTGGATTAGATGGAATTTGACGTACTAAACAGGAATTTGCTATAAGTTATTTTTATAACGTAATGATTTTTTTTATGGTCATGACTAATATGTCCTCCTTATTAGCCAATCACTCGAAAATACACAATGGGGCCAATCACAAATATTTTGCTACTAAATCTGTATCTCCTAAACTAATGGTAAGTTATTTCTTACGGTTAAAAAGATATTCACACGCTTGAATATTATTTTTTGCCTCGACTTTATTTCGTTATTCGAGAATAATTCCTGTGTTATATGAGGGAATTTTTTATCAATATTCTGTAATTTCTAACATATTCAAAAATAATATGCTGAAATATCTATTTGATTTTCTCAATTCGTCTTGCTGTGAAAAATGTTCAAAGTCAGCACTGAAATTAGTATGAAAAATGACTTTTTTTTTACAAAAATAATGTATAATTCTTTCATTTTTTTGTCAAAGGTTTGTTAATAAAATATTTATCTTCTTTAGATATTTCTAATGACAAGGCTTTATAAATTGTTAAAAAAGAAATTTTAAATTGATTTAGATTTGCACCCAGCATTGGTCAAAAATGGTTAGTTTTAGAAAAAATTTCATGCTTATCGAATAATAAAAAATAACTGTCACGTGATGCAGGTGTGCAGATTTTATAAAAAAAGTCAACTTTTCAAAAAACGTTTTTTAAATTGTGCAAAAAACATAATTTAAAATTTCTTTATTAACCATTTATGAAGCATCGTCTTTGGAAATATGTAAAGAAAGAAATTATATTATTAACAAAACTGAGAAAAAAAATTAAAGAATTTATTTTATTTTTTCATCTTTCACGGCACACACATTTGTGATAATCAAAAATCTTTTTCCACATATTGTTTCGGAATATATCGAAAATCGCAGAATATTCTTAAAAAAATGTTTCCCTTATATACCTCAAGACTTATTCCCAAAAAACGAAATAAAGTCCAGCCAAAAAATCAAAAATTTAAGCCTAAATATATTTTTAACTGTAAGAGATTAGAGTTAAGAGAGTTAAGCATGTTTTTTCTTTACCTCGCCAAGCATTTTAGAGAAATATAAAATGAAATTAGATTTCATTTATAAAAGTAACGATTTTTTGAAACTTTTACATACTGGAGGAAGTCAAATTTGTCATCCTGTAGCATATATCTTCTTATTACAGGTGATTCTTCTGAAAGCTCAAGTCCTTCTCTACAACTCTTCAATACATTTCAATTCAATCCGATTAGTGGTTATGAGGTACATATTTATTACCGAAATGTATGTGATTGGCCGCATTGTGAAACGGTCTGTTCAGTTTAGATAAATGTGACTCCAATAGATGGCGACTAAAACTATTTTCATGTTATTTGCGCATTATTTTTTTATCCGCTCAATAGTTTTAGAGTAATTCGGAAATTAGTGGCGGAAAAAATCAATTTGTAAAATTGAATGTTAGGTAAGGTCGCATATAATAATTAACTTGAAAACACCGCGTAATTCCCCAATTTTAATTTCAATCAAAAATTGTGAAATTAGATATTAAAAAGTACTATATATTTTTTTTAATAAAATAATTTTAAAAAAAGTACAAACTTTTCAAAGGAATTTAACAATTTTCAAAAGAGTACCAACTTCCGCAAAGATAAATTTTGAATGTAGCTCTTGGGGTAAAAAAATTAAATACTTTTCTTCTATGTTAACACAATTTAGCGACCATTGAACCAAGTATTTTGGACAAATATTAAGCAAGATTTATATTTTTTAAATTTACATTTAATTACACTAATTAATTACATTTAATTACACTATAAATTAAGTCGTAATACATTTCAATAAACACAGTACGTATTCGAAATTATTTGGTAACAAAGTTTAAACTAAAATAGAAAAAGAAAAGGTTTCTCGTCACACCCAGAGAAAAAATGACTACATACGGGTGATGCCATGTAGTGTCAATAGCGTAACACAGCTATATGTGTTCAATTTGTACACGGTGTATTCAAAAATCTATTGGTATCAAAATAAAACCGATTTTTGCTAGGATCTGATAATTTAGTCATCTACTGTTGCAGAAATTCCAAATATCCAGAATCTTCTATTAATATTATTTGTTCGCCAAAAACTATTAATTAAGTTTTCTTCCCATTTATTTTGTTTATTTTATTACAGGAAATAATTACTATATGTTTTGCAATTTCAACTAAATATTGAGAAAAAACTGAATTTCAAAATATTATGTTGTCGAATCATATTGATATGTTAACGTGTTGTAAGTTGGTAATGTGAAAACAAACGTTATCAATTTTGAAACTTATTTTTCCCCTCAATACACTGGTTTCAATGGCATGAAAAAAGCGCTTAATTCGGGAAATTATAGAAATAACTTACTTTATATTTTGTTTCATTAATTTAGTCACAAAAAAGCAAGAAAAGTAAATTTTTTATTTTTATGATTTGTTTTTCTTACGAAAACGTTTATCCGTCATTAATTAAAAACTTTTATGCTTAAAGTTTAGATAGCAGTTTTTAAGATAACTTAACCAAATTTTTCACATAAGTTTATGTTGATTTAGCCATGCATTGTGATGAATTTGAATCAAAACGTTCCATTATTTTAAATATGTAGTACCAACACTAAAATCTTCCCGAAATATGGCCCCAAGTGGTTTTCCATTTGGATAGATATCCAAATGTTTTATGTGCATAACATTTTTATTGCAAAATATAAAAAGGATTGGTCCATTATTAGCCCTAGCACCCATATGTGACAAACACCTAAAGACCACAATTTAGCTTATAGATTTCTTAAATATGTAAATGTAAATTAAAAAGTAAAATCTTTCGAATAAAAATTTTTATTTAAATAAATATAAATGGAATTAAAAAAAAAATATATATATATTATATTATTTTATAGAAATATTTTTGTACATTTCCCGCACAAGTGGTCCGAGACACGTTAACGGTCGGAGGAATTGAATTTGTAATAAGTTTTTTTTTTATTATTACTCTTTTATTATTTTATTATTATTACTCTTTTATATATTTATTTATTTATTTTTTCCTTCTGAAAAAGGCAAAGCTTTTTTTAAATTGTGCTGGGTCTTTCCCAAGTGGTAATGTCTTAATGGGGTCGTTACGCCTGAGCTTGTGAGAACTCCTGCTTTATGTAAATAATACGATAAGCAGATAACTAAAGCAGTGTATCAGATTAGGGGATTTATTCCCAAATTTGGGATTTCTTTTGGGAAATGAGGCTTGGTGGGACAATTTTTTTAGATTTTAAAAATAGTTTTGTGGATTTTTATTTTTATAATTTTTCTTTTTTAACAATAGTAAAAATGGGAACCCTGAGCCAAGTTATAATATTAAATTGTTATTAATTACTTATGTAAATAAATGAATAAAAATACAAAATGAATTACTACACCGTACAACAAAAGTCCGAAATTTTTCTCACACATGATAAATTCCATATACATGTGAACATTCAGACTTAATATAGAGTATAACTGCTTTTTTAATTTTTCATTTTGTGTTCGTTTTTTCTTTTTAAAGGACTTTAAAGTTTTGAAAAATGCGCGAAGTTCATTTTTTATTTTGCTACTTTCTAATTGCTAATATAAGGCGTTTTGGATTTCATATTAAAGATGAGAATTTTAGCATTCTGTTAAAATAATCCAAATAAAATTTGCAAATGTTTAATTCTTTAGTATCCTTAAAAGTTCTCCACAAATAATATCCAAAATAATATAATTTGAAGATGTTAATATTCTGTTTCAAGTACCAAAGTTTTATGGTTTTAACTTTATTACTTGATTCATACAACGAATTGAAAATTATTTCTAAGAACAAAAGTACAAATTTAACTTTCAGTTTATTGAGGTTCAGAGCATGCAAAACCAATATAGAAATTTTTAAGCCATTGTATTTAAATTGAAAATAATTCTTACCTTAAGTGTAGTATATAGGATTGACAATTATTCGACATTAAAGTTGATCGTGTAAAATTTCATAATTTTCTTAATCATTTGTGTGATCGAATAAAATTTGAATTTTCTTCAATTAATGGAATGAATGAAGAATAAAATATATTGTTTGAATAATTAATTACAAAAGTTCAAAAACTAGTATATTAAAAATCAATTAAATTAAATCAACATAAAACAAACCTAAAAATAACAATTAATTAACATAGAAAAAAATATATATTCCAAAATTGAGAACATATTGAAACTAGAGACAAATTATATAAGGAAATTAAATTTCTTTTAAAATTATCATTCACAAAGAACATAATTAAGCATTTGGCTTTAAAACGATTATTGTTTTTTTTTTTACAAAATCTAGTTTGAAAAGATTATTCGAATAATCGTTGAAATTTATCGAATAATTTTTTATTATAAATTTAAAAATTTTGTTCGTTCGAAAAGAAAAATAAAATTTCTTCCTCGAATAATCATATAATTTCTATTCGAATGATAATGCTAGTAGTATGACAGCGTTATTAGGTATACTTTAGAATATATCTGATAGTATAACCGACGATAAGTAGAGTATATCTATTTAATTAACTTTGAATTCATTAGGCTGTGATTTTTATATTATATTTAATTTTATTTTATGAGTAATTAACATGAAAAGGAAGTTGTTGACAGTCAGGCACGACCATGTAATTTTCTACACCATTATGTACGAGCGTTAAAAGGATTTTCGGGAGAAGTCCTTATATAGAAAATCTGATCTTATATGGACCGATTCTTTTTAACTTTATACTGCGGTTTATAAACGTATACAAAACCTATTAATGCAAAATTTAAATAAAAATCTGGCACTTTTATGAAACTAGGGCGTTTAAGATTATTTTTTTTTTTTCTGAATGGAGCTTCTATGGAGACTATGTTTAATTATAACCGAACCTCCAAAAATTTGGTAATGCGCATTAAAGTTATATAAGTTTGCAAATAAAATCACAAAATAAATTATGCGCGTGTTAAGGTAACATACTGTAATTGGTTTGTATGGGAGATATGAACAATTAGAGGCTGATTTTTGCGAAATTTGATTGCTTGTTTTATACCAAATTTAATTTCGATACTAATACCGATAAAAGTTCTATCTACCTCGAATTTCATAAAAGTACGTGCATGTTCAAGACAATTATGATCACTAGAGCACATTTCCGGAAAATATTTGTATGAGAGTTATGTAAAATAAGGGACCGATTTCAACCAATTTCTATAAGCTTCGTCTTTAAGTATTAAAAAAGGACTGTGCCAATTATTATTAAACAATATTTAAAATTACAGCATACATCTCGAAACAAAATTTACATAAACACTGAAAGAACATTTTTAAAAAGGAAAAAATATGGGATTTAAAAATTCCATTATGATGTTTTTAACATTTATATAGTTTCAGAATAATTTGTTACAAAAGCTCAAAGATATTTAAGTATAAAATATTTGGATAACATTTTTGAAATTTTGAATATTAAAGAATATTCTATGATTTCATACCCAGATAGGCAATGTTGAGCAAGTAAAAAAATTTAAAATAGTTTATAAACAAATTATTATTTTTTAAATTTAAAGGTCCTTTTAAAGGATATTCGAACACGAAATGAAAAAGTGAGTACGTAGATTTATCATATAAAATCTTTACTTTTATATGTATATGGTTTGGTTCATGTGTGAAAAATGCTGTTGTACGGTGCTATCGTATTTTATCCATGTATAGATTTCACTTCAAAAATATGTTTTTTAATATAATTTTTAAACAGTATTTCATTGCCAAAAGTAAAGGGCAAACGGGAACAGAAATCAACGGCAGAATTAAAGATAGAGAGATATAGAAAGTTTGTTCCAGCTAATGTTTTTTACAATTATTCAAAAAGCACTTAAAAAATGAAAATATTTCTTTATCTCTTCATATATTTAATTTGTTTTTCAATCACTATGACTAAAAAGGTAATTTTAAGTCAACCATAAAAATACTTGACAAATAAAAATCTTTTTAATTTAAATAGTTTATCATTATTACACGCATAGAGTGTCCCGAACCATACGTCAATACCATTACCGTTTACAATTGTTCTTTGGTTAAAAATTCTAAGGGTTATTTTATGGTAAATGTTGATTTCAAATCAAAGCAGGACTATACCAATATTACGTCAACATTTACAGTTAAAATACCACGAGGTTCTAAAATACAGAAAACTTATATGAATCTGAATTTTGACTTGTGTGAAGCCATGAGAGACGCTTATAAACAATTTGTTTTAAAACTGATATCGTTGGAAATTTTACGCACTAGCAATTTTCCACTGGAATGTCCGCTAAAAAAGGTACTAAAAATATTATTCAATAATATATATATATATACATATTTCTTCTTTTATTCCAGAATACTTCATATTTTATGAAAAATTTTACCACAAATGATTATATTATACCTCAATATCTGCCCGAAATCGATTGGATTTCTTATGCCGACTTTTATGTCAATAAGCGAAAATATTTAAGTTTTAATGCGTTTGGTAAAATTGTTGATTCGGCAAGGATAAACGCCAGTATTGGATATAAGATTTCAAGTACATTAAATTGAAGAGTTTATAAAATGATATTGAAATTTGCATTAAGAAGTTTATGAATTAAACAATTACCAAATAAATTATCTAAAGAATGTTAATGTGTTTTCACATAACTTTTGAAAATTTCCATAAAGGACCTTAATTAAAAAAAAAAAAAAAATATTTGCAAAAGTGTGTTTTCTTTCGTCTGCATCAAAAATTCTGTAAGCCATTGAGCTGTTCTTATATATCGATTGATTTTGTGGATCGATTATGATTAGCAGCAGTTATTCTATAAAACCGGTAAAACTGCGTATCCAGTTTTTCTCAAGGATATCAAATTTTCTCTTAAAAGGACCTCAAAATTTCGCATATAAAAAGTATATAAAATATTTATGAGTATTATTCGATCCAATATAGATATAAAATGAAAGCTATGATTCCTTGCAATATAATATTTTATGTTTAGATATTTCGATACAAAAATTAAGAAAATAACCTTTTGAAAATTTTAACCTTTTATATAATATTCATTATTTAATTATATACTTTATAAAAATTATATCATTTTAACATTTTGTGCTGCAGCATTTAAATAAAAACTTCTGTCATATTGAAACGATTCTTAGCTTTCATTTGACATCCTTATTGGGTTGATATAATAATGATAATGATAAATATTTTATATTTTTTTTCTTTAAGTTGTGTATGTTTCAAAGCTTTGAAGGCCTTTTAAGAGAAAATTTAAGGTCCTGCAGAAAAACCGAGTATGTAGTTTTATTATGTAGGGACTCTAGTTTCATACATATATCGATTTTTTATGTGTGAAAAAATTTTTTGAAATTGTTGAGCGTGTAATGAATAATGATTGTTTTTTTTTTACAAGTATATTTTTTTAATTCTTTTTTTTCAGGAGAGCTAAAAACAGTTAATAAACCCATAAAAAATTAAGAAACTTTAAGTTTTTGTGACGCCGATTAATGTAAATCCACGGTTTTTCTTTTGTGAAAATACTTCCAAATTATTTTATCTCGATCTACGAGCAGATCATAATTTCTTTTTGAGTGGACATGTGCTTCCGTTGCGTTTTTGTTTGAAAGTATTCAAAAAGAATGCTTCTAAGTAATTAAAAACAAATTTGTTATTATATATTTATTCTAATAAAATTAGTTTTACGCTATTCATTAAAACTGAAAATATCTAATCAGCTTTTAATATAATAAAAATCGTTTAGTTATTAAAATTAAATTAAACAAAAAGCACTAGTTTTAAAAAAAGCACTAAATGAAAATGTGAAACTTTTAATATATTTGATTCATAACAAAGTCATTTTTTCTAAAAATGTATAATTAATAAATTCATAAAAAAACTTTCATAAATAACAAACAACTTTGTTTTAATACTTAAGTAGTGATACGCATTTGGAGTGTTCCGAACCATACGTTAAAGACCTTCTCTACTATAATTGTGCTTTAATTAAAAATGCTAAGGGTAATTTAATGATGAGTAATAGATTTCTATTAAAGGAGGGTTTTCAACATTGTCTCCAAATTAAAGGTAAAAATAAAACGTAGACCTAAACTACAGGAAACTAATACAAATTTCGTTTTGAAAATGATTTCATTGGAAATATTACGAACCAGCATCTTTCCCTGGAATGTCCAATAGAAATGGTATGCAGGTAGTTAAAATACAGTGTCATTTAAGCGAAAGGTATTTTTTCTTTAATTTTAGAATAAATTTTATTTTATAAAAATATTTTCCATAAATGATTACTTTATATTTCCATATGTATCAGAATTGGAATGAAATTCAATTTAGGGGTATTCATTTGCGTACAGTAATTTTAAGAGGATATAAAATTAAATGTAATCAATAAAAGGCGCTAAAAATAATAACTTTTTTTTTAATAAATAGTAAAAATTTAGATTGTGAAAATAAGATATTTGTGCATACAAACATAAATTTAACTACTAAGAATTTACATAATTATCAACCATATCTATATATAATTTCATAAGCATATTTTCCCTTTCCAAAGCTTTCTGAAGCTCCCAAACGACGTAGAAAATTTAAATTCGTCTTACTTATAAAACTGTTCATCCTACAAATCCCAACGTAGCCAGATTCTGAAATGCTTATCAGGTAGCAGAAATATATATATATTATATATAATATATGTATACATATATATATATATATATACATGTATATATCTAATTTCTTAAGCCTATATATATATATATATATATATATGTATATATTATATATAATATATATATATACATATATGTATATATATATATAATTTCTTAAGCCTATTTTCTCTATGTAGACCAATTGATTAAATTTAAATTCGGCTTAACTATCAGGAGCGGAGATAGGAAATATTTTTTGTAATATTTTTTAAATTCGATTTTGTTTTTAGAAAGTTTCAATTTGCTTTCTTATTGTTTTCTTTCCAGAAACTGATTTTGCATTTCTATCAAAAAGATTTTAAAAATCTTTTTTTTTTGTTTTTTTTTTTTTTTGGTTGCAAAAAGTTTAAGAAATTAATGCATCAGTCAATAATTACGAATCAATTTCTAGTGGAGTCAAATCTTTCAATTTCGATAAGGGAGAGGGGAAGCATTAAAATATTGTTCATATATATTTTTTTTAGAGATTTTTGAATTTATTTGTGTATATTTTTTACTACTCTAATTTATTTCTGTAATATTGCAATTTTTCTAGTATTGACGGCATTATATACTAGTGAAGTCGTAGCCTTAGACATTTTTTTTTTCTCAAATTTGTACGTGTGTCAAAGTAATTTTCGAGATTTCCACAGATGATATTGTAGATCAATTCTTGCAAAATAATTAAATGCGATTTATTTGCGTCAAACTTTATATACAAGGCTGACATTTCAAATTTAATTTGTTATTGACTAATTTTGCTTATTGTTATTATGCTATTTATTTACACTACCGCACATTATGATATAAATAGATAATTCTGCGTATTTTGCGGAGATCCCTTAATAGTTGTAAGAGATTTTCTTCTCTTCTCTTTTACCAGCATAAGTCAAGATCACGTCTTTAATAAAATAAAATAAATTTCTGAAATCCAAATCAAGCTTAAATTGGTTTAGCCCAAAATTCGAATTTTGTTCGGAAATGCGAGTGATTACAGATTTCCAGAATTTTTGCTCTGTCTGCTCTGGTTTAACTATAAAATCCAGTTTTAAGTTTTTCATATAAAACTCAATCTTTTGTCGGAAATGTGAGTGATCACAGATTTTTAAACATTTTACTCTTGTTTAGCTATATATATATATTTTTTTTTTCTTAAAACAAAAATAGGTGAACTGAATGAAAATTAACGTGCTAAACAAGAATTAGCTTTATTTTTTTAACACGCACTAATTTTTTTATGGTTATTACCAGGGAAACCACAAACATGCTCTAATATTCAGCAGAAAGATAAAATTTGCTCTAAAAATGGGAAAATATGCTCTTAAAGAACTAAAAATGTTTTTTATTTTAATACAAAAATTACTATCATTATTATTATTATTATTATTATTATTATTATTGTTCTTCAAAAGAAAGTGCTTTATGAACAGCCAATGAACTAAACGATATTGTAACGATATCGAAACGGTATCATATAGGTGATAAAAAGTATCATAGGTGATAATCATTTTTGATTTTAAAACGATAGTTTAAGGACTAATGTGTACCTTTCTTTATGATATCATTTTTCCATGAAATTATGATATGGTTTAAAATTATCCATAGTAAAATCGGCGTAATCTAGACTTTATTCCGAATGCTGTTACTACTAATAATTATACTTTTAGCAGTTGTATGAAATAAAATCGTAAATAAATAGGAAACATGCAATTTAATGGATCATACATACATCTCACATTTTTTTTTTTTTTTTTTGAATGCATATTTCTTCATTAGACACATATTTTTTTTCTCTTGTTGAAATGTTTTAATGTAATGGGTTTTTTAGATATGTTAACTGATTTTATCTTAACATAATATGTTATCAACCGAAATATTTTACTTAATAATATTTATCTTATTGATTTTTTTTAATAACACAATTTTAATGTTTATTTTTGCACATTTTTGTTTTTGGCACTTATTCCCAGCAAAAACTTTTTGGTTTTCGGTAATAACAACTACTTATTAAAGTAGTTTCTTGGTAATGAGGCGTCATTATTATTTGCCTACCCTGTATTACATTAATAAGTACTCAATAGTATAATAGCGCAGTAATACTGCAATCACGTGGATGAGTTGGCTAGAGCGCCGGATTAACAACCAGAAGGTTGTTGGTTCAACCCCATTCTGAAGCTGTTTTTAAACTAAATAGAGTTTTTGTCCCTTAGGATGCTATGTGCGAGATGGTGTACTGAGTAAGACGTTAGTCAGTAAAAGCGAATGGTTAGTATGTGTCCAAGTTCGAGTCTTACTGACGGAAAAATTTTTTTTGTTTTTTTTTAATTTTTGTTTTCGTTTAGGTACATATTTTTGAGTACCCCTTTAGTCAAAAAATAACTACATGAATTTATGGACAAGTCGAACAAAAATAACTAGTTATGCAGGCAAAAAATAAGTAGTTTATTTTTGTTTCCAATTATACCTGCTAGCTTACCAGGAAAGCAAAGTTTTTGCTGGGTTTTAACTAAATTTCATAAATTTTGATTTTTAACCACTAATATTTTATATTGGTTTTCGCATTAATTAGTTTATTTTTAAGTAAAAATTTAAATTTGAAAAAATAAAAACAGAAAATAAAAAAAGAAACTTACATATAAATTTGGTTGGACCATTCTTGGTTTATTTGTATTTATTAATTATAATATTTTTATTATGAAGTTTTTTTCCAAATGTTTGTATTTTTATTTTGTTTGCAACAAAATATTCGAAATTGTAATGCTATGACAATATCATTTTCAGCAATACAATGTAATATCATAATTGGCACCTAAGATGATGTCGTTTTCCCTATCATATCGTTCTTTGATTTATTGGGCATTTAAACTTAATCTCTCTCTCTCGAAAAGACTTATTTTTCATTCTCCATTTTTTATTATATCATTTGCTTACCCAGGTAATTCTAAACATTAGAATTATAACTAAAAGATTCATAATTAAACGTGCATAATTTTATCAGGCATGGTCTACAGTTTTATTCATATAACGATTTATTCCCGTGTGAAAATGATTGTTGCAGGTTGATATATTTTTGAAAATATATAGTAAAAGGTAAAATTTTTAAAAGGATATTTTATTAAGTATTTGTGCTGTAAGATTTAAATAAAAATATTTTTATATTACAGGAACTCTTAGCTTTTATTTGACACCCATATTAGATTGATATAATATTCGTAAATATTTTCTAAATTTTTTATTTTTTATTTTTTTTTTTAATGTGTATTGAACGAAATTTTGAAGTCTTTTATGAGGAAATTTGACGTGCTGGAGAAAAACTGAGTATGTAGTTTTCCTACATATATTTTCTAGTTTGTCATGACTATCAGACGGTAAGTATTATAAATGAAATTTGAAAAGCATCCAATGAGTTTTAAAAACAATTATCTGCAGAATGTCAAAATATGCTCTAAAAGGTTTAGATATTCTCTAAAAATCACTATATGCAAAAATATGCCATTAAAGGCAAAATATGCAACAATATGCACCTTCAAATCGATGCCAAAATGTTTTGAAACGAATAAATATTTTATCCATGGCTTCTTTCAACGTACAGGAAAAAAATGCAAATGCACATTTGTGGTTTCCCTGGTTATAACTAATACGACCTTATTAGGCGGTCACACTAGTATAACTCAAGAACAGTTTGCATTATTTTTTTCCGTTCAATAGTTTCGGTATTATTTGAAAATCTATTTGTTAAATAGAGTTAGAATGTTAGTTTTTCAAAAGACCCCTAAAATGCACTATTACAAAACATAAAAATGTACAAAATTAATAAAAATTATTTGGAAATTTACTTAATAAACTAAAACAATAGAATATGCACTTTTGTATTTAGTTAGTAAGTTTCATTATAAAGTTAAAAAAAAAAAATAATAAAATCAGTAATAGCTGAATGACGGAAAAGAAAAGTTTTCCATTTTTTTAAATTAATCACTAAGTTAAGATTATAATTCACGCAAATGTTTTCCAGCTCTTGTCTCGTCGGGGGGATTCGGTACTACTTTCAATGGACTATAAGTTGGCATGCAGAGAATATTATTTTATTGTGTAATATCGATTTAGAGAATACAATAATTGAAATAGAGGGGCCATGGTGAAATGAAACAGGTGGCAGTAGTTCTACAAAAATAACAATACGGGCAAATCCTTAATTTTTCTTATACATGGAGTTTGACACTCCAGTGGTTAAGCAAAAATTGTGCTTATATGGAGTTTGACAGTTCTGACTACTAAAAAAAAATAATCAGGTGATTAAGTAAGATCACCTGTTTGAATTCGCCTTGAATAGCGACATAAAAAGGATAATTTCAAAAATCAATATAAAACTTCAAAATTCGTTTTTAAACGAAAAAAAACCAAAAAATGCGATAAAATTAATCGGGTTCAGTTGAGAATCGAACTCGGGTTTATAAAAAAATAATATATTTTTGTTTTTAAAAATCTTTTATAAGTGAAAAAAATAAATAAATAAATGTGCTCAAAATAAAAAAATGGGTTCAAGCAATGGTTGAACTCAGGTTCATATTAAAAAAAATTCTAACTAAATTTTTGTTCTAGTTGGGATTTGAATCAGGGCTTATAAAAAAAATAAAAAATAAAAAATTCCTTGGCTCATGCGAGGCTGGAACCTAGGCTACTCGGTATGGTAGGTATCGATACAAACCACTTGACCACAGTGGGTTTTCAAAATAATTGAGGAAATCATTTAACTAAATTTTCGTGTAACAAAATATATATCATAATAATAATAACATGTATTGTCATATTACATATTGCAAAAATAGGTTTTTAATATACTCTTAAATATAACAAATATAATAAAATAATTAAATTGATTTATTAAAATAATTAAAATTTTTTTAGTAACTTTAATTAAACGAACCCATATTAGAAAGGAATTTTAATTTTAAAATTTTAATAAAAATTAATTTTAAAAATCGCAGAAAACATTAAAAATACCGATTTCTTTTAATCAAACTCTGATTGTGGTAGTTATAAGGTGTAAAGGTCTCTTTCTTTGTATATCAGTGTATGTTTATATATATATATATATATATATATATATATATATATATATATATATATATATATATATAAATATATATAAATATATATATATATATCAGTGTTTATATGTTTATATATATATATATATGTTTATATATATATATATATGTTTATATATATATATATACTAGCTGACCCGAGCCGCGTTGCTGGCCCTAAGCAAACATTAGTGTTGTATTACTGAACGATTTAAATTGATATTTTAACGAAATTTACGACCTTTAAATAAAAATCTAAGGAATACCTATTATAAAGTGTTTTTTACAGAAGAATTTAAATATGATGTAGATGTGGGCTCAATCAAAAAATATACGCATGTATTTAAGGCAAATTTGAATTTATATTTATTTATTACTTCATCTTAAGGTTAGCGGATAGACAATGTCTTTTTTTTGAACGGAATGATGAGAGCTGTAGTCGAAATTGCAGTTGTAATGGAACGCTGCTTGATTCAAATCAGAACTTGAAGCAATTCTTCTTATGCGTTGATTAAAAATTTTAAAGTTGTTGAATTGCTACATTTGCTCGACGATTTCTCATTGCTAACCGAGCCGTTTCATTTCTCGCCTGCTTTTCTTCCTGCGTTTGTGATGTACGAAGTCGGGCCAAACTAATACGGGGTTGTTCTCGTGCGATTTCTCGTTCATATATATTCAATTGATTGACGATATTACGATAAGTACTTGCATTACGTGTTCGACGCGAAATATTAGATCTCCGGGGTCGCGGCATTGTGAATAACACTTAATAACGAATGCCAAAAATACAACAAATGGTTTTAAATATCACAACCTCACTAAATTATGAGCTTTACTTGGAACTTACCGTTTGGAAATAGAATTCTACACCACCACCAGAAAACAAATTGCACAAAAAAGTAAGCGTTTCGATAGAAACAGAAACAGTAATTGTTATAATTTGTATTAAAAAAAATATTTTTAATGATTATTAAGGCAAAGAAATTATGACAAAAAAGAGTTTTTTTTATCGCGGATTTTTCGCGAATTTTTTTTCGTATTATCCTTTTCAGGCCGGTGACCGGTCCGAATTGGTGAGAATCATCAAAATCGGTCTAGTCGTTCTTGAGTTATAACAATAGTAACTAACATCACTTTCTTTTATATATATAGATATATATATATATATATATATATATATATTGAATGTTAATTTTAATTGGTTAAAATAAATAAAAAAAAATAGACTTACATTTTTCAGGATCCTGCGTCGAAAGATCTGCTGCCTTTCTTGTTGAAGGGTTTTAATGTAAGGGGGTTGTTAGACATGTTAATTGATTTTATTTTAACATAATATGTTATCAACCGAAATATTTCACTCAATATTATTGATCTTATTGATTTTTTTTTAATAACACAATTTTAATGTTTATTTTTGCACATTTTTGTTTTTGGCACTTATTTTAATTAAACTTCATAAATTTTAATTTTTCACCGCTAATATATGATATTGGTTTTCGCATTAATTAGGTTGTTTTTAAGTAAAAATTTAAATCTGAAAATAAAAAAAAATAATTTGATTTAATAAAAATATTAAATTTTAGTTTTAAGAATTAACTTTTAAATTGTTTTAAAATTTATAATAAATAAAGAGTTTGAAACTGTTGATTTCTGTTTCATTTGTTTCTTTTACAAATTTTTGTTCTTTTGGTTTTTTTTTATAAATTTGTTGAATTTATACATGAAAAATACAGACTTTTAGTGACGAAAATTTGTAATGATTTAGAAGCGTTCGTAGGGATGTGTGTGTGTGTGCTGAAAAATATTTTTAATAGTTCTTAATTTTTATAAATGTTTTTGTTTTTGTTACCTTTTTTTAGTTTTTTATTATTAAGACAGAGAAAATTCTTTGAAAATGTGAAAATGTTAATTGAGTTTCTGTCGGAAAATTTATATAATATTGTAGAAGCGATTGAAGTTGTAGTGTGTAAAATAAATTCAAGACTTTCTTTGAATAAAAAAATATATTTTGAATAATAAAAAATTAGGAATTTTAAAAGGAAGAAACAAAAACAAATGAATGGAAAAACTAAGTTTACATAATATACATACATACATACATATATATATATATATATATATATATATATATATATATATATATATATATATATATACTCACAGGATATTTTAAGATAAATAAAAAAAATTAAACAATATTTAATTTTATCTCCGGTTAGAGTGACGAGTTAAAATAAACTTGATAGCAGCGATCAACAAAAAGGAACGATTGACCGTAATTGCCACTATTTATACTCTAGTTTTCATGGAAATTTTTGCAGCACTTACACATAATTTACACATAATAATAAACAACATCAAAATCTTTATCGAAAATGTCGTCCTTTTACCTTTTTGACATTCGAAGTGCATTTTCCTTATGATCAAATGGCAATTGGAAGAAATAAATATAACTGTTCTCACACTGGTAAAAAAAAACAGTAAAATTAAAAGCACTAAAAATGATTTAAAAAATTACTTTTGCGCTACAAACGCCCCTACAGAACCAAGTATCTTTTAGCAATATTTAGAAAGCTTTATATTTTTAAAATATTTCTTTAAAATTATCTACCGTAAAATATAATTTAGTTATAACATTTAATTGTATATTAATGTATATTATATTTAATTCAACTATAAATTAAGTAATTAAGTCATAATACGTTTCAATAAACACAGCACAGTGTATCTGTATCTCCTAAATTACTGATCGGATCGAATTGAAGTTTATGGAAGTGTTCTAGAGGAGGACCTTAGCTTTCAGAAAAATCATCTTGCAGTTACCCTGTGATAACGTGAAAAAATAAGCTTACTCACCTAAATGATCTCTTACAGTTAAAAAGATATTTACGCTTGAATTTTGAATTTCAGATTTTTTGACTCTGCTTTATTTTTGTACTTTGTAATTTGCAGTATATTCTGAAATAATAAGCTGAAAAAAATGTTTAGTTATCTCAATTTTTTCTCAAAGTTTTTTTAATAGAAGGATGTTTTCTCTACATATTTCAAAAAAGAAAGCTCCGTAAATGAGAAATTTTTGAATCGAATTAGATTTGCACCCTACATCCAGCATTGAGAGAAAAAGGTGAATTTAAAAAAAATTAGTTTTATCGATCAATAAAGTAAAATGTCACTTAGACACAAAGAGGCATATTACTATATTTTCGCTATTATTTCTTATGTAGTGAATGAAAAAAATTATATTAACTTTCATTCCATTCATACAATCCAATTTTCGGCAATTCTTCAAAAATAAACAATATTTAATAAATTTAATCAATTATTATGAATATTATCTCGTTACACAAACAACACGTCCTAGTACAATTGTGTTTTATGCATACGCATATATGAAAATGAACATTATAAATATTATAAATTTAGTGAGAATTTGCTTGAGTTGTCAGTTTTGAGGCCATTATATTATGTTGTTGACACGACCTAAATATACGTATTATGTAAGCAACCTTTCTATTTTATATTCTTTTAATATTTTTAAGTTTTTTTGGAAAGTCGACGACCTTTTGCTTAAAAAACGATTTTTTTTAATTTTTAATTTTAATATTGTTTATTTTTGAAAAATTGCCAAAAATTGGTTTGTAAAGCTATTTAAATTGATTTTTCAGAAATGAAAGACTGATATTTTTTATGCTACATAAGAAATAATAGTGAAAATATTATGCTAATATACCTTTTTGTGTAATTTAAAAAAAGTCGTTTAAAAAATTTACTTCTTCATACGAGTACAACATGATACAATGCAGTGTCAATAGCGTATTATTGTTATACACTGGTGCATATTCCTATAAACGCATTTAAAATTTATGTTTTTTTTTTGAGGTACATTCGTTTCTCTTAACCAAAAACAATATTGTGTAAATTTTTTCGTGATCAAGACTATTCTAACAGAGAAATTGGATGAAAAATTAACCGTTCGGAAGGAGTTATTCGAGGCAGTGTTCTGGTTTTGGGCAACCTTTTCTGCTGCAGGAAAATCAAAAATAAAAAAATGAACAGTGCAATTTGTAATGAACTGTTGGAACTTCTTTCATTTATGGATGAAAAAAATAGATGTAGATTGCTTATTCCAACAGGATAACTCTTCAATCCATGTCTCGAACCAATCTAAATCGTAGCTTAATGTACATAATATTCCAATATTCCAGATATAAATCTAATGGAAAATCTGTGGGGTACATGGACTGTAAAATTTACGCAAAAAAAGCAAAGACTAGATTGATGTAATATTGATGAAAGAGGCAAAACTTGCCAATGCATCAACGATTTAAGGGTATGGTTATCTCTCATGGATGTGTCTAAAGACAAAACGTCAACAAAACGTCTCAACATTTAACTATTCTCTGCATTACATTTAACTAGTTGTGTAACTATATATGCATTTATATTAGAGTAATTAATTATTTAAGACCATATTTGGAAGCATATATAAGGTAACTAGTAGCCTCTATCACCGTGTTAAAATAATGAATTATTGTAATAGCATTTTAACTCATTGGAGTTTTTTGCTGGGAATCTTTGGGAATAGATTGCCTATGGATATCGTAATCTATTATAGGCATAATTTCTCACAATTTGATAGTGTGATCTTAGTTGACTTCACTTTGATGGAGACATATTTAAGTTTAAGGTTACAGATTTTTTTGAAAACATTTCATTTAAATAGCGATCGTTCATGTACCAAAGCACACTCTCATATAAGTAAAATTTGATTATTTATAGAAATTGTTATTTATTTATTTATTTGTAAAAGTTGTTCTGTGACGTTCTCAAGTTGTAATGTCTTAAGAGGGGTCGTTAAACAGGAGCTTGTGAGAACCTCTGCTTTATCTAAATAATACGATAAGCCGATAGTCAAATCAGTGTTATTAGATTAGGGGATTTAGTCTCAAAAATTAGGAATTTATTTTGGGAAATGAGGATTTCTTGGCGAATTTTTTTAGATTTTAAAAATAGTTTTGTGAGTTTTATTTTTATAACTTCCCTTTTTAAAAATTAAAAAGAAAACAAAATTTTCCTTCGGATATGAAGTTTTTAATAAGAAGACCTATACTTATTTCAACAATAGCGCACTGAAGACAATAAAAAATAACCATAATACTGAATGAGATATCATAAAGTTAAACAAAATTAATCCAAATCTCTGCAACAACATGATTATTTCACGGACTGGTTGTACGGGTAATGTTTGGGCTATTGGTGCTCAATTATTTTTACAGCAACAATAATCTGGAATTTAAATTGATTAATCATACTTGTATACAAGATATATAAAATTTAATATTCAGTCTTTGCTTTAACAGTAAAAATGTTTACGGCATTTCATTATTTACCTAAAAAAAAAAAATTAAATAAAAAAAAAACTTGTAATCTCTTTTTTTTTTTTTGAAAATCTTTAAAAAGTTTTCTTTTTCAATATTGGCTATTTAGGTAAATTTACTTAACCAAATTTATATATCTACAAAGAAATAGATTGAAGTATAAATAAAAATTAATGTACTTAGTTTATACTAATCTCTAAAATTAAAGTATTATATATTTTACTGGGAATTTTTGGGGACAATAAAAGCAGTTATTTGGGAAATTTTGGGTATAAAAATTTGCTTTTGTCTCGACAAATAAAAAAAAAGACAAATTACAATTGAAAATTGTTACACCGTACAACAAAAATCCTAAAATTTGCTCACACAACATTAATTTCATATTCGTGTGAAAATATAAATATATAACTACGCTTTTAGTTTTTCCTTTGTTTTCGTTTTTTCTTTTTAAAGACTTTAAAGTTTTGAAAGATGCGCGAAGTTCGTTTTTTATTTTGCTACTTTCTAATTGCTAATATAGGGTGTTAGGGTATCAAATTAAATAGATGAATTTTAGCATATTGTTTAATTAGTGAAAATAAAAATTGCAAAAAATGTCCTTAAAATTCTTTAATATCCTTAAAAGTTCCCCACAAATAGTTACCAACGATTAGAAAATTATTCCTAAGAACAAAAGTACAAATTTAATTGTCAGTTTATTGAGACTTCGAGCATACTAAACCTACGTAATAATTTTTAAGTTATTTAAATATAAAGTAATTTTTATCTTACGTGTAGTATGTAGGGTTGTCAATTATTCGACATTGAAGTTAATCGAATAAAATTTCATAATTTTTTTAATTGTTCGTGTGATCGAATAAAACTTGAATTTCCTTCGATTAATCGAATGAATGAAGAGTAAAATATATTAAATATATACGTTCGAATAATTAATTACAAATTAAAAAATGCAAAAACTAGTATTTTTTAAAACAAAGACAAAAAAACTATAAATAACAATTTATTAACATTGAACAAAAAATATCTAAAAATTGAGACTATATTGAAATTGCACACAGATTATATAACGAATTTAAATTTGTTTTAAAATTATCAATCATAAAGATTATTATTAAGCATTTGGGTTTAAAACGCTTAAAACAGATTTGTGGAAAAAATCGTTTCACTTGCTATTAATGGTGGCAATACAAAGCATTAAGAGCAAATCTGGTATTTGTTTTTGATTTTTCTAAATAAAGTAAATAATCATCAATATTGCTGATATCTATTTTATTTAATTTTTGATATTATATATTGATTGATTGAGTTCAGTTACCAAACCATCGCTGTATACATTCCAGAAACTTTCCACATCACTTGACTCATTAAAATAAGTTTAAAAAAAATAATAAATAAAAAATTATTAAAAATAAAGCATTTGCATATATTTTTATTTTACTTTTTTTTGCAAAATTTTAAAAAATAATATGCGCTAGAAAATTTCCAGAATTTAATAATAACTTTATTTTAACTTTAAGTCGTTTGATTAAATCTTTAGAAAAGCTATTCTATTTTTTTTTCCGAATAATACTGAGACTTCAGTGTCTGCGAAAAGCTTTAACCCGAAATCTATTTAAATTTTCAATAATTTTCAACAGGGTTTTTCAACTAAAAAAAACTTTTTATACTTATAATTTCAAAAGGGCATAATAATTTATCAAAAACTTTATTTAAACCCGATCAATCATTAAAAAATAATCGAATAATATTTTATTATAAATTTAAAAATTTTGTTCGTTCGAAAAAAATAAAAAGTTTGTTCCTCGAATAATCGAATAATTTCTGTTCGAGTGACAACCCTAGTAGTATGACAACATTATTTGGAACATTATTTGGAATACTATTTGAAAGTTTAAACGATGATAAGTTTAGTATTTATATTTATTTAACTTTGAATTCATTACTTGTATTTCTAATCTGCGAAAGGACAGTAGGCTATGATTTTTATATTATATTTAATTTTGAGTAATTAAAATGATATTAAGTTGTTGACATAAAATTCCCTATACCACTATGAACGCGCGTTAAAATCATTTTCGGGAAAAGTCCTTATATAGAAAATCTGATCATATATGGATCCTTGTTAACTTCATAATGCGGTTTATAAACTTATACAAAACCTATTCATGGCAAATTTAAGTCAAAATCTGGTATTTATATGAAATTTAGTCACTTAAAGTGATTTTCTTGCGAGGATCTTATATGAAGACTATGTTTAATTATGAGCCAATCTTCTTGAAATTTGGCAATGCGATTTAAAGTTATATAAATTTTAATGTTTGCAAATAAAATCGCAAAATAAATTAAGCAATTAGTGTTTAATGAGAGATATGAACAATTAAAGGCCGACCTTTGTGAAATTTGATTGCTCGATTTATACTTAAATACAAAGTAAACATAACAAATTTAATAAATATAAATTCTATCTACCTCAAATTTCATAAAAAAAAATTTCCGAAAAACATTTGTATGAGAGTTATGTAAAATAAATGGGCCGATTTCAATCAATTTCTATAAGTTTCGTCTTTAAGTCTAGAAAAGAACTGTATTAAATTATTATTAAACAATATCTAAAATTACAGCATACATCTCGAAAGCAAAATTTACATAAACACTGAAATAAATCTGAAGGATCTTAAGCATAAAATATCTGAGGAACATTTTTTAACTTATAAAACTCTGATAAATAATAAAAAATTTTATTGAAATTTCTAAACAATATTCTATTAAACCCATATCGGCATTGTTGAGCTATTAACAGATATAAACAAATTATTAATTTATAAATTTAAGGTCCTTTTAAATGAATATTCGAACACGAAATGAAAAACATAGTCTTACCATATAAAATCTTTATTTTCATATGTATATGGATTACTTTTTGTGTGAAAAATGCTGTTGTACAGTGCTTTAGTATTATATCCATTCCAAAACATATTTTTTAATATAATTTTTAAAACAGTATTTCATAGCCAAAAGTAAAGGGCAAATTAGAACAGAAATCAACGGCAGAATTAAAAAAGATAAAGGGAGAGATAGAGAGAGTTTGTTCCAGCTATTGTTTTTTACTAGTATTAATAAAGCGCTTAAAAAATGAAAATGTTTCTTTATCTCTTTATACATTTATTTTGTATTCAAATCACTATAACTAAAAAGGTAACTTTAATTAAACCATAAACATGCTTGACAAATAAAAATCTATTTAATTTAAATAGTTTATTATTTATACACACATAGAGTGCCCCAAACCATACGTCAGTACCATTACCGAATACAATTGTTCTTTGGTTAAAAACTCTAAGGGTTTTTTTATGATTAATGCTGGTTTAAAATCAAAGCAGGACTTAACCAATATTACGTCAAAATTTATAGTTAAGATACGACAAGGTTCTAAAATAAAGCAAACCTATTTGAATATGAATTTTGATATTTGTGAGGCCCTAAGTGACGCCTATAAACATTTTCTTTTAAAAATAATATCATTGGAATTTTTACGCACCAGCAATTTTCCACTGGAATGTCCACTAAAAAAGGTATTAAAAAGATTTTTCAATAAAATAAGAGCCGTTTAGATAAAAGGTATATTTTCTTTTATTCCAGAATACCTCATATTATATAAAAAATTTTACTATAAATGATTATTTTATACCTCAATATCTACCCGAATTGAATTGGACATCTTACACCGACTTTTATGTCAATAAGCGAAGATATTTAAGTTTTAATGCTTTTGGTAAAATTATTGATTCGAGAAGGACAAAAGCCAGCAATAGATATAAGATTATGTACCAAAAAATTGAAGAGTTTATAAAATGATGTTGATGTTGCACAAACACCAAATAAAGAGTTTAGAAAATGTTAACGTTTTTGCTAAAATTTTTGATGTATATATATTTCGAAACTACCATAAAGAACCTCTATTTTAATATACAGATATATATATATATATATATATATAAATCGGCATAATATTATTGAAATCGTCAAAAAATGAGAAAAATTGAAATGCACATCATTTTGGATATTTATATTCATATTAAAAAAATAATATTAATTTTTCAAACTATTTGTTTATTAAATAAAGTTACTTCATTGTTTTATATCATATAAAATTTAAAAAATAGGAAGAAGTTATGATTACCGGCCCAGTTAAAAAAAAAAAAAAAATATTTTCTTTTTAACGTTAATAAAGGTTTTTCCGTGTAGCTGGCCTTTGGCCAAACTCAGAAACTTTCTCCTACATTTATTCGTCAAGTAAAACTTTAGTTCCGGTATATGAGTAAAAAATTAAAATTGCATAAATCCTTTCAAGGATTTAATGAATATGGTCATATTATATATCATTCAAAAGGTATTTGAACTTTTAAATAGTATTAGTATAATTTAAATTGTATATGTATTAATAAAGCTATTCAGAAAATATATATCAAAACTTTAGAGATCCATAACTCGTAAACTAAGAATGAGCGACCAAATCTTTTTATATTTCTGTAATCATAATTAAAAGTACTACTGGATCATTAAAAAAATTTTTTAAAAATCAAGTGGTCCGGTCATCCTAATTCACGGCAAAATAATATCAATTGAATATCAATTGCTCAAAAATCATATATAATGATTTTATTTTTAATTAAATTTTTTACTACTTAACACATTCTTAAACTTTTATATCTATGATCAAAACTATTTCATTTACATACATAAATATATAAAATAACATTTTTCTTTTCACTCAAAAGTTTTGTTTCACCAATACTGGTTAAATTGCAAACGAATTTCGAATTGAAAGTTTAAACTTCTTATAGTCCTTTTCTGTCTATCTCTTTTTACTGCAATACAAAATCAGATTTAAATAAGAAAAATTGGCGTGTGTGAATATTTCGTGAAATCATCATATTTCGAACAAAAATCGTCAAATCGCACCTTGGAATTTTTATAATAAAAAATCTTCAAAATTTAGATAAATTGGCAAATCTGGCAACAGTGCATATAAGCCTCCGACAAAAAGAGCGTCTCAAATATTTAAACTATTCTCTGTTTTATTTCTCATGTCGTTTAGACAATTCCCTCAATTCGAAGCACGGTCATTGTTGTTATTTCTTTACAAAGAAAAACTAGACAAGTTGCAATGATATAATATCGATGAATTAGAGTTTATTTCCAATTTTGATTGAGATATTTGTAAGGAAGAAGTGATAAACAACATACAAAAGAGTTTAATACTTCAAATTTCTTTGTTTATTTTTTTAAGTCTTATGCACACTGCCTGCCACTTGAATAAGGAATCACATTTTTTTAAATTTAATTAAGTATATCTCCTAAATTAAAGTTCAGAAAAAATAATCGCCGATTCGCGGAATAATATATAATTTCCAAAGCATGTTTTCTTTTTCTAGAGTTTTTTGAAGGCTCGGCTTACTTATAACAGTATTAATCCTCAACAAATCCTAAAAGATCCAGATTCTGAAATTTGTATCAGGTAGCGGAGATATTTTCTTTATATATATATATACTTACTTTGCGTAAAAAATAGGATTTTTCGAGGTCCTTAAAATAGGCATTTGTTTGATCAATAATTTCATCGTTGGAGCTTAATCTCTTTCCACCGAGCCATTTCTTTAAGTTTGGAAATAGGAAGCAGTCACTAGGATGAGGTACCAATTCAGAGCCCAATTCATAGAGTTTTGCCATTGAGACTGCACACGTGTGCACCCGTGCATTATCTTGATGAAAAAGTACTTTTTTCTTCGCCATATGGAGTTTATTGTTTTTCCCTTTTGAAGGTAATCGATGTGGATTATCCCGCGTTCATCCCAAAAAACTGTTGCCATTACCTTATTGGCCGACAAACTTATCTTGGCCTTCTTCGGAGCAGGTTCACCCGGAGAAACCCATTGTTTAGACTTGTCTCATCCTCAGTTACAAAACGCTGCAAAAACGCATTCGGATTGCGGTTAAACAACTCCAAACAATCCTTAGAAATTGTCACACGTTTACGTTTATGGTAAATTGAGAGCAAACGCGGCACCCATATTGTAGACAACTTTCTTAAACCCAGCTGATCAATCAAAATCGAAACCACACTGCCATATGAAATGCCTATGGCATCAACAATCTCATGCACTTTTACTCTTCGGTCGGCCAACACCATATCGTGCATTTTTTCGACATTTTCGGGTGTATTGACCTCAATTGGCCGTCCAGAACGTTCAGCGTCATTTGTACTTGTGCGACCATAACGAAAGTCAGTAAACCACTTTTTTTCCATTGAAATCGATGGATCATTTTTCCATGAAATTATGATATGGTTTAAAATTATCAATAGTAAAATCGGCGTAAACTAGATTTTATTCCGAATGCTGTTATTACTAATAATTATGCTTTTAAGAGTTATATATTGTAAGGATATGTAAAATAATTAGCTGAAATAAAATAAAATCGTAAATACATAAATAGAAAACATACTCCTACAATTTAATGGGTCATACATATATTTCATGTCTTTATGCAAACATTTTGTTAGCATGCATATTTGACACATTCTATTTATTCATTTGACACATTTTATTTCAATTATGAACTTACATACAAATTTGGTTGGCCCATTTTTTATATAATTTGCATCTTTTTGTTTGAAAAAAAAAAAATTAATTTGAATATTTTTATTATGAAGTTTTTTCCAAATGATTGTATTTTTATTTTATTGGAAACAAAATATTCGAAATTGTAATATTATGACAATATCGGTTTCATCAATACGATATAATATCATAATTGGGACCTAAGATGATATCATTTTCGCTATCATATCTTTCTTTAGTTTATTGGGCATTTAAACTTTATCTATCAACTGTGTCAAAAAGCCTTCTTTTTAATTACGCATTTGTAACTTCTTCGACAAAACTTTCGTCTTAAAAAGTAGAAACCTTATTCTGTTATTATTTACAGAGGAATATGGATACATTTTATACAAGAAACGTTTAAGCAAAGAAACATTAATATAAATTAATATAAATATAATAATATAAATTTTGTTCTCAAGTAATGTAAAATTTATTGGTATGTTAACAAAAGTTAAAAAAATAAAAAATTGTTATGTACAGTATTCGAATAATTTTCTATTAAATTTATAAATGCATTGCTGATAACTTTAAGTGATGGAGGAATATTGTTCCAAAGACGTATAGCGTTAATGAAGAATTGCTACTCCGATATTAAAGTATGGTATCGAAATTGAATAAGATTTTTGTTTCTTTCAAGTATAGTAAATCTCAGACGATTAAACAGTTGGTATGGCTCACGAATTGATATAACTTTAAGAAGAAATATTAGGATCCGTATTTTCAGCAAATTCTCAATCTCCATCGCCATCCATAAGGCGTGATGCTCTGGTAATTACCATTTGCGTCAATTTTTCGCAGTTTAAAAATGTATCTTGCGATATTGTTGTAGGTAGAATTTAGTTTTAATTTACTGGTCGTATCACAACTTGCAAAAACCTCACAGCCATAAGTTAATATCGGTATTAAATAAGTTTTTGCAATTAATAATCTTATTTTGTTTAGTGCGCAGTATTGCGTGGACTATAGAGTTCTTAGAATTGAGTACGTTTTACCACAAGCTTGTAGTTCATGATTTGACCAGGTTAGAGTATCATTAAAAATCATGTCAAGATTTTTTCCTTGCTTACAATTTCAATTCGCGGATTAAACTGGGGAACAGTCATTTTGCAACCTTGAACTTAAATGCAAATTTCTGCTAATTTGAGGTCGCTGATTTCAAATCTAATCTCCATTTTTCTCTATCAGCTCGAATTTTCGAGATATACCGTTATGTCCAAAATAATTCACTTTCACTACATATATTGGAATAACTTCAAAACGGTTCACCATATTCAGTTTAAAAAAAGATCCGAAAATCGGCAATAATATTATCTTTGAGCTGTGTTTACATTATTTTTAAATTTGCCCAGTAGTTTCAGAGTTTTGAAAAAAATAACAATTAAAAAAATTCTTTTTGTTCTTTAAAAGTTCATAAAAAATAAAAATGCGACAAAAATCGCAGTTTTGGCTTAAAAATATTTAGTTAAACATATTTCGAATGAAATGAGCTTTATTTCATTGCAATCGGTGCACAACTGTTGATTTTATTTATAATTTACTGAGAAAACTGAATTGAAAAAAATCACGATTTCCATAAAAAAAAAAACATTTTTCAATGTGTATGTTGGAACAGAATTGAACTTTGTTTGTATTGACTGTATATATATAAACATACACTTAAAATTTATGATATAATAGTAAAAAAATTGCCAAAAAAAATTATATGACCTGTGCTCAATTTTATTTTTCATGAATTTTTATATAGCAAAAAAATTTTTTTTAATTGTTATTTTTTTCAAAACTTCAACTAATTTTTAAAATTTAAAAACAATGTAAGCACGGCTTAAAGATAATATATCTCGGAAAAGTCGAGCTGATAGAGAAAAATTTAGATTAGATTTGAAATCAGCGACCTCAAATTAGTATAAATTTGCAACAAAGTTCCAGACCGCACAACAAAAGTTCAATTTTGTTCCCTTGTGTTATTAATGCATATGTTAAATGAGTCAATATTTTTTTTTTGTGATCTTTTACGTATTGCTAATCATTTAGTTTTTGTGTGATTTAAACTTAGCTGGTTTATATTTGCCCATATCGAAAGTCGTTCTAAATATTCATTTAGTTTTGCTACACATTCTTCAAAGTCCTTATTTTTGACTAATATATAACTGGACATCATCTGCGTACATTCTTATGCTAGAGTAAAGTAGTTGTTCAGGAAGATCATTTGCGTAAATGGAAAACAGAATAGGTCCAAGAATAGATCCCTAATAAATGGAAGAAAAAGCATTGAAAGGCATTGATTTCAACGCGTTGTGTTCGTTTTTCAAGGTATGAAGCAATAAGTTTACAGGAAATGAAGGAGAAATGCATACATTTTTTGAGTTCATAAGATCTACAGTATCAAAGGCTTTTGAATGATCCAATAACACCAGCAACACATTCATTATCAACTTCATGTCTAATATTATCAGTTAAAAGATTATTATTACATTAATACTGAGTTATTTGTTTATGTATAAGTTTTTGAAATGCTTTTGGCACATATGGTAGTATAGCTATGGGCCGATATTCAGTGGACGATTTCGGTATTGGATGTATTTTAGCTTGCTTCCATCCTAGTGGATAAAAGCATGTCGTAATAATTTTGTTAAAAATAAGAGTGATTAATGGTAGAAGTGATGGTGGAAGAATTTTGAAGAAAATCGGATGAATGTAATCGGATGATTCTCGACACGATAATTGGAATCATTGGAATATTTACTAAACTCCCATTTAGTTTATTTGTATCTGCTATGCCACTATTACACTGCTTTTTTTTCTTATTTCCCAAACGAATTTCCTTAATAGTTTTCCAAGTGTTCTTTGGAAAACTTAATCAATAAAAGACGCTATAAATTAATAACTTTTTAATAAGTAGTTCAAATTTAGAATATAAAAATAAAATGGTTTCTTAAACATACATTAAAATAGTAAGAATTTACATAATTATTAACCATGTTCTCATGTTTTCTCTTTCTAGAGCTTTTTGAGCTCTCAGACGTAGAAAATCAAAATTCTGCTTATTTATAAAACTATTCATCCTAAAAATCCTAACTAAGCCAGATTTTAAAAATTTTTATCAGGTAGAAATGATATCTTTGATATATATATATATATATATATATATATATATATATATATGTATATATATATATATATATATATATAGATATATATATATATATATATATATATATATATATATATATATATATATATATATATATATAGACGTACATATATAATTTCCTAAACATGTTTACCTTTCTAGAGCTTTCTGAAGCTACCAGATATCAGATAAAACTTAAATTCGGCTTACTTTTAAATTATCGGGGATTGGAGATATGCAGATTTTTTTATCTTTTGTACAATTTTTTGAAGTCGGGTTTGTTTTTAAAAAGCTTAAATTTGCTATACTCATTAGATTTGTTTGTATGAAAATTTCAAAAATAAACTTTTACTTGAAAAAGAAAAGGTGAAATTAGTAAAATAGATTTTAGTGTGAATAAAAAAATATAATTTTTATTAAACTTTTTTATTTATATTAAATGGAAACTTGGAAACATCGCAAAATTATAAGTTCTTTGCAGATAATTTTTGACATATTTCCTTATAAAAGTTCATTAGATCAATTAGTGAAAAAATAAATGTTAACGGTTTTTAGCCTTGCTGAATGTCATCAATAGTTCAGTATCTTGATCTACTTGTAAATCATCGTATTGTGAGGGTTTTAAAGGAATAATGGAAGCATTTTTCTTTAAAATCCTCACTGCTATTATTTCACTTGAATCGATTGCATTATTGCACTGTTCATTTTTTTGAATCACCAGCTGAATCGATTTATCTTTGTCCGTTTTTACGTATGTCCGTCCATGTAGTTCAGGTACATTTGGAAGATAATTTAACACAATTTGGTACATAAAACTTGCATAATCCTGAGTCGAAGCCTATTGTTTAAATCCCATTATTTTACCTAACTTCCAATTATTTTAGTATAGGTCTATAATTGACCATAAGCTTCATACAAGGACCTTCCCTAAATTATTTAGACGTGCATTATTTAGATAAAAATGTCAATATGTAGGCAAATGTAGACGAATTAGCACATCTTATTTAAATATAAATCAACGTACCAAATTTCAAAACAACCAGCCCATACTTGACCACCGCTTCCATAAAACGGCCCTTTCCGAAAACGGTGCATGATTTAGTATCATAATATTTTTGTACACGTAAGTTTTATAAAGGTATAAATCATAGTTCCGAAATATGCAAGACTTCATTTAAAACTGACCACAGGTTCCAAAAAAAAAAGTTGAAAAAATTAAACATATTTTCTAATTTGTCGAAATAAAATTCAATAGGAATTTGAAAATAAAACTTTTTTACTAGTTTTGCTCGTACAAAATATTCAATTAAAATATAGCGAAAGAGAAAAATATTTTCTCTTAAAATATTTACTAGGTTTACTATTTTTATGTGCACAGAAACGCTTTTCGAGTAAAATACGTGCAAAAGTAGTAAAACTGGTAAAAATATCATGCAAACGATCAGACCTATTGTTTGCTCTCCAAATATATCAGAAACTGATTTTGTAATTCGATCGGGGATATGATTTATGCCGATTAATTTTTGCAAACCTTCCTTTTTTTGGTTTTAAAAACTTTAACAAATTAATGCTTTAATCATAAATTACGCATCAATTGCTAACTAATTGAAATCTTTCAATTTCGATAAGGGAGCGGAAAAACATCAAAAAGTTGTTCGTATATATTTTTAAATGATTTTTGAATTTATTATATATATATATATATATATATAATATATTTGTTATTGTAATATTGCACTTTTTCCTAATATTGACAGGCTTTTATTCTATAGCTTTAAACATTTATTTATTTATTTATTTTTTTCACAACTCTGTATGTGCGCCAAAGTAATTTTCGAGATTTTCGCAGACGCTATTTTATACGAAACCAGTTGTCAATTGTGGATAAATTCTTGTGAAATATTTAAATGCTAAAAATCTATTTCGACAAACTACTTTTTCAAATCAAATTCAATTCGTTATTGACTTTTTTTGCTTATATAATATTATGTATAATATGCTATTTGTTCACACTAGAGAATATTAGAGCATAATTAGAGCATTATTCTGTGAATTTTGCGAAGATCCAATAACAGTTCTAAAAGCTTTTCCTATCTTCTCTTTTACAACTAGCAATAAGTTAAGATCACTTTTCTTTAATAAAATAACATATATTTCTGAAATCCAAATCAAACTTAAATTGGTTTAGGCCCAAAAATTCGGAAATGCGAGGATTACAGATTTTCATACTTTTGAAAAATAAATTTTTCGTCGGAAGTGTGAATGATTACAGATTTTTTATCATTTCCATCTTTTTAACTACAAATTTTTTCTTTCTTAAAACCAAAATAGGTGGACTGCGTGAAATTTGACGTTATAAACAAGAATCAGCTTTATTATTATTTTTTCTAACACCTAGCCATATCATCTGGTAATATGAATAAAAAAATCCAAAAATTTAAAGTAAAAGATATTTAATTGGGAGGTTCGGCGAAAAGATTCAGTATGAATTGTTTACATACCAAATGTTAAATTTTAATAAGTTAATTTAAAAATTGTGTACAAAATTGTTGTCCAATTAAAAATACATCAGGATTGCTAAAACAATTTTACTACAGTTATTTGTAAAATAATAATTTTATTATTTGATTATGTTGTCTTGCACAGTTTTAATAACTAAAGAAGGTATATTTTTTATTCGCTACAGCACGAAATTGATCAGCCCTCCAAAAATATACCAACCAACTCAGAATCTCCTTGGTTCCTTATTTCACCTAGTCCCAAAATAAATGTTATTTTGGAGATTATTATATCGTTAGAATTTTATCACCAAAATATCCCAATTAATTTCATTTTTTTTTATTGAAAACAATCATTTGTTAGTTAAAATTGGAATGAAGAGTTATAGGAATGTGATAAATTTAGAAGCCCAAATATCTTAAATACATATAAGCGTATTTCTACAGAATTCTACACAAATAAAACATTTTTATTCTTAAAATATTCTAAAATATGGCATCCAGTTTCAAAAGCATCGCTTAGAATTAATTGTAGCTTTTATATAGGGTCCTTTTTCGAAAATTAGTTAAAAGAACTTAAATCCCACATAAATGTTCATATATTAAAATTTGACTCCAGTAAGATTAACCGTAGTATTCATATAATGCTCTCTCTCAAGTATGTATTATTTTTTGAAGTCACAAACACAATAGTGTAGGATATCATATTGTTGGTCTTCACCGAATATATTTTATTTTGTAATTATAAGTATTTAAGTTGTTTGTTATATCGTTAGAATTTTCGCACCAAAATATCCCAATCAATTTCATTTTTTTTTTATTGAAAACAATCATTTGTTAGTTAAAATTGGAATGAAGAGTTATAGGAATGTAATAAATTTTTAGAACACTCTTTTTTATTGTTTTTTTTTTTTTTATTTTAGGTATGTTTAACAAAGTAAATAGTATTTTTAAAACGAATAAAAATTAAATTTTAATTTAATAAAAAATAACTAAAATGGAAAAGAGTCATTATCTTCACATTGGGAAAAAATAACCAATTTTGGTTAAAAATAACTAAAACGGCAACACTGATTCTCTTAGTTCAAACTGTTATAAATTTAAAATGTTATTATAAATAAGTATTTAAAAATAAATTCATATATTTGCGTGCATATTATCAGGCCTGTCACATATTCCGATCAGAATGATTTTGATTCCGTACTTGCAATTCCGATCGAATTTGCTATTGTTTCTTCAGATTTCGATCGATTTTGTGAATTTGCTAAAGTTCGTTTTTTCTAGATTCATATGGAAACGTTGCATGAATCAAAACAAAAACCATATGTTTTAATATTAACAAAATAAAAAAAAAGAATTGGAAAAACCAAGAAATTTATTATTTATTTTGTTTTGAAATTGGAAAAAAGTGAAAATATACCGGGAATATCTATAGTTAGTGTAATAGAGTCACAGAGACATCAGTGATCTATTGAAAAAATGCGTCGTCGAACTTTAAGACATGCTTCGGATCCATTATCATACCCAAATGCAATGTAAGTACATTCATACGGTATCAATATTTTATAAAATTAATTCTTTTCTAGATTTATAAGTTATTACCGACTAAACAAGGAATGATATTAGGAAAACTTAGCCCACATCTTCCAAGTTTATCAATTCCATCGGTATTACAATTGTGCACCACATTCCGGTTTTTAGCAATAGGCGCTTTTCAAGGCATAATACATATGTATATATACTTTAAAGCATTTATTTAACATTTCCTTTTTACATAATATAACTGAGGACTTTGACATTAGCGTAGGAAGAAGTACTGTTTCAATATTGATATGTTTCAATATTGATACATGCTGTGGAAAATATAATTTGTTCACAATGGATAAAACTTCATATGACAGTAAATGAAAACGAGATTCTAAGGCTCACTCTTTCCAAAAATGTCAAATTCAAGGCGTTATTGCTTGCATTGATGGCAGCCATATTAAACGAAATAAGTCATCTGAAGTTGAATCCTGTTTTTTTTAACAGAAAAGGAACATTCAGCGTTAATGCATTTTTTTTAAACATTTTTTGGGGTATACGTATATATATATATATATATATATATATATATATATATATATATATATATATATATATAATTATTTTGTTTTTACTTAAAATGAAAGTGCGTGCTTTGGATGCTTGAAGGCCTGGGTCTTGTCACGACTCATTTATATGGAGCATGAGTAGTACTAGAAACTATTTCTTAAATGAATATATTCATAGATAGAGATCACAATCTGTGGCTACTTGGAGATTCAGGCTATGGGTTGGGCCATTCCTACTTACTTCATATAAAGATGTTGCCGCTGGTACTGTAGAGAATATATTTAATAATAAGCATTCTAAAGGACGTAACATTGTAGAACGCACAATTGGGGTGTTAAAAAACCGATTTCGATGTTTGCTGGGTACTTTGGTATACTCTTCACAAAAAGTCATAACAATTATTAAGGTTTGCTATGCATTGCATAATATATGTAGAGAATATAAAATAGACTGGGAACTAGATTCAGTGATGAATGAAAATTATGATGATGATGATTATGAATATGATATGGAAGTCGTTTTCGAAAGAAGCATGTTTAACATTGCCAAACAAATAAGAGACAATATTGCTGCGGGATTAAATTAAATAAAACGCCATATAAGATATATGTACAGACACATTTTAATTAATTTTTTATTAAAAATATTTGTTTAATTACATTTAATGTAAAAAAGTAATTTTTTTTTTTTTTTTGGTATCAGTCTTTAAGGAATTCATTATTGATAAGATTTAACTAAAAATATATGAAAAAAATATATGAGTAAAATATTTGTACTCTTCGATGAGAAAAATTATTGACGTTTAGCTTTTAATTTTTTATTTGAAGCTTTAAAGTCTCAATTTCAAATAACTTCAACTATAATTCGTTTTTTTCTTGCAACATTTTTTGTATTTGCAAGTCATTTAACTCTTTAGCTTAATAAAGTTTTTCTAAAATATCGCACAACCTATCTAATTTTTTATTTTGAATTTTAATTTCTTCTCGCTGTTCTTCCATTAAATGGCCGGTCCTTCATTACTTGGAGAATATTTTTTAAATGTGTATTCTCCTCTTTTAAAAGGGTATTTAAATCTGCCTTGGGAGTGGATGGTGTAAAAGGTCTATAGCGTTTTGGTTTAGGTGATAGTGTTGGTATTGGTGAGCGTGATAAGGTGGAACTCTGACTACCCTTATTAGTTGTTTCGATAGATTTTGTTCTTTTTCTTACATTTGATGTCGATGGCTCTATACTATTTTCTATATCCGATTCACAGAAATAAGTTGTCATGTCCACCTATCCAAAACTTTTTGTCCCTGCAATACCTTCATCACTTTTATATAGACGGCTTACACGCGCTACTGTTTCCTCGAAATCACTTGAAACATATTTTTTATGTGGACCGACACCAGTTTTTTCATTTTTTTTTTATTGTGACACATCTTTTTTTTACATACTGTTTTTACATACTTTTACCATCCATTGTAATCTTTTGTTGGTGATCCGGAAGAATTGAGCCGTTCGGTTAATTCTGCCCAATATGCATACACAACAACTCGGTCACCTTTCATATAGCCCCTGGCTATGTTCTGGTGGCACTCCATAAATTTCACAAATATATTTTCTTGGGCTGGATTTCTGTACTTTCCCCTTAAATAATAAAAAAATTTTTAAAAATGTTTCAAATGTTTTGTTTAAAAACTTTTTGTTTTGTATTTTTTTTTTTCATTTAGCATTGCCAGATTGTAAACTTTTTATAAACTCAAATGTGGTTTCCGAGAAAAAATAATGTGGCAACAATTTGTTAAAAAGTGGTTTCATTTATGTAAACAAATATGTGGTTTTCATTAAAATTATAAAAATATGTTATTTTTAATCAGATAAAGGTTCATTACCCTAATTTTATGAATATTAAATTATTAAAACAACATATTTTGTAAATACGAAGTAGTTATAAATACTATTTTTAAGTTTATATCACTAAAATAAGCAATTCCACTTACGAAACTGAAAGTGGTTTTATTCCAAAAAAAAATTTCGTTATTCGTTTTCTAAAAAAAGCTAAATACGGAATCAATTCCACTTTCGATCGGAATGATTTTCTGTGACAGGCCTGTATATGTAAAATATATTATTTTTGTCTAGGTATGAACTTTTAAACAATATTATATTTTCCCGAATTTGAGCGAATGCCTAAAATAAAATCCCTATTCTGGGAAGTTGAAAAGAGTCGCAAATTAAAAAACCCTAATCAGGAAATTTATTTGAAATTTTATTTTTTTAGAACTTAAGAAAATTTGGAACAATGAAGACTACCATTCAATCGCTGAAATGGAAAAAGTTAAAAGGTCATTCAAATGTTGTATGTAATTTATTTGAACTAATTAAAAACAAATTATTATGTTATTTTTAACAAAATTCTGTAAACATAACATAAATAACTTTATCTAAAAAGCATTTCCTTGAACAATTAGTTTAATTATCATAATCAAATTATACCAGCGATTTTTTATTTATTTTTTTTTTCAAAATTATTAGCGATATTAAAAATAATGAAAATGTTTGTAAATATTTTATTATATTACTCGTAAAATTTATAGAAATAATTTGGCATTTATATGCATTTGGAGTGTCCTGAACAACATGTTACAACCATTATCAATTATAATTTTTCTTTGGTTAAAAATGCTAAAGATCATTTAATGTTGAATACTGGTTTTAAATTTGAAGAGGATATAACCAACATTATGACCAATAATGCTGGAAACTTATTTGATTATGAATATTGACATTTGCATAGCTTTAAGTGCGACTCATAAAAATTTTCTTTTGAAAATGATTTCATTGGAAATATTATGTACCTTTAATTTACCACTAGAGTGTCCACTAAAAAATGTATATTAATAACAAACTGAATTGAAATTGTTTAGAAGTATATTTTCTTTAATTACAGAGTATTTTTTATTACATAAGAAATTTTAACATAAACGATTACTTTATACCTCTTATACAGACTTTTATGTGAACACGCGGAAATATTTGACTTTTAATTCGTTTGGAAATCATTTAAAGCCAACTTAGTATATTTGTAGATATAGTAATGAAAATAACATATTTAATTATTTAATGCATCCAAAATAATGATCTTATGGGTACTTATTAGGGTATTCATTCGAATCATGTTTATTCGATTAATAAAAAAAAATAAATCATATAACTGTTCGACCAAATTAAAGTCTATAATTTAGAGTAAAAATTTATTCAAGTAGATTATGATTACTGGAATAATTCGAGTAAAAAATATCTTCAAAATGTGTATTTTAACTAGTTTGAGAGTTATTTCAATTTAAAACTAAAGGTTTTATTATGAGGACAAGTGACATCACAAATTGGAATCTTATTAGGAACAAAAAAATAAAAAAATAAATAAATAAAGAAATAAATAAATATTTGGTAAAAAGGGACTAATATGTGTCTGAAATCGTTTATAATTTTTTGTTTGTACAAAATAAAAAAGATTCGCCCTCTTATATTTATTTTGTTGTAAGAAAGAAATTCAATTTGAATTTTGAAAACATATATTGTTGGTTCTACATACGGATGACAGTGTAACCGATATGTGTAAGTATGGTACTATAATAGAGCCTCTGCCTGGTTTAGAGGAATGAAACTTGTGATATAAAACGGAAAGAGAAGTAATAAACTTATGTTTTATGTTAAGAATTTGACTGAACTTATTTATATACAATAAGTAAGAAAGATATAATCGGTCAAGTCCGATCATATGATACCTCACACCATTCTGTATGTCCATCAAAATTCGTTGAGGGTTCTTATGTTAGACATGTGAACAATTGTAGACCGATACTTTTACTAAGTGTTAAATAAAATATATGAATACAGAATATTATATTAATACAAAAATGTATATGAATTTATGCCCTCTAGGATGATTCCCGAAAGTGGGCGATCTTCATAAAATTGGTTACTGTGATTTCTACTTATATAAAACAAATTTGTGTCATCTATAAACTTGATACTAACATGTGTTTGTGATTTATGCACGTTAAAGTGATTTTCAGACTAGAGTTTTATATGGGAGCTATGGTCAATTATGGACCGATCTTTATAAAATTTTGGCACAAAGATTGACACTTATACAAAACTTTCTTATACTAAATTTCATTAAAATATTGCCATATTTAAGGCATTTAAGATCGTTAAACCCCTACTCCGGGAGAACATTTGTATGGGGGCTAGGTGAAATAATGGATTAATCATAACCAATTTCAATTTCGTCCTTGTGTCATGAAAGTTCTAATGTGCAAAATTTCATTGAATTATCTTCAAGATTATGACCCGTACTTTAGGCACAAGGTTTACATGGGCAGCCAGCTCTTCAGTCAGCCAGACAGACGGATGAACATCGTTAGATCGACTCAAAAAGTGATTTTGAGGCGATTGGTATACATTAAGGTAGATGATTTTTTCTGTGCGTTACAATTATCAGCACAAACGCATAATACCCCAATCACCTATGGTGGTGTAGGTTATAAAAATTCAGAATTTTTTTTCGAGTTGCGAAACAAATATGCCCTATTAGAATATAATCTACCCGTTTTACTTACAATGATATCCGAACATCAACAAATTTAGCTGATACTCTTAGGCCAATTTATTTAAATATCGAAGACTTAATTTAATATAGAGAAACAATAGATTTACAAAAAACCAGAGAAAAATAGACTAAGATTATAATTATATATTATTTTTGAAAAACTATTAATTAACACAATTTAAGCCTTCTTTATAAGTTAAGCAATCCAAATTAATGTAGATATATTTTTGATGTTTTAAACTATTTGTATGTTTTGTTGATTGTTAACATTTTTGTTGTTATTTTTTTATAAAACAACAAAGAATTATTTGGTTAATTGAACAATGAAAAAGTCGAGTATTATTAATACAATAATATTTATTTTTTAATAAATCTGCTGCAATAGAATTTGTTTATTATTAAAATTATTTAATTTCTATTGCTAATTTATGAGTTCCGATAGTTTTAATTAAGTTTGTCGACATAAACAAAACATTATACATTTTTCACGTTTCAGTGAATAGTAAAAATTTTTAATAAATAAATTATTGTTATTTTGTGTACCCGCCCAAGTATTTCCTTTAAAAAATGTGTTATTATTTGCAAATATTTTAAAACTTTTTATACCCTACACCAGGGATTCTCATAATAATAGACCTCGCGCTCCCTTTCAGGAATTTAAAATGTTTCCGCAGACCTCCAGACATATTTGAGATCTTCTATATATATAAATATATTTCTTCGTGGCCCTGCAAACATTTTTTTTACTTATTTTGCATTAAAGATCTTAGATATGTCTGGAGGTTCACGGAAAAATGAGAAATTCCTCAAAGGGAGCGCGAGTTCAATTATATATATTAATAAATGTCTTCGCAAACATTTTTTATAAGCACAATAGTAATAAGTAATGTTTTGCATTAAAGATCTTAGAAGTGTCTGGAGGTTCGCAAAAAAAATGAGAAATTCCTCGAAGGGAGCGCGAGGTCAATTATTGTGAGAATCTCTGGTGTAGGGTATAGATAGTTGTAAAATGTATATATATATATATATATATATATATATAATTTCCACCGTTTTTCTATTAAAAATTAATATTTATTTCAAGCTAAAAAGACAATGTATTTTATTTAAAGTCCTGTCCATCGGAATCTGTGACTTCTCCCATTTTTTCTAACAATTCATGAATTCCATTACAAAACCACTTCTTAATTTTGAGACAAAAAGCAAATAAACCCAACTGTTGATATCTTGCAAAGTATGTCATACACTTCGTCACATATATGTTTCTAAAAAATTGCAAAATCTTTTGAGAATATTACTTTATTATCTATCTTCTAGTGTAAACTACTGGTTATAAAATGATCTTTTTGGTACTTTTATGAACTGTAGAAATTGGTTAATTTAATCATCACAAAAATATTAAATCCAAACTTTAATGAACCAAACATTTTTTCAATAGGTTTCAGAGGTTGAGTCTAAATAGGATAATATAATCCCAAGTGTCATGAGTTAGCATCTATAAAATTCAGCTGCTACTACATGCTACTCTTCTTACCACAACATTTCCAGAAACCACATAAAATGAGTATAATTTCATATTCTTAAAGTTCAACATTTATAAAATATGAATTAATAATAATTAATTTATGATGTAGTATTAATGATGATATAATTAATATTTAAAGTATTTTAACATATGAAATATTAATTTTAGAATGAATTCTTGGAAATTTGGAGTAATTTTTAATATGGAATTCATAAAATAAAATTTGAATATGTGTAATTAACTTTTTCTCAAATTTGGTCGTCCCAATTAAGTTGAACAACTATTTCACGCAATTTTTGAAGAAAAATTATATAAATAATTAAATTATATCAATAATTTTAAGTAAAATATGTATATGTATATCAAATAATAGTGCGGATAGGATAACAGTGGACAATAAAACTGTCAATTTACTAAAATTTCAACAAATTATTTCGATTGGATGCATTATAAGTACTGCACAGGAAAAATCCATGCAGTGCTTAAGGCTTATAACTTTTATTGTACGTGGCAAAAAATAGTCCCCATAACTTTTTACGCTTGCTATTATTCTTAGTAACTATGCGCAAAATTTTGTTATATTAGCATAATTAGTTTTTCTTAAAATTAAAGTTTAACAAAATTCATGCAAACGAATAATTTAAATTTATAACCAAAACACATGTCGATAGAATAAAACAATTGCTAGGAGTGCGGGTGAGTTAGAAAATCCAGTTTTTTGAATAAAAAAAAAAATCACCGAAAGGAATTAGACTTACAAACTAATATCGCAGTCAAAATAACATGAATTTTAAGAGATAATCACTACATCTCTGGATGGAACGTAACTTATTCTTTAAACTGCTCTATATCTTTTATCAGAAAAGTTATAAAAAAGCTAGCCTGAAGAACCATATAAAAAAGTTCCTAATAAGAATACTAGAAAAAATGTAAAGGTAAAGGAAGGACGCAAATTACTCAGATTAATTTACTGACGGACTTTTTAAAATATCCTGCTCATGAATTCATTATTACTGACTTTATGGGAAATGTATCAAAAAAATATCGTGTAAAAAAATCTAAAAATTAACTGAAAACATAATAAAGCTCCTATTTAGAATATTGCAGAAAATATTAAATATTTTATTTAAAATTAATAAACAATTATTTTTTCTTTTAAATTTAAAACTTTAATATAACGGTCTTTAAGAGAACAAAATTTCAAAAAGATTGACCCATTAGTTTCATTTTCATAAGCTGAATTATATGCATCAATTTTTTCGTGGGCAGTCCTTATATAAGGTAAGCTACCTATATCTTTTCTACAACTTAATCCATTTTTATGAAATATGCATCATTGAAAAGCTTATAACTATATCTTACGCTTAAACTAGTTAAATTATTTTAGTATTTATTAAATATGAAATTTTCATAAATCTTCTTTATTCTCATTTTTCCGGCCATCGCCTGTTGTTATCCGTATAAAATCCGTTTACCAATTTTAAACAATTTACACAGAGAAATAATGGAGTTATTGATTTTTTGGCGGAATTTATCACCGTGCACTGTGTGTCTTGTGATGTCAACATAATTTTGTTAAGATATTCCAAAGATCTGCATTAGCTTACACTTAGTTTGCATCTTCAACTTGTATAATATTGCTTCTATAATATTTTCTTAAAAACGATTAATTAACTTGCAAAAAGACAGTCTCAAAACTATAAGTAAACTTAATATAAATAAGCTATTACTATGCAAAATAGTTATAATTTCTTTTCTTTACAAATTTTATAATCAGCTAATCATTGTTATTAAAACTATTAATATTTTCATTTTATTTTATTATTATTATTTATTTGTTTTTTTTCTTATAAGTTTATTTTTTAATTTAACATCCATAATCATTGAACATAAACTTAATGATCATACTACGTGCATTAAATATAAAGTATATAAAAAAAGTTTTTTGGTATACTCCTTAGTACTTGTATAACAATATGAAAAATATTGAGGTAGTCCTTTGGACCAGCCTTCTGCTTGAATGTCTGTCTGCTTGTTTGTCTGACTAATTATAAGGCCATATATTTTTATTAAAGGGTCATGTTATTGCATGTTTAAATAATTATGGGTTTCAGTAGATGGATGACACCAATGGGCAATTGGTTATTTTTTTTTTTAAGTAACATTATGAAAAAATGTTGCTGCAGTAATAAAAATTTAAGGTTGAGTAAATTTTTTTAATAATAACATTGTTTAAACAAGTGAGAGTTAATTATATACGCATATAAAGTATTTTAAAAGTATCTACCGCACTAAATATTACTCACAGATACTCTTAATAATTTTAGAATTGTAGCGCAATAGTTCCAAATTTAAATGATCATAAGAGGAAAATTAAAGCAAATTTTATAAAATTATTTAAAGGTTCTATTTTTTGAAATTAATTTTTAATTCCTTTGGTACCATTGTGATAATTTTCGTTTTATCATTTTTTGTAATTATTTTGTAGCATGTTTGCTTGTCATTTCAACACCTTAAATATTAAGAAAAATTTTAAAACAATTTTATAAAATACTTACAAGCTCTGTCCCCTAAAGAAAGTAAATGTTTGCAACAAAATTTAGTACATACATGTTTTAAATTTTAAATTAGGTAAGAAATTTTAAATTGGTTAAAAAGGTAAAAAAAAACCAAAAAAAATATATAGTCAGTCAAGACCGACAATATGATACCCTACATCATTGTGTACGAGTATAAAAATTCGGGAAGGGGACTTATATCTGTGGCCAATTTTACTAAACCTAAAATAAAATATACAAATACAGAATAATACGTTGATACTAACATCTAGATGATTTTATGCACTTTAGGGCGATTAGTAGAAGTGGGTTTATATGGGAGCTATTTTAAATTATGGATCGATTCTCACAAAATTTGGAAATGTGGTTTCTACTTACATAAAACTTATTTGTGTCAAATATTAACTTGATACTAACATTCTTATGGGATTTATGCACGTTAAAGTGATTTTCGGGGTTTTTATGGATGCTATGATCAATTGCGGACCGATCTTCATAAAATTAGCTACAAATATTGATTATACACAACTTCTTTGTGCCGAATTTCTTTAAAATATTCTTATTTTTAAGGCATTTTAAAGTGTTTAAACTCTATTCCGGGGGGACATTTGTATGGGGGCTAAGTAAAATAATGGACGGATCACAACCAATTTCAGTGGGCTTCGTCCTTTTATCATAAAAGTCCCACGTGCCATATTTCATTGAACTAGATTTGAAATTGCGACCCGTACTTTGTGCACAAGGTTTACATGGACAGCCAGCCAGACGGACGGACGGATATCGTGAGAAATGTAACATGCAGATTTGTTTTTTAGTCGGATGTCCTTCTGGCCTTTAAGTGGGGTAGTGGTGTTAAAAAAACCGAAACTGAAAGAAACGCCAATCGCCTAAGTTTGGTATTGAATTCATATATTTCCATATACTATATTTCTTTAACCCTTTTGAATACCCCCTGGGTCAAAATATGAAATGTTGCACACATGCTTGCTGAGCTAGCTAGTTCGGGGTATGGGCCGGGATCTTGTCTCTATTTGACCTAATGTCTTACAAATTTACAAAAAAAAAAAAAAAAATATGTGTGTCTTATATGCCCAAAACTTAACAAACACAAAAAGGTATTTTTCCATGCTTTGACCGTATGGAACCAACTATAAAATAATATAAAAAAATATTCATATTAAAATTCTAGGGTTAATTATAATCAGAGAATAATTACTAATAAAAAGAGAAAGAATATTTATCTTAAGAATCAAAAAAACCTAATAAAGAAAACAAAAGTAATGTGTAAAATCAAATGCAAAAAAAAAATTAGAAAAAAAACCAAATAATAAATATATATGTATGTCTGTATGTAAATTGTAATTACAAAGAGATCTTGTGCATTGTTACTCTTAATTATTCTCATTTACGGTGATAATTCAAAGACAAAAGAAAGTATATAGCATGCGATAAGATTTGTTGATGATCAATTCATACGAAACAAGTTTAAGAGAAAATAATATTAAAAGAAGAAGTATAACAAAATACAGTAAAATAATATCGAACTTACGATTTCTTTAAGAACTCCAACGCTGCTTGCCTCCAGCATGTTGATGAGCAGTACAACAGTGATCAATTATTTAGTATAGGTTTTAGTTTTTATAGTTAGAAAAATTTTAAAATGTTATACTTGTTTTCTTTTAAATTTGTTATGGAGATTTTAATAATTAGGGATATTTATGAGAATAAAGTGTAGTAAGTTAATTATATTAGGGAGTTTTTTTATGAAGACATTTTTATGCGAAAATTAAATTTAGTAGTAGGAAATTAAATATGTATTTAATGGCATATAAAATAAATTATTTATTATTTAGATTAGTTATAAAATTTTTAGAAAAGAATTTAAATTAATTCAGTTTTAGAATATTTTGATAAGTTTTATATATTCTTAGATAAGTGTTAGAATAATGTATTATATCATTACTAGTTGAGTGAGATATAATTTTTATTTTAGCACTTTTACTGGTCACAATCTGATAATTTGAAAAATGATGAATGTAGTTGTAAGGTAATGATTTCTGGTTGTTTTGGCTTATATTTTGGACACTTTGATATTGTAACTGGTGTAGATTTTAATGATATATAGGTTCAAGCGGTAAAGGACAAGGAGCCTTATGTAACGTCTAGCCTTATATGATAAAAACTGGTCTAATATATAAATAGTCTATTGAAGTAGCAGACCTCTCCGCTTGCCTCGTATATAACTTCGTGAACGAAGTTATATAGTAGAAAAGGGTTTCTCCTGGAGTTTCTTAATTTCAGATAAAAAGAAATCTTTTTATAACCGATTTTATTACAAGTAGAATTGTTTAATTTTGTGGTTTTATAAATTTAATCAAATTGATTAAAGCAAAATAATCTTTATGAATATGAAATTCACGTATAGGTATATCACGTTAAATTTTTTTTAAATTTTTCTCCGATTTATAATGAGTATCGTTATCACCCAAATTTAAGAAAGAACGCAATTCAGAAATTTTTATAACTGGTTACCGCTCACTATCTCTTTCTTTCTTTTCTTTTTTTTTATATAATTGTATATAATTCGAGTCTAGAAACGATAAACTGTTAATTGATCACACTCATCTTGTACATCATATACCTTAAAAATATATGATGTAACTTTGACTAAAGCAATTAATAAATGATTGCGAAAAATACTAATTAAAAGTCAGAGATCGGACTACGAATATGTTGATTGACTGTTAATGATGTTGATTTTTATGTTAGGACATACGAAATTGTAGATTGTAGTATAATAAATTAATTTTGATAAAATATTTTGCTGACTGATATAAATTCAGTTATTACAGAACGATTTAAAAACTGATTCTGAGTCGATTTGTACACTTTAAGGTGGGTGTTGGATAACTTTTTCTATGCGTTACAAACATCAGCACAAACGCATAATATCCCAACCTCCTGTGGTGTTGTAGTGTATAAAAAGAAACAGAAACAGAAACATGTAATTTTGCTGTTGTTAATTTAAAGTTTTTTTTTATTAACATGACAAAAAAAAAACAGCGAAAACAGCCTCCCAAGTTGAGTGTCATGTTAATTGTTTATAAGAAATAGCAGCAGAAAAATAAACTTAGTTTGGTCTCGGAATAATTGCTACTTGGAGACATGTTGTTTTAATTTTTTTTCTTCTGTTTCAACATTGTTAAGGACATATAAAATTCATGTTCTGTTTAAATTTTGTTTGGTGACCAAACATATTCACTCCCCTTTTGTTTTGGCAAGCGAATAAATGTTTATTTAGAGCTCATCTCTTTTAGATTTCATCCACTCATTTATCTTCTTTTCATTCCATTTATTATCTTTATTATTTTCATTTTGGGTTTTGTTGTTTTTTATGAAAATAAATTTAACAACTGTTTTTCTTTCTACAAGTACTTATATTTAGTTGAATACTTAGGTATTTTAAGTGTGTATTTCTCATTCCAGGTATAGTGTCCTTTCTATTAAAAATTATTTATATTTTCACAGCTTTTTTTTGCTTGTATGTAATTCGAATAAAGAGATGTAGGTGAATTGAAAATTAATTCAATATAAAGATGAGATTTTGAAGTTATCAATGACAAAATTATATGAAGTGTATAATACCGTCTTAATATTTGATATAAGAATTAAAAATTTATATCGGACAAAAATAAATTTAAAATGGTTTATTTATTATAAATTTTGTAAAGCTGAAATAAATATTACATAAGAGATTTCTTTACATGATCAATAATTTTCGAATTATGTGCAAAGATGGAGTAATATGTATAAAACATTAGATCAATAAGGATTATCCAAGAAACAGTTTTGCATAAGTTGTTGGAGGCCATTAAAGTATTATGGAACATTAAAGACTAAGTCAGGAAGGGGAAAAATAAGTCCAAAACAGTTGTTACGATTGACCAGTTACTCTTATTTAACACTACAGAACATATTTAAAAAATGCTTCAATTAAAAGATCAATACAGCTTTTTTTCATATGACACGGTCTTTCTGGTTAAGGGGTTCTATTCGTTTGAAAAAAAACGTAAATAAAAATATTCTCTTAGGTGGTAAAAAAATAAAAATCTATTTATAAAACCTTATACTACCTACTTAAATCTACAAAGTTATTGATTTTTTTTTTGGGTTTAAGAGAGGTTACTCGATAAAATGGTGGGGCAATTAGACGACGTTGGATCGTAAAAGTTATTATAACGGTTTACTGATGGAGCGTTAATTATGTATAACTTAAAATATAGAATATAATATTAATAAAAATGCCAAGCCCCCTTTTTTAAACAATAATAATTTTATAAAAAGAATTGTGATTTTTGCAAACCTGATCTGAAGCAAATTTTCATTACTCGCAAACTATTATCGATAATTAGTAAGATTTTTTTTATTATATTTGTAGGATAATAGCCTTTAAGAAATGGTATGACATGTCACTGTAGCATTCATATCTGCTGTGTTATTAAATGTCTTCTCAAGTCCTAATTTTTTAGTCAAATTTGAAACTTATTGGAATAGAACTTTTGAGGGTTAAAAGGGATTGAACAAGTTTTACTACCAGATGAAAGGCAAAAGAATCCTTTTTAAGACCATATATACTTCTGTATCTGTCTAGACCCGTCTGTATAAAACTTTTTCCATTTGAATGAAATTATTCATAAATTTTTTCATGGAAAACATACCAAAAATCAGTTATGATTTGGATTTTAAACCTACAGGATCAATAAGAAACTAAAAAGGAGTTAAGAAGTTTAAAAAAGAAACATGCTTGGGATAAATTTCTCAAATATGGGATAATTATAGATTAACCAAAACAATGATCAGGCAATTCGAATTATGCAAAGACAGCAAGAAGGTTCTTTTCAGATCCCGAAAGAGTATCTGAAATAACAGGTGTTGATATAAATCTTAATTCAAGATTTAAAACAATCATCAATGTACTTTTGTGCAATGATTATGCGAATGAAACTGCACTAATATATATAACCAAATATTCTTTGAGAAATATTTCTGCAACAGTACACAAATTCCTTTATCATGGAGAAGATATCATTTAGCATCATTTAGTATCTCTTGTAGATCTATCAGAAAGCCCAGGAAAACAGGAATAAGGATTACAATACCAGAAAAATATCAGAAAATTCTAGGAATGAAGATCTATTTAATATATTACTGGCAACGTCAGATCCGCTCATTTCTAGCATTCGAAGTCAATGGAAAGTAGAACATCGGGACTTAGATGAAGAAGCAAAACGGCTGTTAGGGGACAGAAATAATATAGAACTAAATATGGAATATTTGTAGGCTATTTTCCAACCAGTTGAATAACAATTATAATTTTCCTTTGTTGTTATTTAAGTACAAAATAAAATAAACATTAAAAAATTTTAGTTATTATAAAAAAGAAAAATTTTTATCCTTAAAATAATAAAATAAACATTAAAAAATTGTTTTTTTTTCTTTTTTTTCCAAAAATAACCAATTCTAGTGGAACCGTTTTTTTAAGAACTGGTTCTAGTTGAATTATTCCCGATATATTTTTTTCTATTCTTTTATCGAATTTGTTATTTTTTTGGATTTTTATTTTTTTTTTTTCAAACTTTTGATGTCTACGCATTTTCTGTCAGTGCGATTTTAAAAACTGTATCATTCTTGAGATCTACGGTCATGTGTTAGTTATATCAAATACAAATTTTCCCTCCACACCTACTCCTTATATGTAATTTTTCCATGGTTTTATGACAATTAATTGAGAAATTCTTGATTTTTATAATTTTAAAGACTTCTAGGGGCATGTGTGGCAAGTAGGAGACTTGTCTTATACTATATTTTCTTAGCGCAATTTCTTGTCTATAAAATACGAGTCAATAATTGTTCTACATATTACTTAGAAAATTACATAACATAAAAACTCCTGAGAGAGGAATATTTTTTTTTTTTTTTTGGTTTTTTTGCGATTTTGTTGATCCAAAATCGAGAGTTATTTTTATATTTTTAGACCTCGCGGTTTTAACATTTTTTTCTATTATCTAATTTGTTTTATAAATGGCATTAGAAAGAACTGACTATTTCTAAAAAGGTTTGTATTCATAGCAAAATTGTGTAAGATAATAAGAACATGAACTCAACTTTTTATTAGTATATTTTGGACTTTAGAGCCACTTTTGACTTACACTTAATTATAAAACATATTTTTTCTAATTTTTTTTTCTAAAACATAATTTTCTTAGGAATAACATGAGATATTGTTTGTTAAAATCAATTTAAAATTGTAGAACATATCGATCAATGACATTAAACACCTAATAAAAGTTATCGTATTATCCTGGATGATATTTTTTTAATATTTCTGTAGATCGAATTTATATTTCATTTACTCTTAACCCTCGTTATATTTAGAGATCTATTCAATTTTATATTTTTTTTTGTTCCATCCATTCTTACAATTGTCATCTACACTCATTGTGTTGGCACTCTGTCATCAACAAGGTTTGTAAGAAATTGAAAAAAAATTAAAATAAAAAAATCCTGTAAAATAAATAAACAGGACATTACTTACAAGTACAGTACATACACCTTGTGCAGCTCCATGGGGATGCACTTCGTATCGGTAAGGTTTGTAGTAAATTAAAAATGTTTCCTTTTTCGTTCTTGTTGAACTGTTGTTGTTTCATAATTTGAAGATAATTTTTCAAGTAGCAAAAAAAATTTTTTATAATAATAATAAATAATAAAAGTAACAAAAATAAAAAAATAAAAAATAAACATTAAGCAAAAAAATTATTTGTCATTACCAAGGGATGGATGGTTAGAATGAATTGCTTAAACACAGGTTTAATTCAACCATAAAATATTATTGTAATCTTATTCATTTCTTTTTTTTCTTTTTTCTTGAAACATACCGCTATTATAAGCAGATTTTTATTGTAATTATTTTTATCTTTTATTAATAATAAATGTTGCTTCATTGTCTAGTGAATGATGTTAGCAGAAGGAATATTTATTTTAATTTTATAAGACTGATAGTTAAGTTTGGTTCCTCAAATCTTGTTCGTCTTTCCAGCGAATTTTGATAAAAGATTAAAAAATACATTGTGTTTGTTAGTCTACCAGCTGCAGCTGATATATCGTCAATCGCATCTAAACGATGCCGTAGCTTTCTTAATAAATGCCAAGACACATTTTCATCTGAATGAATCTCAGAATCTAATTTAGACTTTTCCTATTCGTTTTATGAAATATATGTGTCCATTGGATCAAGTCAAATAATTCAAAAACATTCTAATAGAGTATAGCAAGAACTTATTACCCGAAGTTTTCACCAAAATATTTTTGACGATTTCCAATGGCTGGGAAGATCGCTCAATTCAGTTCAAACTTCTATGAACTTTTAAAAATCACGGATAAGCTTGAGACTTTGGAAACTCTAAAAGAGGAATTTTCGGGAAGGGCGCAAGAACTTATGAATCGAAGCTTTCTCTAGGGTATCTTTAACTATTCACAGTAGCTGTACATTGAACCGTTTAGAGTAAAAAATATTGTCATTTTTACCTTAAGATATTTTTATCAAATATATATCAAAAGAAAGCCAATTGTATTTTGAATATATAAAGGGTGATTCAAGTAGAGATACTTTTTTCAATAACCTTTTTTTGACAGATTACGTGTGAGTCGTGTCATGCTGTCATGTTATTTTTGTTTAGTATTGTTTGGCATTTTATAATGGAAAGACATACGCCTGAACAACGTTTACAAATCGTTTAACTTTATTACGAAAATTCATGTTCTGTGAGGAATGTGTTTCGTGCACTTCGCTCAACTTATGGTCAACATAATCGGCCTACTGAGCGTACTATTCGCAACACCATCACCCTTTTTGAGACCCAGCATTCATTATTGGAATAGACTACGTCCAGCACGCTGTGAAGAAAATATAGCGGTAGTAGCTGAGAGTGTACTCGAAGACCGTGGAGAGTCGATTCGGCGCCGTTCGCAGCAACTCGGACTGACGTAGGGAACGACTTCAGGGATGAGGCAAATTTCTGGCTCAATGTATATGTAAGCAAACAAAATTGCCGCATTTGGGACGAAGAGCAACCCCAAGAGATTCAAAAACTGTCACTTCATCCAGAAATAACAATGGTTTGGTGTGGTCTGTGGGCCGGTGGAATCATCGCTCCATATTTCTTTAAAAATGATGCGAATCTAACAGCCAATGGCTACCGCCATGATAACCGACTATTTGATGCCTGAAATTGAAGCTCATGATCTCGGCGACATTTGGCTTCAGCAAGACGGCGCCACTTCCTACACATCGCATCAATCAATGGATTTATTGAGAGAACACTACGGTGAGCACATAATTTCACGTTTTGGGCCGGTCGATTAGCCACCAAGATCATGTGATATCACACCGTTAGACTCTTTCCTGTGGCGATATGTAAAGTCTAAGTTTTATGCGGACAAACCCGCTTCGATTCAGGCCTTGGAGGAAAACATCACACGTTTCATTCGCCAGTTACCAGTCGAAATGCTCGAACGAGTCATCGAAAATTGGACTCAACGGATGGACCATCTGCGATGTAGCAACGGACAACATTTGATAGACATAATCTTCAAAAAATAAATGTCAAAGAATGTTCTTTCAAATGATAATAAACATTCCCCATTAAATTTGAATTTTCTGTGTTTTTTTCTTTAAAAAAGTAGGGAACCTCGAAATGGATCACCATATATTTTTTCAAGATTTATTTAGTACTAATTTTTCTATATATTTATTACACCTTCCAAAAGATTATCTGGTGGTATCTTCTTTATTCCACCAAGATGATTATCTGGCAATATTGTCTATTTTTTCAGTCGTATTGATTTCTTATTGCTTAGATATATTGCCTGTGACGCACAATCTTTCCCGATGGGGAAAACTTCCGAAATACGAATACGATTATTGCGGCAATAAAATTTTTCTTCTACTCTTTTGCTTGTAGGGAAAAGTTGAAAATAATTTTAAATTTTTGGTGATAAATATCACAAATCAAAATGAAAAAAATAAAGTATTTTGTTAAAAGACCGGTTTACTCGACATTTGAAAAATTAACACTTTGAAAAAACCAATAGTACCAAAACCTAAAAAAAATTTTTAATATATATATAAATAAATTTACACATTTTTGGCTAAAAAATACCAAAACCTCCTACATTTTTTTTTGTATATTTAATGATATTTTTTCGAATTTTCCCTTATTTACAGTCTCTAGAATTGTATACATTTTTTCAAATTCTTGGTTCAGAATTTATAAACAAAATGAAGTATTGAAACATCTATCTGAAGATTCCAGGGTAACTAAAGGCATTATTATTTCGAAAATTCTTGGACGTCAGAGGTAAGAATTTTTCATCTGTTATGCATTATATTGAATCTTATTTGAAGAAAATAATAAATACTGAAAAAAAAATTTAAAATTATTTTCAATGAAATAGTAATAATAAAAATTTAATTTATTTCACTTATATGGCAACACTGCTAAATGCGATTACTCTCGGTTATTTTAAAAGCCTTTATTAATTATTAACTGCAAAAAAAATTTTAGAAAATATTAATTACTTGACTTATAGGGACATTCTGAAAATTTAGTTTCCCCATATCGGAATAATAATAACTTAATAACTTAAAAAATCTGATTTTAGATTTGAGATAAGCCCACTTATATCTACATATAAGTTCAAATTTTAATGACTGTAAGACATCTTTTTCTATTTTTTCAATTTTTCTATTTGCTCGATTAACTGTGAGCTGGAAAGATCGCTCAATTCGATTCGAACTTCTCTATGTTTTTTTTCTTTATTCATGGGGTATATGAACAAGTCTGAGACTTTGGAAGCTCTCAAAGATAATATTATATCCTTCCATACCAAATCTAGCAATATTAGATTATACAAAAATTGACCTAATGTACAATTCAAAGATATTCATCATTTTGAGATCAGTTTTTTTAAGGGAAGACCACGTATATTCCATTCAAATGAAGCTATAAACCAGATCAGATCCACTCTATTCAAATCAATGACCTCTTCTCTTTTTCTAACATGATTCCCTCAGTCACGTCAACCTGTAAGAATCGGTACATTTGTGAGATATGAAGTTTGCTTGAAGCTTCTTTGCAGTTTGGATTAATCAAGTTTTGTTTAAATGAAAATATGCTTTTAAGGATATAATTATAATAAAAAAATACTGATTAAAATTAATTATGCCCATACATATAATCCAATGTCCTCTGCTTAAATTTTTGTTTTTAAAGTAACAGATATAACCACTTAAAAATTAAGTTTAATAAATGTTTGTTGATTAGATAATGAAAAAAAAAACAATTACAATTTGTGGCCAATACAAAAAACCTTTAATACGACTACAGAATTAGACCAAAAAACAAAGAAGACAAAATCTTAATGTGCCATTAAATATTTATCACGCCACTGTTTTATGCAGCCGACACCGCTAACCAGCCAGTCAGCCAACAAATGTGAGGGTTTAGTGATGCTTGTCACAGAAAAAATATAAAAATTATTTAAAGGAATAATAATTTCTAAAAAAAAAAAAATCCAATAATAACAACAGCAATGAGCATAACACAAAATTATGCGTAAAGGACTAAGAACAGAAAAAACAGAGGACACGCAAGATGACAATCTAATATTTTTTCATCAACCAAGCGCATAAAAATTATTATAATTTATAATAATAAAATATAAAAATATGAAAAAAGCAAAATTTTACTGGAAAACAAACAACTGAAAATAAACGTAGCGTAAACGAAACAGAATTTTCAAATAATATTCTAAATATAAACACACACCCATATACATATTAAAGCTAGAACTGTCGCAAGAATTTACCGGAAAACAAAAAGACAGAGAAGATTTTCTAGTCTTAAATAAGAAGGATACTTTGGTAAGTTTAATAGTGTAAAAATATCAAGAGACATACGCATTTCATAAATCCAGTATGAGTACTAACAAACAATATAACAAGAATACATAATCATAAAAATTTACAACTACAATGACATAAAAATTGTCTTGTTTTGCTTGAATAAATACACGTTTTATCTTTCTTACATATATTTATATAGATGCAAATTTTTATGTAGTAGTAAATTTAAATGTTGCAGACACATATAAATAGATAAAATTATTTACAGTTTGAAGAGTATTTGAACAGTGTTAACAATTGTAAAAATTTGAAAAACTACTTGAAAGTTCGTATATTGATATAAAAAGAGAACAACTTTACAATGGAAATTACTCTGAGGGAAACCTTGTAATATTGATATTTTCATTTAAATGTAAACGCCCCTAATGTCAATGTCGGGACACACAAAGCTATTACATAAAGGCTCAAAACTATCATCTTTTTTTGATATGGGTAAAGTAAACAAATACAGAATACGCACTAACTGGAGAGATTTTAAGACGCTTCAAAGATACTAGAAAGAAGATGCTACTTCTGATTAGATTGTCATTGCTGTGGTTTAATAAGCCGCGGATGAGCCGCCACGATGTCAGCGTTTATTGAATTACTCTTGTCAATCTACAAGATTTTTGCTATAATAATATATTTATGGTTTAATGCGTTATTAATTTCTAAAATTAGAAAATTCTAAAATTCTTTGCCCTTTTACCATTTGTTACTAATGGACTAACCCCAACAAACTATTGAAATTTATTATGTCGCAAATAATAGAATCAAGGAGGACACCTAGAATTGTTTCTATTAATGTTAGAATTAAAGGAAAATGTGATAGTTTACTATTTGATTTAAGGCCTATCAAATCTAGATATCCACTTTGGCTACGAGTAGCATCAGTGTGAGTTTTCACAAATTTTCACAAAAAGAATCAAAAGAACTGTATACAATTTAGATCTCTGTTTCTAGACCTACAAGAAAAGATGGTCCAACACTGATTTATATTTACGAACGGATAAAAGAAAGACAAATTAGTAAGCTTTGGCATAACAACTGAATGTGAAGTAATTAAATCTCTAAATTTACCTCTTTACAGCTCGGTAATTTCGACTATTGAGGCATCTAAGAGGCCATTTAATATGTTGGCTACAAACTCTTTATCGGCTCTAAAAATGATTAAGAATATATGTAACTTCAACCCTTATGTATCACTCATAATAAATATTCTATTTGAAGAATATGATCGTATAGTACTCAAACGGTCTACAGGATATTGTAGTATTAAAGGCAATAAATACCCAGAAAAAATTACCAGGAATGCACTCATGGCACCTCTTTTAACAACCGAAAACTATAACCATAGATATATTTCAACATATATTAAAAAATATTTCATTAAACAAGATGACACATACCTAAGGACATCAAATTAGTACAAGATTATTTACGGAAACAAAATAAATTTATCTCGATATATTGATAAAAATGAAAACAATTTAAACCGAATGGAAATCGTAAAATTTCTGAGACTTCGGCTAGGATACATCTGTGATTATAATATTATCCAAACATCATCTTCAGCTCACCTTTTATCCTACATTTAAAAGCAAACTTTTGCACATTTCAGAATTGAGAATTTTTTTTTTTAAATAACTTTCCATTAAATTATATTAATTTTTACTGTCAAATACATTTCTCAATTTCAATTCTTCAATTTTTTTCTTCTTATAAATGGAAAGAAATTTTGCGATTTCCTGACACAATATATCAGTTTTGAATATTTTTAAGTACAAAAGTATATATTTATTAGCAAGTGCTAAACAAATTCACGTCAATTTTGGCGTGAAAATGTAATCGGTTTAACCAAAAAAATTGCCCGACTTAAGCGTTCCAGTGAAGATATATGTCCACCGAATTTTACAGCAGAAAAATTGGAAATACAAGAATGTTGCTGTCCATTTTAATATTTCGCTATTACAGTCCGATCAGGAGAGACTTCATTTCAACGATTCACATGTCAGAAGGTTTTAATCTATCAGGGTCGATTTTTTAGTGAAATGTTACACGTTCTTTTCTGGAGGATACTAACGCACATCATAATTTTTGAATGTCAAGCCTTTATAAAGAGCCGATTAGGACTGAATAAAGATAATCTCGAAAGAATTATGATTAACTAAAATAAAAAAAGTTCTGGCCGATCAATGGATGCGTATGATATATACCTCGATTAAATTGATTAAATGAACCATAGTTTTAACAAATTAATTATAATTAATTGACCCATCTTTCCCGATATCTCTACTAAAAATCCTGGTTTGATTCAGATCAAATGATTAATATTTCATCCCTTCTGTGTAGGTTAAGTAGGCAGACCGGAGAAAGACCACATGTGACCCATTGTGATTTCCCATATATTTTTAAAAAGGAAAAACCCAACAATAATTTCATATACACATTTCCTCAAGAGCCACCGATTATGCTGAATATGTTACATCTAGATAATCTACAAGCGGTTATCATGATCTACCTGCAGAACCTTTCCTAATCTTACAGATTAAGGTTGCACCTTACTGCTTAACAGAATTCGTCGCCGGAGAATATATCACTCAACACATATTTTCCAAATCCTTCAAATACCTTAAAGGCTGAGTTAAAATTTAGTGTACTCGAAATATCCAAGACATTCCGTTCTTCTTGCATGTTACAAACGATCCATAATTTTGGCAACTTAAAATTATCTAAATCAATTGGCATACACTTGCCTGCAGTTCACTCCGTATGGAAGATATCTGCAAGACTATTGACCACGGCAACATATCCTTGTATTTTCTTAATTGCTTCCTTCTCAAATTTAATCTGGCTACAGAATTCACAATTTCTTTAATTAGTATTATTATAGAAAAGTTATCGGTACGTAATTAGAGGACGGAAATAAAATGACAAAGCTGTTGAGCAAAATTGAATTTTCTAAATACTGAATTCGTTTATTAATCATATGATTAAATTTCAATTATTATTAGATAATCTTAATCATTTTCTTTTATCATATCATAATTCTCTCAGCTGATTTTGAATCGTTAGAGAAAGCTACAGTGATCCAAATTCAGTATAACAACTTTTAAGGAAAACATTTAATTTTCACCACACTGTGGTACCGAATCAAATTTATGATTTCTAAATCGACTGGACCAAATTGTAGCTAGGGGTATTCCATTTTTAGTTCTGGAGGAACAGAGTAGGGCCAAAAGTAGCACACATGTGACTGGCATATTGCACAGCTAAATGAATATTACAAATATCCAGATTTTACTGCCAATTTTAACAACGACCACGATTACAGCTTGTCTATAGTGGCTGGAAAAAGTATACAAATATAACCAAAAAATACATATAAATACAAATATTACCCACTTACAATATAAAACAACGACCAGTGTCCTCCTTCCCCCACCACTCAATGTAACAAATAACGCATTTCATAAGAACTACAGCATCATTACCCTTATATAAGAAATATGTGTGTGTATTTGTATGTATGGAAGACTTGAAAAATGCTGATGAGGCACACGTCATTTCCAACTGAGCTTACTTAACATTTTATGCCGATTTTACAAAAAAAAAAAAAAAAAAGTCGAAACGAAACGTTGAAAGTACGCAGCAACAACCACAACTACTGCAGGAGTGAGTGTTTCATCTTTCACTTACTTTAAAATCCTGAGACAATGTAATTTTGCCCCAAAATAAATGTCTGGCGAAAGGACAATAAGAGTTGTGTATTTATGTAAAATATATATATCAAAACGGATAAATGTACATTTTAAGCTGCTACTTTATTATTTTAAATAGTTGTTATAAATATTTTTTCTTATGTATTTTACACACAGAAAAAATTATTAAATTACATTTTTGTTGTTTCATTTTACATCAAAATTGAAATAAGATTTTTTCTCTTTAACATTTTTAATTCATTCAATCATGTACTTGATTGATTTGATAAATTTTTTAATTGGAAAAACTTGTTCATGTTTTACAGTTATTAGTAATTGATATAATTATTTTGGTGAGAGATGCAAATTGAAACAATTTCTAATTGAATCAATTGTTTTGGCGATTGTTGACTTTTTGTGTGTTGAGAAACTGAAAATAAAATAAATATTATAAAGAAAAAAAAATAATAAATAGAAAGATTTTTTTAATTTAAATCGTTAATTCATTCAATCAACTCATTTATTAATTTACTTAAAATATTAATTTTATTTTCTTTTCAGTTTTTGATTCATACAATTAACACATTGTATAAATAAATAAAACATTGTTTAAATAAATTATTTTTAATTGGGAATAATACCGTTGTTTTTCAGTTTTCGCTAAAGGTGTAAATTTAAAAAAAATATATTAAATAAATTATTTTGATGATGAAAATCATTTTTTACTTTTTTCTGTGTATGATTTTGCCTAAACGGAAGACAGGATTTGGTATATAAAAAGTGGTTGATTTATATTTGTTTGTTGATTAAAGACAAATATAAGCTTTTTTTTTAGGACATTTTAAGAATATTTTAGTTTTATCCTGCTGATTGAGACGTGGAAACGTGTGTTAATGATATTTTATAATAATTTTGTTTATATTTAAAATCGTGTGAATTATTTGAGTAATACCAGAATTTGGAAATTAAATTCAATGCATAAATTTATCATAAATTTTAAGTATTTAGTGCACCTTCTTTATATAAGTCAAATGTAAGACATACATAATATATAAGTTCCTGTAGAACATTCTCTCCTCTTAATGTGTCTTGTTCAGCTAAAATGACAAAAAAATATTCTATCCAATAACAACGAATTACAGTTAACGTCAGATTTCGTTGACTGGTTCGACCTGAACCAGGTAAACTGGATAGACTATTATATATCTTTTCGTATATATTGAACAATACAGTCTTTTTGTCCAAGCCAACAGATTCCATCAACCCGGAACTCCAAATAGTTCTGGTGTTGAACTATTCAGTCATTTTAATAGGGAACGAGAAGGATCTGCGCCATATAAATAAAATACATAAGCACAAAATTTTCCCATAAATACAACAATATTTCTACACAGAAAAAAAAATTAGGTAAAAATTATTCACTCAATTCAAAAAAATTTCGATATTGCACCTCTCACCAAAATTATTATATCAATTACCAACTAATGTAAAAAAGGGAAATAAAATTTTATTTCCAATTAAATATTATAAAATTTGTTGTTCTTTATTGAATTCGTCTTTAGTTTCTTGGCATTTTTGAATGTCATTCAATCGCAAGTATAAACTGATCTGGATTTAGATTCGTTAGCAAAAAGATCATACTTAATGGTTATACTAGATAAACTTAAGTAATGGGCCGTTTGTAAGACTGATCTTACCAACAAAACGGGCAATAGTTAGCATAGTTATCAATATGCTCCGAGCCTTTTTTCGTTATCTGCTGATAGCAATCAAGTTTCTTCCTAGGAATTTTTATCAACATCTGTCTTGTTATGAAAATAATTAACAATAAATATTTGTGCTAATACAATTAAAGAACCTTTAACTTACCCTTATATTCACAGAAAAGAGTATCTACAGAAAAAAATAGGAAAATAGTATAAATTGTTGAACAGATTTGTTTTGTAAATAGTTTTTCAATATATTGTATATTTCATTAAAATTCAAACACCAACATTTTTGTTTGTTTTACAAAAACATTGAAAGTCTATTAACAAATTGTTGGATCAATTAATATTTTAATTAAAAAATAATACAAAATAGTGTAGATGAAAAATTTTATAGAATATTTTTTTCTGTAGGCTAAGCCTTCTGTCAAGTCCAGACTTAATATAATACTGTTCGACGAAAAATTTGTTCGATAAAATGTTTGGGAAACAATAACAAAATTTGAAATTTATTTGTTTTTTTCCATATAAATTTCCGTAAGTAAAATTTTATTTCTCACTTAAATTTTTAATCATCTACTTAATTGATTTGATAAATCTTTAAGTGGAAAAAAATTTTTTCTAGAACATTCCAATATTGTATCTGCCTATTAAAATCACGGTAGACCCTTAATGCGTAGATTCATGAGGTTGAATCTTTGGCACATATAACTCTTCATGATCAGAATTGCTTAGCATTATTAATTGCGCCAAATTATATATTCTATGAAAATATAAACACGTTGAAAAATAGGAACATAGTATTTTATGTAAAACAAAAACTTTGAATTGACATATGTTTAAAAATTTGCAATTGCAGAAATGCACTTATTTGAGTCAGTCTTTATTCACTGAACAAAGAAGTTACATAAATACAATGAAAAGCTGCATTGATCCAACGAATTTGTTCCTTAATTTTGACTTAACGTACAGGTACGTTGAAATGCGTTAAAATATATAACGTTTTAAAATTCAACGTACAAGTTCATTGATTCAACTTATTCGTAGTTTTTTAATGAATATGCGTTGAATAAAATAAATAATTACAGTAAGCAGTTCATTGACTGTTAAGGAACCTATACGTTAACGTAATGAAATTATCCGTTGAAAATATAAAACATAATAAGCCTGTTCTATTACATTTATATTCATCTTATTGCAATTAAATTATATAAATTATATTACATTCCAATTTAAATGAAAATTTCTTAACTTGTATATAGTATATATATAATATATGTATAAAATTAATTTAGTTGATATAAATATAATACAATATTTATAGTTAATTTTAGTAAGCTCAATAAATAAAAAATAAGTAAATAAATAATTCCATGTTCTTGGTAATAACCAAAATCAGTTTTAAATGATAACTTAAAGAAACTTCCCGGGAGTTCCACATTGTATACTTAATCAAATGGTTTTTCTTATTTTCTTATATAGCGCTCAATAACGGTATAAAATAACAAATTATTTTAAAAGAAAAAAAAAACTAATTGCTGAGATTCATCCAAATTACTTTCAATCCTTTAATTTTTTTACTTTTCACGTTGTTTTTTACTTGTTGAAACTCACTTATTTTCATGCAATATTCCAGATAGTTTTAACGAATAATTAAATGATCGTCGGATGCAATGCCGAAATATGTAATGCATTATTTACTTATTGAATAATGAATTAAATATTTAAGATGTGAATACTTCCGGAAATTTTTTAAAAACCTCATACTTCAGACCTCTAACATATTCCTCTGCGTCGTATTATTCTATCTACATAAATATAGGTGAAATATAATATTTTAAAAGTTATTGTGTTAAAAAAATAGATATAATTAAACTTTCTTTTTAAAAAATCCACCAATTGCTCAATTTCCAGTTATTGAGAAATTCCTTTAATTCGTTGTATTTATTTCGAATTTTCTGCTTTACAATTGTTTCATTTATTATTAACTTATTGTCATTGTTTTAATTTTTCATGCAAAACTTTTTTTAATATAATCGATAAATACAAATTTAATTTTTTTAATTTTTTTATGTTTTTGTTTTACTGTATTTCCCGTTGGAAAACAATGAATGAGTATGAGAATTTAACATAAGCTAACGAAATATTTCGTTGATTCAAAGTCCTTAATCATTGAGTAAATTTTCTTCTTTCTGAAATATTTTATGTTTTATCTCTTTGTCCCCTAAATCAACGTAAACGTTCAGTGCCTGAAAGTACAGGTACTTTAAATTCAACAAATATATTCTCTTATTATGAAAATGTTCCTCAAATCAACGAACTTATACATTGAATCAATAAACTAATTTTTTTACTTAAGCAAAAAATTTAACGAATGATTTCAATATACCATTCATATTTGCGTTTTTTCAGTAAATGAAGCAACGGATTCATACGTTGAATCACAGAATTTTTAGAAAAAATCAATGAATTTCGTTCAACGTACTTCATTCGTTGGAATTATTTTTTTAGTGTAACTAAATCTTTAATACTGCTCTTCCACGAGTCTGTAAAATTGGACCTCAATCGAGCTAGCCATTTAAATAAACCAATTTATTTCTAAAATATTTCAATTCCGTTTCACTCTGTAAATTTTTGTACAACCCAGCAGTTTATTTAGTGGCAATTGGTCCTTTTTTGATGGTAAATTTCACTAGTATCTACCTACTTGGCTCATTTGCACCTGTACCTTTATGTGCATGATGGCGGTCAAATAATTGGGTGGGTAACAAAATGATGGCAATTGACTTCCTTCTAGGACATGTCCACACAGAAAATATTATTGCCTAAAATTGTTCTATTTTTTTTTTGTTTCTTGATTTTATATTAAAACTTAATGGATTGATTAGTTCAATCATTTTTTATTGGCAGAAAATATTTGGAGAAAATAAACATAAATGTTGAAGTTTGTTTTATAATATTAAATCAAATACAAAATATAAAAAATTAAAAAAAAAATACATTTCTATTTATGATTCACATATTTTTGCGTTTTATTAGATTTTTCCCATGATTCTCTATTCTGTTGGCCAAAAGGGCAATAACCACATCAAAGATAGGTTTGTAAACGTATGTATAATTTTATGTGGTATCTATTGTTATCTAATTCGCTGTCTTCTTAGGTGTTGATATAAGAATAATCTTGGTGACTGACAGAAGTCAATAAATAAAAGACTTGGAAATAAAAAATATCAGTTTAATAAAGTACCCTAAAACTAAATGTAGGGTTGTCCAGTAGGTTAAGTTGTAAGTATCCTAATTCCATTTTCCGTTAAATCGTCTAGTTCTATTTCTATTATCCTAGGTCTATTTTCCGTTAAATCATCTAAACATCCAAACACAGAGCAGCTCATTCTTTGGACACCAATAACGAAAAGAATGCCATTTCAAAGTATTCAATTTCTGAACTCTACAAGAGAATACACTAGGGAGAATGAATTGATGGAGGTGACAACTCGATAAAAGAAACCAAAACAATAATTTTAATAAAACAATTTAAAATAATGACATATGTAAATATATCAATAACTGAAATGAAAATATGATTAAATAAAAACAAAAATAAATAAGAGAAATAGTACATATTATTTAATTAATATTTTGCTTCATACAATCATCAACTTGATTGATTTTATTAAAATATTGATATTTTTTCCAATCAACATATTGATTAATTCAATCAACAATGTTATATAAAATTTTATTTTTTTTACATAATGTTTTTCACTTTTTTCTGTACATGTTAAATTATGTATAAAGTCAATGAAGTAACTAGTGGTCCCCTAATGTAGTCGGTAAAGTAATAAGTTCGGAACAGCCACAAAAAACTGTTGGGAAATAACTTACACTATTTCTAAACTATATAAAAATTTTCTGCTATAAAAAGTATAAACCATTTTGTCACGTTTCCGTAGTGTCTTCTATTTTGTAATACGTTCTTTAATAATAAAAATAAATAGTTTTTCGCCATTATTTTTTATTTTATTTATTTATTATTTTTTTGCTTATTATCATAGTAGAACTCGTGCAAATATTTTTATATCCAAATATTGCATATAAACATTATAAATTCCACATGTGTTTTCATATACTTTTCGTTTATTAAATTTCAATATTTAGTTCATAACATGGCTGGCTGACAGTCTTAACAACCATGTTGATTGTTGTTCTCTATCTTTGTTATTACATTGGAATGGAAGAATTCGCGCATGTGGTAGATTTAAACGCCCTAAACTTCCATGCATATGAATTTTTGCTGCTGTAGTGTTGTGTTCATATGTGTTATATTGTTTTATTTATGGCTGGTGGTAACAGAAAACTATAGTTTTAATTTTTTTTTTAATTTTTTTATTTTTTTTTTTTGCAAAAAAAGCTAGCGAAAAGGGAATGCAGTCAACACCCACCCTTAAACACAACCATGTTGGTTTTTGCGAAATAACAAAGTGTTGAAACTTTAAAGATACCGCAAATATTCATTTTTTCATAACACTCGTTCTGGTAGTGGAGGTAAAGCTAAAAAACCCAATGTAGATTATAGTGTAATAAATTCATAAGTAGTTTTTTATTTTGAATTGTAAATACATTAATTGAAATGTAAAATATTCTTAATAACTTTAATAATGAGAAAATGATTTATCGTTTAGGGAGTAATTTAAAAGATTTCCACACTTGCTATAGTAGTAAATCTTTCTGGTAGTAGTAAATCTTTCTAAGTTTGTATAATTATCCGCTTGGATAAACGTAGAGAAGTTTTTTTTTTAAGAAATGGTCATGAATGCCCTAGAATAAAGAATGATTTATTCAGCAAACTAAACCTTAAAAAGTTAGCATTTAAGGTCACAGTTGGAGCATTATGTTTGTCCCAAAGATTTTAATAATTTTCCCTTTACCAGTGTTGTCAAGACCTAAGTGGAAAAATGTTCTAGATTTTACAAAGAAAAAGAATGCTACAAAGTGCTACAAATAAAAAAGAGGTGTTAGAAAAAAGTGAAAAAAAATTTTTGTATTTGTAGAAAAAAGAGATATATTATATATTTTCAGCGTTAAAGTTACAGAACATTAAAGGAACTACTAAAAACACCTTCCGAAACCGATTCTTTAGAAATAAAACAAAATTTATTAGTGTATTTTACAAAATTTTAATGTTATCATAAGTTATCCAAGTATGTGTTATCTGAATATTTGGATATAAAAATAACATATAGATTAAAATTTTGACGAACTAAAGTCTTCTTTCTTTTACCGACAATTTGATTTTGTAAAATCTTTTTTATTATTAAAAACCACACGGAGAGAAAAAAAATATTGATGTAGTAACCATAATCTAAGAGCAACATATTATGATTGGAACATATGATCACAGCGAAAAATAGAAATGATTATATGTAATAATTATTATGATTCCACTTTCGCATATTGTGTCCGATTTTATGGTTTGTTTTTTCATGTTATGATTCTAGTTTTACATAAAATTGAACAATATTACCTTATCCTTATCTTTATTCTATCAGATTATGATTTGATGTTATTATAATATAATTCTATTTTATTATATTATTATACCACATTGTCATATTATGATCCCAGTTTATCATGTTTTATCTCATGTTATCATATAGTTATCCAATCTTATCTTATTATTATTTCATTTTGTCATATTATTATTTCATCTTATCATATATTAAAATAAAACGTACTAATAAAAATTGGAATTTTTATAAATTTTTTATTGAAAATAATATAGACAAGTGTTCATTAGCAAAAAAAAAAAAAGAAAAAAAGAAAATGTATATTATATTTACATATTATTTGTGCGCTAATGATATTTATTCATCTGTACCACATAAGTGGTTCAAATGCAAGATATCTTATATTGCTTGAAGCACACTGAGTATAACTAAACCTTGTCTATTTATATTTATTCATATATAAACTAAATGAGAATTACGTTGAAAAACAAATATTAAAAACATAATATATTCAAAAATAAACAAGCATTAAAGTTTTCCACTAAGTTTGTGAAAAGGATAAGTATTATATATATTTCAAACATTTTATTGTCATGAGAACAATAATATTAATTTGGTTTAAAAACCAAATATGGTTTAAGAATAAGGAAAATATAAAAATACTTAATGGTTGTAGATGTAATGATATTTTTTATATCAATAAAATTTGGTTTCTGGTAAAAATATTTAAAAGCATATAATTTTTCAGTCAACCATATTAAAAATCTTATTGAGTGTAAACATTAAATGACAAAATTTAAACAATATCGTTGTTATCATGAACACAGAGATATTGAAGTTCAAGAAAATTAATAATCAGAACAAAATATTGTTGTAATGACAATACTGTAACCATGTTTTTTCTCTGCGTGCAGATACAGTATAAACACGAGAATCTGGATAATTATTGTAGACCCCAATCTGGATTATCGAATTATCCAGATTATTGAGGTTTTTTTTCTGGCTCAATTTTATTAAAAAAAATTAATATTACATTCATATTTTAAGTTTTTTATCTAAAAAAAAAGAAAAAAAAACAAATTTTTTTGCACACTGAAACAATTATGGCTAAAATTTTTCTAAATAAATCATTATTTGGATTCAAATTAAATTTAATAAAAAATAATATTTGGCTTTAATATTCTATTTTATTGCACAGAAAAAATTATGAATAGAATTTTTTAAATAAATCATTCTTTAATTTTAAATAAAATTTTATAAAAAAAATTTGTTTTATTTTAATATATTATTTTATTGCTTGTAAATTCATTCTAAACTAATACAAAAAACGATAACAATTTCTTGTTTTTTGACAATTAAAAATATAAAAATAAATAAAATTATAAAAATGTTGACACAAAAAAATATAAAATCCATCATTTGCAGGATTCCAGAGGTAAGTTATCTTAATTTTCGTATATATTTCATTACCAAATACGTATAATGATTTATTTTTGTGTATCTTCTAGATGAATCAAAAGCATATGAAATATGCATTTATATAGCAATATGTCGCATAAATGATAGGCTCTGTTGTATATTGCTGTACAATCCCCAAGTCGATTAAAATTTGTCCTTTCAATTGTGTGCCTGAACATGTAGCTCCCTCTCGTGATATAATTATGCGAAAGTAACTGGACTTCTTGAAGATAATTTAATGTGTTTTATTATTTTGCGAAAATGATCCTTAACAAAATGATACATGTTTGCAATCGTAAGATGTTTGCTCACTTGTTATATCCGATCTATTTTCGGTTTCATTGAAACTTAGATATTTCACTCCGTTAAAAGGTATGTAAGTTGAATTCATTTAGAAAATTCTTCAATTGATAATGATTGCGTTTCTGTTTTAGATGGTTTTGACCACTAATGAAATTTGAAAATAGTGTTGTGTCTTCTTTTATTTCATAAATATCTTTTTATTCATATATGTATATTTTATATACTACTATACATGAATACATAAACTGATAGTTATAGCACCATTATTTTTCACCAGCATAATTACACATTATCTACATACTATACACTGTGTATTACCGTTAAACTATATTTCATCTAAAAAAGTATTCATTAATTAGTTAGTATTATATTAAAGTTTCGCTTCTCTACACCAAATTTTCATACATGCATTTACATTGTAAAATATAATACTAACATTCGATCCGAATTAATGTATATATTATAGAAAATCTAAAAAAAATATTAAATAAAAAATAAAAATTGTTTGAAAATCTGCAAAAAATTTAATATTATTTTTTATTGATTTTAATAAACCTTGTTATTGAATCTCTTAAGAATTTTCAAATATTCAAATTTATAAAAAGTAAAAATATTTTAATAAGAAAAAAATAAAAATTTGTTCAATAAAATATTTACGAATTTAAATATTTGATTTTAATAATTCAGTGATATGTCCGATTTCAGTAAAAAATATAATTGGTTTTATGAATTTATTAATAGAATATGAAATTTAATTTTTTCTGTGTACACTTTTTACTGAAGAACTGTTGAAACAAACACTAACTGAAACTGAATGAATCAACTTTTATAATTGTATTATTTCTTATTGTATTTTCCAAGTTATATTAAAATTTTAATAATAATGGATTTTTAATTATTTAATCCCGACTTATGGAATAGAAATTTAAGAAAATGTTAGAAAATTTTCTCTTAAAATGAACCAAATGAAATTTTTATTAAAATTTGAATTTTTAACTAAGTAAAAGATATTCAAATAATATTAAAAAATAATTTTAATTAAATATACAGACTTTTACCCAAAAACCAATATATAGCAAAAAATAAAATTCTCGAAAAAGTTTTTCATCAAAAACATGATTTAAAAATGTAATAAGATACAATAATATTTCAAAAATAAAATAAAACATCATAGGGCTGTTAACTTATCAAATTTTTACCAAGAGTTAAGCATAACCATGTATAAAATGTCATTCTATTCACACAATCTAATCATTTTCTCTACAATTAGGCTTTAACTTTGGGTTAAAATTTGATAAGTTAACGGCCATAATGTCTTATTATGATGTTTTAAATTGGTTAAAAAGTTGTTTAATTATGTATAAATATTTTAATTTGCAAAAAGATTCGAAATTAATAAAAGTTTGGTTTTATTTTAATTAATGACTTCGATTCAGTTACGTTCACAACTAAATTATTATTTAAAAATTAATAAGTTATTTTATCATAATTGTTTTTTATAAAAATATAATTATAGTTGATTTAACTGCCAAATTATTATTCCATAGGTTAACTGTTTGTTTATTTTGCTAAACACGTTCTTTAAAGATCGCGTTAGTTGCCATTGTTAAAAACACAAAATTTTAGTTGCATTTTTAATTTTTAGAAAAAAACTGATAATATTTTTATAGTACAAAACTACAAACTAGTAAAAAAAAAGTGCTAAAAAATGCCAAAAATAACTCTAAAAGTACTAGAAAAAGTGCCAATTGAAATCAATTTATGCGACTTAAGTTGCATTTAAATAAAATGAAATCTTTAAAATTTAATAAAAAATCAATAATTTAAACATTCTTGAAATACCTTTAGTCATAGTCCATGACCAAACTATATTCAAAAATTCATATCAATTATAAAGCTATTAAAAGTATTACAGCGTATGTAATTATCAAGGACCAGAAGTTCATGCAAATGTACGTTTTTTGCCTTCACTCCTAGAACAGTGTAAACTAAATAAATATCTTTACGAATCAGAAAACTTGCTATAAAATAGCATCGATTTGGAGGTGCATATTTTTTAATATCTTGTTGAAAATGCATATTTTTGTGCCATATTTTATGAAAAATTGCAATTTAAGATAATTTTTTGTGTAGAAGAAAAAATAATTTTGTGGACTTTTGATAAAGGGAAATTTATTTTCCACAATTTTAAAATATTGAAAAATATTATAGAAGAGTTAATAAGAACATATTTATTTTTAAGGAAAATATCAAATACGTACATATAGAAAAATAAAGTAAGTTTTAAAATGAATGGAGAAGTAATATCCTGTAAAATATTCGACAAGCTTATTGAAAAAAGTTCAGCGCTTGGATGGCCCAAAACATAGAGCCTCTCCGGTAAAATTTCCAATCATACATTTTAAGGCAGAAGAAGATTATTTAATATCGAGTTATGCATATGAAACATTTGTTTCCGATGTCATCCGTTTTTATAAAACAATCATGCATCGATTAATTTATTTAAAAAAGCTACCAATGAGACTATTTGGTCTGAGAGATGATGTCATATTTTCTCTCCATACAAACGGGGTTACCCTAATATATATATATATATATATATATATATATATATATATATATATATATACATACATACATATATATATATATATATATATATATATATATATGTTTTGCAATATCTAATCAATTTTTTATTAATTTCTAATGATTTTATGTCAATTAAAGTTTTTTCTTAACCCTTTTGTAACCAAAAAATTTAAATGAAGACCATTATTATTATTTTTTTTTTTTAATTTTAATTTTATTATTAACCCAACTACCTTCAAAACTATGGTTGTCATTCCAATAATAATCGAACAATTAATTTTTTTTTAATTGTTTAGTTGGAAAACCCTATTGAAAATGATTGGAAATTTCGTTAGGATATATAAATGTGTAAACCACGTTTTAATAGACTTCAGGTAAAAGTCTTTCACGGACTCTGGAGACTCAGTATTATTTGAAAAAAATAGAAGAGCTTTGCTAAAGATTTAATCAAACACCTTAAAATTAGAATAAACGGGAAACGGATGTATCATTAAATTCTGGAAAATTTCCAGCGCATATTATTTTTTTTAATATTAAAAAAAAAGCGAAACATAAGTATATGCAAATTCTTTATTTTTAAGAATTTTTGATTTATTACTTATTTCAAAATTATTGTAATGATTCAAGTGATGTGAAAATAACCGAGGATTTTAAAATGTATAATTATGGTTTGTTAACTGAACTCAAACAATAAATAAATAATATCAAAAATCAAAATATTAAATTTTAGCAATATTGATGATCACTGACTTTATTTAGATAAATCTAAAAAGAATAGAAAAGCTAGATTTGGTTTTAATGCTATATATTGCCACCATCAATAGTAAATGAAAGGATTTGTTTTACATATCTGTTTTTATTAGAAAAAAACATAATCATTTTAAAGCCAAATGCTTAATTATGTTCTTTATGAATGATAATTTGAAAAGAAATTTAATTTCGTTATATTTGTCTGCAATTTAAATATGGTTTAAATTTTTTCTTTTTGTTATATGTTAATGTATTGTTATTTTTAGGTTTGTTTTATGTTAATAAATCCAAGAATTTATTAAAAATAATACTAGTTTTTGCATTTTTTAAACTTGTTACAAATTACTCGAACACTATATTTTATTTTCTATTCGTTCGATTAATCGAAGGAAACTTAAATTTTATTCTATCGCACGAACAATTAAAAAAATTATGATGTTTTATTCGATCAACTTAAATGTCGAATAACTGACAACCCTATTCAAAATATATGGGCTAAGAATTTAAATTTGTTCCAATTTCGAATTATCTCTTAGCCTAATTTTAAATATATCCTCATTTTTGAAACAAGAAATACCTATAGAAAAAAATTGTTTTTATTAGAATTGGTAAGTTTTGGCAAAATATTATAAATGATTCCAACGCCTAGCAATCATTCCGGTTTATTGTTTCCAACTGGAACAATGCTGATATTTTTTTATTGTCCAATGAAATTCGTACAGATATTTAAAAAATATGATTTTGTAATTATAAGAAAATCAAAGTATTTTTTGCCCATCATCACAAATTTCCTTATTGCTTCATTATTGCTTGATTGCTAAAGCGAAGTAAATTTTTGAAGTGTTTTCAATTACATTATAAAAACTATGCCTTCAGACCTACATGAAAAGGGTAAATCTTTTCAAAATTATTTTTATTAAAGACTGTTATATTCAAGTTTTAAATTTAAAAGAGTAATTTATTTTTTATTAGCTCTTAACAATTTTTTTCTGAAATATCTTCCATAAGATCGGCTAATTTCTTTTTTTTTTTTTGTTGCAATATATTTAAACTTTATTTTACTTTTTCTACAGTTTCAGTGACCTTCAAATGTTTTGTTACCAAGGCTCAATACCATTCAATTAGAGAGATTCTGGACAATTTGGTAAATTGGATTCCTTTGATATATAACAACAGCATTTGTTTGATACCGCTTATTGCTTTTTTTTAAGTGCTTCTTACCCCACAAGTACAAATGGCTTGGTATACCAAAAACATGACATAGAATTCTTCACCATTAAGTTGCAAAAAGTTTATGTCAACTTAACCTTATTTTTCTGACATAACATTCTGATCAATTTGCTGCTTTTCTTTCAAAGATGTTGGGTTTTTCCTTCAATTTTTGTACCCTACACCACCATAGGTGGTTGGGGTATTATCTTTTGTGCTATACGGCTGGCTGGCTGTCCAAGTAAGCGTTGTGCACAAATGAATTCAATGAAATTAGACACGTGTATTGAAATTGGTTGTGATCAGTCCATTATTTCATTTAGCCCCCATATAAATGTTGCCCCTGAATAGATTTGAAACATTCAAAAATGCCTTAAAAATAAAAATATTTTGATGAAATTCGGTGCAAAGAAATTTCTGTATAAGGATCAATCTTTGTACCAAATTATTTATAATAACCAATTGGTTCCACAATTGGCCATAGCTACAATATAACACCCCTTCCGAAAATTACTTTAAAGTGCATAAATCTCATACGAATTATAGTATCAAGTTAATATTCGACTCAAATAAGTTTTATGTAAGTAGAAACAACATTGTCAAATTTTATAAGAATCGGTTCATAATTTACCATAGCTCCCATATAAAATATAAAAAAACATAAAATCACCCTGTATTTGTATATTTTATTTTAATATTTTATATTTATATAATATATAATGTAATATAAGTCCTCTACCCGAATTTTTATGCTCGTACATAATGGTGTAGGGTATCATATACTACTATATCTTTCTCGTTTACTATTTTGTTTGCGGTCACACAGTCTGAAAATCTACATTTTCTTCCCTACCACTCTGAATATTTTTTTTCTGATCTGAGAATTAGTATTATATAATCGTTATGGACCTTCTTTATAAATTTGAATTATATATAATTTGAATTATATGTTTAGGTAAGTTCTGTTCTATTTCCATTGAAGAAAAATTAATTTTGATGTTACAATAAAATTTAGTACATAATTACTGAGGAAAATGATAAATGTAAACAAGTTAATGATATATATTTCCTTCACAGATCGTAAAATTATATGTTTGCATACATTTTTTCATGAGCACTGCCTAGTATGCTTAGGGAGTAGGTTCACAAACCTAAAGTAGTAAACTCTAAGTTTATAGATGTATATCCAGTTAGAAGGACGGCACCATTATTTCGGATATGAATATGGTGGGAACACTTGCAGTATCCATTACATTCATTTGATTTATTCTTGTTTTAAAAAAATTATATTTAATTTCAAAAATACAACTAATTTTTGGTTGAGAACGCCGAATAATTACTGTTGGAACTTTCAACACCTTTTTGTAATTATATTGCCTTTTATAATAACTAATTGAATATAAGTAATACGAAATTCGATTTCGATTAGTAAAATTCCTTTTGTAAGATTCTCAATTCTATCACAGTTGAATTTGTAAAGTTATAATTATTAAAAAAATGTAGGATTGATAAATTTTTATTAATTTTAATCAAATACGACCATTTCTAACTGAATTTTTATTGCTATAAGCATTTTCCAACCAATATATTTTTCAGTGTGTATATGCATATACATCAGTGTTGCCAGGAGATGAGAAAAAAAGAGGCTAAATTGAACTTTAAAAAGATATTTAGTCTTAAAAAAACACAGCTAGAAGAAAGCTAGCATTTCTTTTTTAATTTTAAAACTTATTTTTTATCGTTCTCACTAGTTTTTGATATTATTTTTATTTTGTAATAAATTTATAAATAAAATTTAAAACGGCTGCCAGCAAAATGAACCAACGAAAATTCGTCCAAAAAATTCAGGTATATAAAAAATTACTCGATATTTTGAAGTGATTTGCCGTCAGTTTATACCTATAATTCCTTTTTGATTAAGCATTTCCAAATTTTTAGGTGATTTTTCGCTTTTATAAGAATTTTTTAAATTGTATTCAGAAATAGTTCTAGAATTATGGAAGTATATTCAAAAATAGTTTTAATAATCGATTTAATATGTCCATAAAATTAGTTAACATTTTATTGCTTTCAACTATGAAGCACCACAGCTGAAATTTTTTCAGTTTTTTTTTTGCTTTTTTTTGTGTGAATAAATACATAAAAATGCTTAAATGGATGATTCCGTAAAAATAAAATTAGTAATAGCAAATAAGAAACTATTTTCTTCGTTGTTGAAATACTAATATTTTAGCCTTTTTAAGGCAATTTAAAAAGTGAAAAAAGCTAGAAAAAATTTAGAAGCTAGAACAAAAGTGTTCAGTCTAAAAGCGAAAAAAAGGCTAGATTTAGCCTTAAAAGGCTAAACTGGCAACACTGATATACATGTATGCATATTTAAAGATATTTAATTGTGTAAAATATCACCATTATAATTGCATACACCACATATTATTTTATAATTTCTCTTATATTTTGCAACCATCCGTTTTCTTTTCATGAATACCATATCGAAATTACAGAAAGATTTTACAACATAACATTAAACTTCAATCTGCATTATTATATTATTTTTCATGACTTATTTGTAAAATATGCACTATTTTAATAATACAAATAAATACATTTTGCGATATTGGTTAAAATAATTTTTATTTAACATTTTATTGAATCAACAAAAAATATTGTTTGAAAATCTACTAAAAACTTAATATTATTTCCATTGTTTTAATTAAAAAAATTATTGAATTTAACGAAGAGTTTCAAATATTCGAATTTGTTAAATAGTCGATTCGCTAACGAAGAGTCCTATGTGTAATTTTTTGATTTTTTTTTTTTTTATTATTATTGCATCTTGTATCATTATTAGTCATACGTTCATCCACCAAAGCGTATTCCATTTCTTAACGGGTTTTGAAGTTACAAAAGTTCCTTTGTGTTTATTTTCCTGAGAAAAAAGAACACTTTGTTTTTTACTTCACATAGGATTTTTCTAAGAGCAAAAAAAAAAAAAAAAGATATTAAAAAAAATTATAAATTTGTTATAAAAAAAATACTATGTGTAGTTTTTTTAATTTCTTTCGATATGGGTTTTTTCATAGAATAAAATTTTTAAATATCTTAACGGAAAATACAAAAATCAAAAATGGAAAAAGATTGCGAGTTGATAAAATTAAGCGGTTTTTTTTGTGTCTTGAAAAGTAGAAGTAGACATCAGCGCAACGACGAAATAGTAAAAATATTTTAATAAGAAAAAAAAAAATAAATAAATAAATATATATATATACATATATATATATATATATATATATATATATATATATATATATATATATATATTATATATAATAAATATATATATATATATATATATATATATATATATACATATATATATATATAGAGTTTCCAATAAAACATTTATGAATTTTAATGTCTGATTTTACTAATTCAGTGTGGTACTATTTCAGTAAATATATAACTGATTTTATAAATTTAGTAATAGAAAATCAAATTTAAATTTGTCTGTATCTTCACAATTTTAATTTAGGTACAATTTGTACCTGATTTCTTTATGATCATAAAATGTTTATAATAATTTTTACTTTAGTCGTTAATGATTTACATCATACAAGATATTTTAATAAAGAGAATATATTTAATATTTTAATGGCAACATGGGTAATATATGCAAAATCATATTTCTGCATTTTTCTAAAATAACACGTTTAGAAAACAAAGGAAAATTCTTTAAATTTTCATTAAATCTAACACAGCTACCGTACAACAATATTTGTTATTATGTTGTTGTTTCGTTATCATAATAAATCACACACTTTTACACAGAACAATACACAACTAGAAATGTGTATATGAACATACATATATTCTGGTTAAATTATGGAACAATATGCGACAGGGTGAATATCCTTTCCGTTTAATAACGTAACGCTCGCTTCCAAACACCTCAGACGAAGATCGTTTTTTATTCGCTGTTGTTGGTTTTCCTTGATAGTCTCGGTTATTATTTTTTTGTTTGTTTTTATTTTATATTTTTATAACAATGTTTTTGTTTTACTGATGATTTTTTAATATTTGTTTTTATAGTTCAACACTGAATGTCTGGATATCTATGGGTATGTCTGTCCTTCTGTATGTCCGTCCGTCTGTCTATACAGTTTTGCTTTACACTGATGACGCGTGCAGTATATGTTGCAATAACTTCTATAACAATATTACAAACACAAAAAATTTAAAACACTATGTAATAGTTAGAGTAGAGCAAGAATTTGATTTCCATGCAAAAATACATGATTTTCAAATAAAATTTAAGGCAGCTTGTAAAAAGTGTAAATGTCAAATTTATATATTTTATTTGTGTATAACATCGAAACAAACCATATACATATAAAAATAGAGACATATTATGCTGGGACTGCGAACTCAGTTTTTAATTTTGTATTCGAATACCCTTTTAGAAGGACTTTAATATTTCAGAAGTAATATTTTGTTTTATAAATTATTTTAAAATCTTTTAGTTATATTAATTAGGATACTAATTGTACTCGACTTTTTCATTTTTCGATTAATGAAATAACTCGAACATACTATTTTTAAATTAATCGAATAATAGCGTAAAGCTTTTCAATTATTCGGGTTATTCCAGTAAATTATATCTTCAAATTTTACTAGTTTTTTAATGCTTATTAAAAATGAAAACAAGCATTTTGTATTATTTTATTGTTTTATTAAGAAAGAAAACAACAACAACAATTATTTTCAATAAAACATAAAAATTACTCAAAATATCAAAAATATGTATATTAATTGTCATCATTTAATTTATAAGAAAAGCTTAAATTCCCTTTCAGTAACATTTTTTAAAAAATAATATTTAATTAAAATTTGAGTGTATTTTTCTTTTTTGTGTTTTTATAAATCTATTGTTTCTCTGTATTCACTTAATTCTTTGATAGTTAAATAAATAGGCCTAAGTGCATCACCTAAACTTTTTAATGTCCGGTTATCATTATGTGTAATATTGGTGGATTAAAAATTAATAAGGCATGTTTATTTCGAAATTCTGAATTATCTTAGATAAATTTCAACTATTCTTAACATAAAGTATAAATTTACTACTTATCTTTCCCTTCTATATCACAAGTTTTACCCAAGCCATCATATCTTCTAAACCAGGCTGAGACTCTATTGGTATATCAATTCCATCTTACACATATCGGCTGTACTGTCATTAGTACGTATATGTTTTATCAAATCAAGTTCTAAATCTTCCAATTTCTTTCTTAAGGAAAATTGAATATAAAGGTAAAACATATCCAATTCCAAATTAAAAATGACTTATATCAAATTACGAGTTATTTCGCTCCTTTTACCGATATATATATATATATATATATATGTATATATATATATATATATATTTGTAAGCTTAGTTATATATTTAAACCAGTTAACAAACAAAAATAATGTTTTAAATATTTTTTACTCGAATTATTTGATTAATCGGCATAATTTACCATTTTGTACTCGAAATTAAAGATTTTAATTTAATCAAACAGATAGAATATTTATCGGCGTTAAGTAGTTGGGTAAATAGTTCACCATAGTTTCCATATGAGGCATCTTCCTGAAAATTATCTTAACATGTATAAATACCATAAAAATATTAGCAGCGAAATAAAATTTGATATTATTATTTTGTATTTAAGTGTAAATCATTCTATAAAATTTCGCAAACACCAGCCTCTAATTGACCATATCTCTCATACAATACCAATTCTTGAATGTTACTTTAATACGCATAAATCGCATAAAAATAATTTATTTTCTGATTTTATTTACAATAATTAAGAAGATCGGTCCACAATTAAATATGGTTCCCATATAAGATACTCTCCAGAAAATCACTTTAAGCGCTTAAATTTCAGATTTTGTATTAAATTTGGCGAAAATAAGTTTTATATATTTACATAAACTGCAATATGATACATATATGATCATATATGATCATAACTCCTATATAAGGATCTCTGCCAAAAATCAATATAACACACGTACATAAAGGTGTAGGGTATTATATGATCGCTCTTGAATGGTATTTTTCTTGTTAATTACTCATAAAATAAAACTAAATATAATATAAAAATCATAGACTACTATTCTTTCGCAGATTAAAAATACAAGTAATGAATTTAAAGTTAAGTAAATAGACGTACTCAACTTATTGTCGTTTAAACTTTCAAATATATTTTAGACTTCCAAATACTGTTGTTGCTACACTTATGGTAAGAATTACTTAAATTTTAATACAGTGGCTTAAAAAAATAGCTATATTAGTTTTTCATATTCGAAGCCTCAATAAATTGAAAATTAAATTTTTACTTTTGTTCTTAGGAATAATTTTTAAATCGTTGTATAGATTAAAGTAGAAAAGTTAAAACCATAAAATTTTGAAACTGGGTATTAGTATCTTTATATGTTATTTTGGAAATTATTTGTTGGAAACTTTGAACAACATTAAAAGATCAAATATTTACGGACATTTTTTGCAACTTTTATTTAGATTATTTTAACAAAGAGTAATCCAATATAATACCAAAGTTCTTCTCTTAAATTTGATAACAATATCGTCCTATAATAGCAATTAGAAACCAGTAAAATAAAAAAATAACCTCGTGTATTCTTCAAAATTGAAAGTCCTCAAGAAAGAAAAAACTAACACGAAATAAAAAATTTAAAACACAATTACACTACGTTAAGACTATATATCCTAGGGTGTTCATTCTACTCAACTTTTTCATTATTCGATTAAACAAATAACTCGAAAATGCTGTTTTTAAATTAATTGAATGATTGAGTAAATATTTAAATTACTCGAGTTATTAGAGTAAATTATACTTTAAAATGTTAGTCGTTTTTATAATGCTTATTAAGAAGTAAGAGAATTTATTATATTGTAGTAATGTTTTATTAGCCAGAAAAAAAAAGAATTGAAAAAGAGCTGAAAAAGCCACGGTTTTAACATTGCGTTGCCATTGAAAGGAAGTACTGAAAAAGAGCTGCAGAAGTTCTTTTTTAAGTCGTGGTCATCTTTTATGCTTCTTGTTCATTACTCTTGAAGTACTTCTCAACACTATATTTATAAAATTTTTAATAAAAATATAGTTTAAGATTTGTTAATAGATAATAAAAATACTTTTCAATTTGTGAAATTTTAATTTTCTTTAAAATTATTAACCTTTTTTCCTGAAAAAATTAAATTTATTTTTATTTTTAATTTTTTTCTTTTATTTTTATTATTATTATTAATATTATTTTTTTTTTAAGTAAATTTTATTAACTTCCAAAAAAGTGAAAAATATGTACTTAGGTCTACTTTTGAAGTGGTGAAGAAGCTATTTTTCTGGAAGTACTTGCTCGTTTGTTTGCTGGGTAGAAAAAAAAATGAAAACAATAGTTTAAAACATCAAAAATATGCCCACTAGGAGTATAAATTTTTCTAATTTTTGCGAATATCAAAATTCACAGATCATAGCGTTATAGGATATGAAAAATATTAAGAAACACCATATTAAATTTTCGAGATCGTTCAAAAAGTTGTTGAAGTTTTGATTTTAAGATTTTTTTTTTTTATTCTGATAAGGTACGTTTATAAATTCGAACCAAATTCTGAATTATTTTAGATGAAGAAATTTACTTGCTTAACTCAATTTTAAGTCTAAATCACTTTTATGTCATCATCATTATCATCATCATCGTCATATCCTTTACACCAAGCTGACAATCTATTGGTATATTATCTCCATATTTGCATATATCGGTTGCACTATCACTGGTAGAACCAACTACATGTTTTTCCAAATCAAGTTTGAAAACCTCCAATTTGTTTATTACGAAAAATTTAATACAAAATGGTCAAAATTTTTTCTTTATCACCTCCAAACACAAATTATAAAAAATAAATTATACAAATTTTAAATTATCTTTTTTTAGTAACTTTTATATATTTGTTTGATTTTTGCGATTGAAATACGACCTTTAACCAATCACACGAAAACTTTTATTTTTATTTTTCAATCAATACAAACATCTTTATAGTTCAAAATGTTTCTACATTTGTTGAAATATGTGAGAGATTTTGATTTTCTAATATAAATATTCATCATGATGAAAATAATAATTATCTTTAAAAATAAATATACGTATGGAAAAATTTTCAAAAATTGTTTTCTTATTCATACTTTTGTTTTTGTTTCAAAAAATATTTTCTACCATTTTATTTATTTGAATTTTGTATGAATTGTGTGAATCCATTTTAAATATTTTTTTATTCAATGTAGTTGTTGTTGTTTAGAATTTTTTCAATCTAATTAAAAAAGTTGAAAATTATTTACAACTTTTCTGATAAATATTACAAGATTAAAATACCATATCTTCCTTTAAATATGCGTTATAATTTAGTTCTTTTTATTAAATAGATTCTTTTTATATAATTTTTAAATTATGGTCTTACTTTTAGACTCTAAATATTCTATAAAGATTTCGCAACAGTTGTTTTCAAGAAAAATTAAAAAAAAAATAAAATTAAAACATCTCTAAAACTAGTTCAAAAGGAAGTCTGTAAAATATTTTCTTCTACTAGAATTATTCGATCAATCGGCAAAATTTACTTGAATAAATTCTTGATTTTAATTTAATCGAACAATTATTTTATTTTAATTTGTCGATTAATCGAACAAATTTTATTCGAGTAAATACCCTAATATTTTCACTTGTATATGTATATTTATCATTTTTTAGTAATTTCAATTACTTTACATTTATCACATTTGTTTTTATTCAAATCTTTCGCAGTGTTTGTTTACAATCTACATAGTGCACATGAAACAACTACACTGAAAAGAAACAAAGTGTTGTAAATCCATTGCATACCAACAGGGTTTGTATGCAAATTAATTTTTTTCACTCTTTCCCTCTGTCCTCCACAGAGTGTGTTGTACACATTTTTTATTATTTTAGTTTGCTGTTATGAATTTCTGTTTCTTTTATATCTTTACAAAAAAAAACAAAAAAAAAAATCCTGAGCCTGTGGCCCACGATGGCTACTGGCATAAACGGGCATTGTTTTCAATAACAGATATAGAGGAAAACTCTGAAAAAAAAAAAGAATAAAACGTGACCCGTTTTAAAGCAGAACAAAAAACAAAAAAAGAAAAAAGCTTAGGAATTGAAAAGAAAAAAATATAACTATTCTGTTTATCCTGTTATCAGCAATTCGTGTAGTATAAAACGCTGACTTGTTAGTTTTATTACTGGCTTTATAGTTGAAAAATAAAGTTTTTATGTAAAAATTACCGGTAACAATTTTATTTTACTTTTCATTAATATATATATATATATATATATATATATATATATTAATAAACTGTGTAAATATTATTAAGGGTTGTAATGGTTTTTAGCTGTTTTTTTTTTTTTGTAATATTATTATTAATGACTCTATGTTGTTTTGTCATTAGCGAAGTTTATGCAATTGATAATGGGACGATTTTTTTTCTTCATAATAAATTTAAAATTAAATTGCAGTGTATACACACAAGTATACACACGAGGCTTCCGTTTTTATTGAAACAATTATTTAAAAATTGAAAACGCGAATAAATTTTAAACTTTGGAAATAGTAACTGGAATTATCATAAATCACTTTTATTTAATCAACTTTAGTTTTTGATGTAGAAAAATTAATTTAGAAGGTTACACTCAAATGACCTCTAAGTTATGCCTACATCATTATAACCTACAGCAACCAATGTTTGTAACGCAGAAAAATATGTCTTTAATTATCCATCTTTAACTATACTTTTTGACTCAGAATCACTTTCTGAGTCGATTTAACGATGTCCGTCCATACGTTTGGGTGGCTGCCTGTCCATATAAATCTAGTGAAAAAAGTACAGGTCGCAATTCTAAAAGATATCTTGATGAAATTTGGCGAAAGTAATTGTTCTGATGCAAGGACGCAGCCTGATGAAATTGGTTATAATCGATCTATTATTTGACCTAGCCCTCATAAAAAATTTCTTCCAGAATAGGGGTTTAACGATCATAAATGCCTTTAATATAGCAATATTTCAATGAAGTTCGACACAAATAAGTTTTATATAAGTACAAATCTTTGTGCCAAATATCATGTCCATAATTGATCAGAGCTCCCATACAAACCCCTCTTCCGGAAATCACTTAACATGCATAAATTCCATACAAATGTTAGTATCTAGTTAATACTTGACACAAATAATTTTATAAGTAGAAAATGCAATTCTAAGTTTTATAAGAATCGGTTCATAATTGACCATAGTTCTCATATAAGATTCACTTCGGGGAGTCATCTTTAAGTACATAAATCCCATATAATTGTTAGTATCAATATAATATAATGCATACGTATGCTTTATAGAAATATGCGTTACAATACTACAAGTAGCGGTTCACAATTGGCCTCAGGTTCCACATGAAATCCCTCCCCGAATTTTGAGGCATATACGCAATGATACGGGTTATAATATGGTCAGGCTCGACCAATAGCTTTGGAACTATTAAGAGAATACAACTTTTCACAAAATTTTAAATTACTTGTTAAAACCGTTAAAGCTGCACTTTTTCCTTAAATCATAATATGGTACATATAAAAATACTTTTGTTGCTTTTGTTCAATAACTTTGGTTTTTTTTATTATTTTTAAATGAGACAACTTGATTGAATTTTGAATAATGACCACATTAGTCCGTCGATTTTAATAATATATAGCCCGTTTTATTTTCTACATATCCTGCTTTAGGGAAAATTGGAAAAAGTCGAATAGGAATTTAGTCGAATACGGCTAAATATCTTCCATTTCCTATTTTTGTAGGTTTTGGTAATTTAACAAAATTTTTTCAGATTTTTGTTTGAGATTTTTATGGTTTATTGTTTTTTCGTGACTTTGTTAATAATTTGCAAATATACTTTTATATATCCTGCCCCACCATAGGAAGGAATGTTGTTTTTAACACCCACCTCAATATACATCAGAATTATTTTCTGAGTCGATTTAACGATGTCCATCCGTCCGTCCAATGCCTTAGATATATCAATATTTGAACGAAATTTGAAACGTGTAAGTTTTTTCTAGATACAAATCTTCATGTCAAATTTCATGACGATATATAATATAATTCATATATAATTTTGGGAATTCAAATATTGCCTCAATGATTCCAAAGTGAAATGAAAGTATACTTTTAGATTAATGAAATCTCCAAAGGGTTTTGATTTTATGACCTCTTTGGATACTTTTGAGCACATTTTCATTATAAAACAGTAAATTTCAATGCATTTATGGGTACTTATTTTCCTATAGAATACAAAGCTTCTCGTAGATATTATGTAAGATTTTTATTAAATGCCTCTCCTTTTTGTAATAAGATCGTTTCCAAAATAAGAGTGGTCACATTATTAAACCGATTTAACTGATGCTCCAAAAGGAAGAGTATGATAGAGTATTCACATAAAAGACACACCCATTTTTGGTAAACAATTAAACAATTCAGAATATATATGAAGTATATTTTGGAAAACACTATGGAATAAAATATACGTTGTATGCCACGCCCATTTTTTAGCCCACTTTCAATAAAAATCAAATTTGGTATATTCTTGATGCTGCTAAGACAATTCACGTAAAATTTGACATAAACAAAAAATAGAAAATATTGTAAGATTGAATCTCCATGGATACCACGCCACTTTCGCCCTCTTTTACGGGTAGTTTTCATTAGAGATGAGATAATTTTAAGACATCATATTAAAATTTTCTGTTCAAATTTCAATGTTTTCATTATGGCAATCATGCATTGATATTAATTTCATGTTTTTTTATTGTTTTGTTGTTGCATTCCATGCACATGCAATAATTTCTTTGTTTGTGTTAGTAAAACAACATTTTTTATACATGTTTTTTTTAACATTTGCTTTAACAACCGTGTTTAAACATCAAAAAAATTAACACTAAAATCAAATTGAATACATTGAATTGATGTACATTTACTACTAACATGATGTTAGTTTTAATATAATATATTTTATTTTAGTTGAGGACCGCGAGTTTTTACACTTTTTTTTCCACTGTCATCAAAGTTTTAATGAATTTTGAAATCTGTTTACTAAAAACCCCTTTTTTAATAAAAGGGATTCTTTTAAAGTTGAGCGTGGCATCCGGTCAGTACTTCTTTCAATGACATTAATAAATACCAAGTTACACTTTAATTGGTTCTGAAGTTTAAACATATGGTCAAGTCAAATTAAACAAACACTATTATGAAAAAATTGGGCGCAAAAAGGGTGTGATGTCCACCAAAAACATTGTATAATAATACTAGTAGTCTATAAAACAACAACATATAATAACAATTGGATTAAATTATTTATATGTTTTTTTATTTGCAATCATAAAAATTCCAAAAAATTTACATTTCAAGAGCCTATAAAACCGAAATTTGAACTAACTGAAAAATCCTTTCGGGGTTTTGGTAGATTACTGGTACACTTTTATTTTGTATTGGAATTAAGCCAATTTTTTCTTCTTGCACTGTGTTATTCGTCTCGAAATTTTATATTATCATATTAATAACATGGATGGCTAACTGGAATACTGTGCTTTCGTTATCAATCTTGTAAGAATCTGAGGGATAATGAGAGCACAAGATTACCATAAAATATTTTCTACCCAGTTTTCTTATCAATCTTGGAACAGTAATTTTATGAAGACTGAGATTACATTGTCTGCTATTATTATTTTAAATTTTGGACTCCTTCGATTACATTTTGCAAAATTGTGCCTGAATTAGAACTGACTATTGGAGTCACAGGTTGGACTTAGTAACAAATTTCTTGATATTTGAAAATTAATAAAGAAGTTCAAAGCCGTCGGTCGGAACTTATAAAGAGCTTTATCCAGTTTTCGATTGTAATAATCTTTCCATTAAACATCAAATTATTAGCAATTGAAAATATGCACCGGACGAAATATTGACAATTTCTTATACAAGCTGTCCAAATCAGTTGATTCCATGCCGTTTATCCAAAGATCGATGCCTACACACTTGCAAAATCAATTTGTCTAAAGCCAATTGATTTTCTTAAATGCCACAACTTTTGATTCGTAAAATGCGATTTAATGCCGTTGGATTTATTTTATAAGATTCCCTTAAGTCATTGGTCTTTGCCAACCAACCAATAAACAATGCATGAGAAGCTGTGGAATATTATTGAACGGGAAATTGCCAACATGAGGGCTGATATGTGTAAAAGAAAATACTGATCGCTGTGTACGTAATCGTGACGATGATAGCTTTCGAGGTTTTTGTATTCTATTGATTTTATAACTCTTGTTGGTAATCTTCAACAAGTTATGATTTTCCTCAGAACAAAGTGATGATTTTTCATCAAAGAATAAAATTTTTAACATTTCTTTTTTGAATACGACTTATTTTTATGCAATAAAACTCTGTTTTTTCAAAACAACCTCTTTACGAAACGAAAGTTTAAAAGAAACTGATCCTTACACTCTACTTGAATTTCTCATAACACAAATTTTTTCGTTTACCTGAGACAAAAAACTTAAAACGATAAATATTTTCCCATAAATCTTTAAAAAGTTTTTGTTTTGTTATTTTTTCTTATTTTACTTAAACTGGAAACGGAAGAGCAAGAATATTTGTATGTCTAATTAAAATAACAATAGAAAAGGATTCCTTAACATCAACAAAAAAAGGACATTTGCATTATCATTAATAAACGATTTAGCATGAAGATGTTTGGTGGATTGTTTCCTTTTTCTTTTTTGCTTCTTAGTTTCTCGTTTTGAACAAAGGAAGGAAATGTATTTTTAATAAACACACACTCTTAGACTTATAAAAAAAGAGAAAAACAGCAAAAGGGTTTTTTGTTGTATTGTCTAGTTTCATCATCAAATGTTAAAAGTGGTATTTTTTTAAACAATTTTGAACATGACATGAAACAGCAGTCAAAGAATAATATTTTTGAATATTTATTTATATAAAAAAGGATGTGACAGGATAAGAAAACAAATGTCCCGTTTAAAAAACATATTTTATTATTATAATTTTTTTTATCGGCTAAAAGAAAAAAAGAGCAGCTTTTAAGAAATGTGTGAGAAAATAAATGCTTATAAAAGGAATTATCCTTTTTTTGGAATATGCAAATTACATATTAAGGAACATTAATAAGGATTTGGTGGTAGAAACTGATTATAAAAGAATTTTTAGTGTTTATAAAACTAACTCTTAATGGCACTTTGTATGTTAGTTATTCCACATCAAATTAGTTGAAACATTTTTAATTTTATTTTCTTTTTAACTTTTTCTTTTTACTAAAAATATTTTAGATTTATAATTTTTTTTTAACTTGCTTTTAGTTAAAATTATATAATTGTTTAAATATTACAAATATCATAGCAGCCCAGCAAAAGTTAAATATATATATATCAGAGCTGTAAATGAATTATTCATTTTTGAATTAATTCGCGAATCATTCATGCACTGAATTAGCAAATTTTGAATTGATTCTTTTAACACAAACAAATTAATTGAATAGAATTTGAGTCAATTCAAATGAATTTGGTAAAAATGAATGCAATTCGTTTTCAATTGAAATGTATTTATAGAATGAATTGCAATTCGTTTCTAATTGAAATGAATTTGTCAAAGTGAATTGCAATTCATTGATTTTGAATTAATTCAAATGAATTAAAAAAAGGACTAGCAATTCATTCCCAACTCATTTGAGTTGAATTGATTGAAATTTGAATTGATTTTCTAATTAAATCTACAGTAAGCATCACTGTCGTTTTGTTATTCAACAAATTCTTTATGTAAACGAGTTTGTCGTTGGGTGGTCGTGGATTACAAAATTTCAAAAATTATTAATTGTTTCTTGAATATTAAATGTGTTTTGTCGTTTAGCGTATTTCAAAATAAATATCAGTTCTTCTTGAAGAAACAAACTCCAAATACCATGTTTTCTTTGATCAGGAGCGGATCCAGTACAAGGGTTTTCATTTTTTTATACTGAATACTTTCATTTTATTAGGAGAAATTTCCATTTTTCATTCCCCTAGATCTGCGCTTGAATTTGATTGATTGAAACTCATTTTTGATTTCATTTATTTGAATTGCAATTCATTGTTTCTATTCATTTAAATGAATTAATTCAACTCTAACGAATTGGAAATTAATTCCAATTGGAACGGAACTGAGACTTTCCGAATCAGCGAAATATCTTGGGGTATTCCTCGATAGTAAGCTGACCTGGAAGAGGAATGTTCAGGAGAGTCTCAAACGTGGCCTTAATGCCTACTACACCTTTAGAAACTCCATAGTTAAGAATTGGGGACTCAAACCAAACGTTGTAAATTGGATCTACACCTCGGTGGTGAGAGCAATTCTTACTTATCGTTGCTCTGTTTGGTGGCAGGTACTGGAACGAAAGAGTAATATGAACCTTTTGTCGAAGGCACAAAGGTGTGCTTCAATTGGCATTGCAGGTGCAATGACAAGTACATCACAAGCGGCTCTGAATGTCATACTTCATCTCTTACCCATTGAGAAGATTGTGAAGGGTATGATAGCAAGGAGTCTGCTGAGACTTAAGGAATTAGCACTATTAGGTTCATCAAGAGCAGGTCACACTCGGGTCATCTACGAGATCAGTTATGGTAAGGTTAATCTGAACTCCACGAGGGCATCAAATTACATGGTCGTTGAATTACACTTTGGGGTAAATCTTGTCATGGTGATACCTGATAGGGAGGTCTGATCTGGCACTGAGAGAGTATTCACAGACGGATCATAGATGGACTTAGGTACTGGTGCGGGAGTCTATATTATGGGCAAGGATCTAAAGGGTTCTTTTAGACTCCCTGATGAGTACAGCGTTTTTCAAGCTGAGATTCTCGGCATCTTGAAGGACGCAGAATTAATCAGGCGGAACGTTGTAAGGTGTACTGAAGTTACTGAAATCCAGGCTAGTTGCTGACTGTAAGAAGTCACTGAGAGAGATGATGTCACTGTAATGTATCTGGTAATGAACTGGCCGATGAATTGACCGATGAACTGGCAAGGCAAGGTGTAGAAAAGAATGTCTCGGGAGGGAAACCACTGTGAAACCACCGCTGAGTTTCTTCTTTGGGAAGATCAATGATTGGATCTTGGTCAGAACCAATTCGACTTGGGAGAGTAGTTTGGACTGTAAGGTGTCGAGGGCGGTATGGCCGGAACTCGACAGGACAGGCACAGACACTCTTCTGGGCTTGAGTATGAGGAGCTTAAGGATCTTGATAGGGACCATAACGGGTCACTGATAGGGAAGATGAGGTCTAGATAGGGCGCTAGCAATTCCGACGTCGATGAGACCGAGCCTATTGAGCACATTATGTGCCACTGTCCACGATTGCAGCATCATAGGATGAAATGGCTGGGCAGCCAATTTCTCGACGGGCTAAGTGACGTTCGGGGTCTGGAGCTTGTCGACGTCATAGGCTTCGCCATGGGAATAGACTAAATAAGGGAGAGTCAGGGGTACATCCTTAGATAGATTGTCAACATTGCTAATCCTCTTCTATAATTCTTGTTGCCTTTTTTTTCCTTCTTATTCCTATTTCCTCTACTCTATATTCTATAGTTTTTCAAATGAAGGGACTCACAATGGACCGAGATCAGTCTCTGGGTGGAGATGTAGTACATTTGGTATCACGTCAACCTATTCTATCTATCTATCTAATTGCAATTCGCTTTAACAAATTAATTTTAATTGGAAATGAATTGCAATTCATTTTACAGATTCATTTGAATTGAAAACGAGTTGCAACTTATTCTACAAATTTATTTGGATTGGAATGCTTAATTCATGCTTAATTCTTATGAATTGCTTCAAATTTCATTCAAACCTTTTTTGTTGTGAAAAGAATTAATTCAAAATTTAGCTAATTCGTAAAGAATTAAAATCAAAAAAAGAATGATTCATTTACAGCTCTGACATATATATGTATGTATAATATGCCATGAAAAGTAACACATGCAAAAATATCCACTTACAAACGGCTAAAATATTTAATCGATTTAATCGACATATAGCAAAAATCATGCAATTGCATATTTTCGCTTTCCTTGGTCATCAGTTTTTTCGAATACGTTTTTCAAAAATCTAAAATTTTTAAAAATTTTTTTTAAAAAATTTAAATGTGATGTTCACATTATATCATTTATCGAGTGAAAATAAAATCTGTAATTTTTGCATTACACTGGTCGGCAAAAAAAATGCTCTGTTAAAGACGAATAATTTAACTTGATTGTTTTCGATGTGCTAAACACGAATCTGCTTTCAGTATTTATCCATCAGGTCTGGATTTTTCTTTATAGATGTGTCTAATATTTCTCCCATAATAAGGCCATTACACAAATATATTTCACCAAAACTCAAGAACGGTGTGCACAATTTATATAAGTGATACACTAAAAGATGCGGACTAAGAAGCCCGCCAAATATCATTTCTACAGGTTAAATATTTTCAGTTATTTAGAAATTAGTGCTCGAAAGAAATTTTTTCTTTCAGAATTTAAGTTTTTTTTTCTTAAAATTTCTTTTAAAAAATGAAAACGCCAAAAATGTTTCTGTTTTTTATCTTTAATGCAAATCTGGTAATACTATGAATAAAATACGTCATATATTTATAGTTAAGTGAAAAAAATGATAGCAGATACTTACTTATCATATCAAATTCCATCCAATTACCTATTTTGTTTAAATAAATTTTTTTTTTGCCCACCAGTGTGTCTCTGCTTAATTGTAGATATACATATCACTCAATTGTAAATTAAATCAAGATTTGAACATCAATTTTGTTTACCAAGTTTATGATAAAGGTTTAAAACTGTATATTTTTTCCGGTTTCATTTCTTAAAAAAATTTTCAGGAAGAAAATTCTTAAATTTTGCATGAAAAATAGTTTTTTTTCGACACTAATTTCTGAATAACTCTGAAGATGTTGGGCAGATAAAAAATAATGTTTAGGTGGCTTAAAGATACTTTTAGTTTACATCTTTTGGTATTTCAATTGTCTAAATCGAACAACCCGTTCTTGTGTATTCGGAGGAGATATTAGACATGCACATAAAAAAATCACGACTAGTCCGCATATTATTATTATTATTATTATTATTATTATTATTTTATTGTGTTTTTTTAAGGAGTACGATTTTTTTTTTGCCCACCAGTGTTACTCCAATATCAGAAATTAAATTCTAGTAGCTTTTTTTTGTCAAATAAAGACTTTTAATATTAATTTCGTTTTCATAAATTTATATTCCGACTAAATTCTCCATCATTTTAGCCTTCGAATGAAAGACAGACATCGAAAATAAATTAAAAACTTACCTTCATTATTAAATATTACAAACAATGATAAATAAAACAATTCTCAACACCTTTATTGTTTTTTGCGAATAAACATGTTTTTAACACAAATAAATCAAAAAGGAAAATATTTACTTAATTTACATAAATTTTACATTAAAATAAAAAACTAAACACTTAAAAAAGAAAAACTCCAACAATCTAGGCAAACATATAATCATTTATTGTTTTTGAAAAAAATCCTGTCAAGGACTAACAAAGTAGTCAATATATTCCCTAATCAAATTAGCAACAGTTGGGCAAAAGTTATTTTACATATACTCTTTTATAAACTCATTTATACATAAAGATATGTATGTAAATAATTGTATTTGTTATGTAAATTTAATAAACACTTTCACTTTTATTTAAATATATTAGTGTTTTTTTTCCTCGTTCTCTCTCTGTTAAAATATTTAAACAATTTGCATAAAGAGTTACAAAAATTTGCATACACGAAGTTATTTTTTTTTTTATATTTCTATTGCAACATGAATGTTTTCATTATAAATTTTATCGCATTTACATTAAATCCATTATCCTTTTTCGCACAGTATTTTGTGTATTGTATGTATTGTTTTGTGATGTGGCAACCACACACTGTGGCTGACTTTTATTGCAAAAGTTTCATATGAATGTGTGATAATGAAAGTGTGAATTTTCCTTTTGTGTGTTTTTCTTTTTTGTTATCAGATTTTTGTTATTTCCTCTTTATTTTGGCAAATCAGGGTGTTGTTATTTCATTATTGCAAATAAAGTTGAAAATAAAGGTGTTGATATTTTGTAACATTTTGGATTTTAATTTTTGTTTGTAAAAAGTTAAGATTTCCCTATTGTTGAATAACAATTGAAAACAATAGTTAGTTTATTATAAATGAAATAATTTATGTAAATGATATAATCTGGGTTGAATTTAGTACTTAGAATAGACTTTCAGATTTGTTTCATCATATAGAACATAGTTAATTGTAGTCGGGGAAATCTTTCGCAAGTGGCTATTGGAACCCTAGTGTTTAAATTTTTAGGAAATTTTCATGCTGATTTTTAATAACATGTTGACAATTCATTGCAGCCATTTTTTCTCTTCATATTATATATAAATTTACATACATTTTTGCCATTATTTAATACTCCTGTACTCGTTCTACAATGTACATGTGTTCTAAAGTATTTTTTTTTTCTATTTTAATGCTATTTTTTAAACGCCATTTAATGTGTTGCTTGGTGCTAAAAGCATTTTTATATCATTTCGTCTCTTGAGCCATTGCTGCTGCTATGTAGCTTCACGAAAATTGTGAAAAATTAAGAAAATGCTGTTGTTTCTGTTTTTGATTGTCTTCAATTGCAGATGGCTTCGAGGGCGTTTTGTTTAAATAACGACTTGTCTTACGACAGTTTAATATTATTATTTTTTTCCTTCAACTTACGTCTTCTTCGTTTTTTTTTTTGCCATGAAATTATAAAGAATAAAAATTGTATTTTTAATGTTTGAAGAGTGAGGGGAAAACAGCGAAAACAGACCATTTGCGGAATCACTCAGACTTATTTTATGTGTGGATAAAAATTTATGATGCCAGACTAAGAAATAAATGGATTTTATATTAAAATTGAAACGTTGCACGTTGGGATAAAATGTGTCAAAATTGGCGACTAATTGAATTTGAAAATTAACTTTTAGTGAAAAAATGGATACCGAATAAAAATAGACATAATTATGTATCAATAGCAAAAAAAAAACCATTGGTCCAGGATGAGTTGTTTTTTGTACTGAGCTGTCAAAATTTATTGTTTTTTAAATAGAGTAATTCCATTTTAAATTTAAAAATTTTGACCATTGTTTAGGTTGTAAGGTCTCAAATAAGTTATCAGAACCCCTTGTGTAGGGTAACATATAATAGGTCTTGATCGTCTATAATTTTTTTGTTTTAAAATATGAGACACAGTTTTAATTCGATCATTTAAATACAATATCTTTTCGATAATCTGGTCTGCATTTATCCACTCAATACATATTCTAGAATACAGATTGATTACAAGTCTGTAATTTAATATATTGAATATATTATATATTGAATATATTATATTTTATATCGGGGGCCTATATTCAAAACTCTCTATCTCGCAAAACACAACTTTTCAGGATAGTAAAAAACTGTTTATTTTTCTTATTTTGCAAGTATTTAAAAAATTTCTTTTACAATATTTTTTAAAATCACGACTAAATCTTACATATAATTTCTTTTTAATATTTTACAGTATTGGCAATTTTAAAGAGATATAGAGGGCTTTGCATTGTAAAAAATAAATTTCATTTTTTATTATTTTATATAGCTCCCATACAAAATCCTCCCGAAATACGGACTTAAGTACTTTTCCATATGGATAGATGTGGATATTAAGAAAAAATTAAATTTTCAAATATTTTACGTACACAATATTCTTATTGCAAAATATGAAAATGATTGGTCCTACAGCCCATATATTACCACATTTCAGTTATAGATTTCTTAAATATGTGAATGCAAATTAAAAAGTAAAATTTTTCAAATAAATTATTTATTTTAATAACTATAAATGAAATTTAAATAAAAATGTTATTTTCTCAGGAAAAATTTCTGAACTTGTGCTTAAATCATTAGTTCTAGACCTGGTGTGATCAGAACCACTTTAGATTCCTTAATAATGTGCTTAGAACCAGTGGCCAGAACCATTGCATTGCAGTAAAAACGTATTGAGATTCTAAATTTGTTTTAAAGGATGTTTTTGAGAACTAGTTGTTTAAAACTGGTTCTATATTACTTCGATACGAGTTATCTAAGCAAATTACTGGTTTCCAAATGACTTCCTCTAACTATTTATAAAACTTAAAAAAATAAATAAATAAATAGAGAAAACGGACAAAGAACTTCAATTTATTGATTCAAATGAAAAATAAAATCAGGGAAAAATCGTTTCCAGACGCTTTTATAGAATAAGTTCCGAGTGTAACAATTCCAAGCAAAAATCATTGATTAAAGAACTAATTCTGGAACCGTCCCATAGAATGGATACCGGCTAGGTAAAACTTCCACAGAATTTGTTCTGAGGGTGACAATTTCGAACAAAAATCATTGGTCATAACACGAATTTATAACAAGTACAGGCTATTTTCATGCATTCGGGAACTAGTTGTAGAACTAATACATCATTTTCTGAGTTATTTCAACATTTCGACTGACTCCTTTGTACATTTCTCACACAAGTGGGAAATAATAAAAATATATTTTTTTTTCATCTAAATTTATTTATTGAATCTTCACAAAATTAAGTGAACTAACAATAAGTATTCAAATTTTAACTCTAAATCTTAATTTATATTAAGTCCAACCACAGTCGGACGAAAAAACTATATGTAATCAAAGGGTTTAGCTGAGGTGGAGGTCTGTTGTGTTCCTTCTTCTTATGTTTCGAGTAAGTGGATTAGGATGTACTTCAAGCTTCCTCAAATACGATACTGCATGTATTCTTATTTGACCTTTGACAAGAGGAACATTAAGGTCCTTGTGAATGTTCTCATTTTTCATATACCAGAGAGCTGCAGTTATCATTCGTAGTATTTTATTTTGGAGTCTTTGAATTTTAACAACATCTGAAGCTGAGACCGTGTCCCATAGTTGGATACCATAGCACCATATTGGCTTTATAATTGAGTTATAGATTAAATTTTCAATTTCTATCAATAAGCCAGTTAATTTGAAGAGATTTTAACTTCATTTGAGTTAATTTTGTATATATATGTGATTTCCACGTATGCCGTCAATCTAGATGCATACCAAGATAATTTACTTCCGTTTTTTAGGGTATAATCAAATTATTTAGCAGGATTGGGGGGCACGAATCTCTTCGCAACGTGAAGGTAATATGTGTGAATTTCTGTTTATTCACTTTTATTCTCCATTGCTTTAATCATTTTTCTAGATAGAGTATATGATCTTGCAAGAGTTTATATACTTTTTGGAGGTTTTCATGAACGCCTATAATAGCTGTGTCATCTGCAAATGTTGATATATGAGTTCAACTGTAGTGAGCTTATAAAGTCTCCCTCTTGAAGAACAAACTTTCGATGAGTTAAATAGCTTTCCACCAGCTTATGCGTATTTGCGGGTAAATATTGTTTAATTTTAAATAATAATTCTTCGTGTCATACTTTATCGAAGGCTTGAAAAATGTCAATGAAGAGAGTAGAACAATATTTCTCTTCTTCAAACGTCTTAGATATAATAGTTATAAGTCTGTGAGTTTGTTCTATGGTGTTATGTTTTTCTCTAAAACCAAATTGATGTGTTGGAATACAATCGAACGATTCACTATTGGTTTCAACTTTTTCAATAAAAGCTTCTCAAACAGCTTTGATATATTAGACAACAGGCTAATAGGCCTATACGATCCTACTTTAGTGTGATTTTTTCCGGACTTAGGTATCATTGTAACTAATGAGACCTTCCATTTTGGTGAATAATATTCAAGGCGTATTATTAAAAAAAAAATAATAATAATAAAAATAAAAAGTATTATTCTTATTGCTCCAAAGGCACCTTGAAACTGATTTTGTCAATACCATGTACTTTTTGAAGTTTAAATCAACAATAGCCTTGTCAATCTCTCGACTCTCAAAACAAAGTGGTTCAATTACGAAATTTTTTATATTAATTCATTTTTTGTTTGACTTTGCTCCAATCACCAAAATTATTATATTACTAACTGAAAATAATTGAATTTTGCTTAAATTTCAATTAACTGTATTAATCAAATTACTGAATAATGATTGAATATTTCCTTAAAATTAACTAAATTTTTTATTATTCAAATCCTAGAGTTAATTTTATACTTCCCTCAATAAAAACTCGCAAATTTCAATATGCATTCGTTATTATGTATTTAGTTTTTAAAAATAATTAAATAATACAATGTCAGTAAAAAAATATTAAAACTCTAAATTTGTTGAGGAAATCGAAAAATGGCATAGAGTTTTATCTTGGTGTCTTATATTAATAACATATCAAAATCATTGGAAAACACACATAAAACAGATTTTTGTGACTTTTAAACACAATAATATCACATAGCTCACAAGTGTTCATCCTAAAAGACTTAAAAGTTGGTATAATGCTCGAATACGAAACTATATGTCAAATTTAATATTATACGCTTATTTGACAAGATCACAAAGAAAATTGTTTACAATAATACTTCATATGTAGGGTATAATGTAATGAAATTATTTAATAAATTTGACTGTAATGTTTATAAAAGTTAATGGATGTAATACTTACGTGAGTTTACTTAAAAATACATATATAAAAAATATGCATATTTTTATGTATAGTTATGTACTTAATTCTGGTCATCTTGGCGGTACTTTTCAACAAAAATTTTCAAAATTACACTTAGATAATCATATCAACCCAGGACGAGATACCAATAAAAATATTAAAAAATATGACAGCTTGTCTAAACAATTCCTCAAAAGCAATCAATATCAATTCAAAAATTTACATTTTATACAAAAATAATTTTCTTTAGAATTTTTTCAAAAACAAACTTGCTTCCTGATATTTAATATAACCCCCGGTATTAACGACACAGACAACTACAAAAGCATTACAAAGATTAGTTATTCCTTCAAATCTTCAAAACACGTACTTACCAGAACACTATGTAGAATTTTACATGTCTAAGGAAATCTTTATAATTTGTATATCGTATTAGTGTTTTTAAAAGAAAGAAAATGACCAAACCATTGAAAATTTTTGAAAGTTTACTTAAAATATTTTAATTCCATTTTTTTGTAGAATTTTTTTTTTTTTTAATATTTTATTAAGAGCTGTCGATTTTTTGCAAAAAAAAAAAAAAATTAAACCAATTAGAAAGTTAATTACATTAATTAATGATATAATTAAATTGAAATATAAAATTAATTAAATATTTTATTAAAAAATTTTATGAAATATTTTTTCTGCCTGAGACACATTATTGGTCGAGGAAATTTTTAACAGATTTTTTTAAACCGAATTTTATATACTTTCTGTTTACTGATAGATAATTACATAATTAAATGTTGATGACGATTTTGCTATAATAAAATGCAAAAATTAGTATTTAATATATAGATTTTTGAAAAAAATTAAAAAAAAAGCAAAATTTGCCCATACAAATGTATTTCCAAGTTTAAGATCCGATTCAGATCGGTTTCGCGATAACCAAATACTTGCAAAAAATTTTTTAACCAAAGAACAAAAGTACAAAAAATTAAAATCAAAATTATATATATATATATATATATATATATATATATATATATATATTCTTTTATATATATTCTTTTTTTAAATAATTGTCTTCAGAAATCTTGCATTTTTACAAATATGTAGAAATATCTAAAAAGGATGCAACATGAGTACTTTTTTTAATATTCATATCTAATATAGATAATATAGATCTGGTTCATCAAATACGAAAAATGACCCAAATTTTGAACTTTATTAAAAAAAAAAAAATATTTAAGAATATTGACATACAACATCCAGAAATAAGAATCTACCTTTTGGATAAGAAAATATTTAAGTTTGACGGCTCTTTCATAAAAGTTTCATTTTCAGAAAGCTTAAATGAAAACAAAACAACAAAATTTAAATTTTTTCACTACACACGAAAACTGAAATACTTGACAAAATTAACAGCTCTCTACAAATATTCTAATTTAAAAATTTAACTAAAAGTTTTACCTTATATTTTTCAATGGACACAGTTTTTTATTTCACATCAAAATTTAATTAATATATTCAAATAAAGATAAAATAAAAGAAATTGTAAAAATAAAATTCAAGTAAGGTTTTTGTCTCTTTTAAATTTTTAATTCGTTCAAATTGATTGATTTAATAAATGTTTTGAATGGAAAATGTTTTCTGTTTTACATATTTTACAATTATTAGTAATTGATATAATTATTTTGGTGAGAGGTGTAAATTCAGACAATTTTTAATTGAGTGAATTATTTTGGTAATTAGTGACTTTTTTCTGTGACACTAAACATTATTATAAACACTTAATTTTTAGATTTCAATTAGTCGCCACTTTAGTGCCATTTAAAACCATAATTGGCGGATTGAGTTGGGTCATTCGAATGTACCGTCCGGTATAAATAATTATTTACTCACGATATTAGAAACGAAAAGGTGATAATGAATTCTAAAAAAATATTTATAATTTTTAGCTTTCTTGTTATGATACAATAATGAGTGTATATACTGGTGCAAATTAATATAAACGCATTTTAAATTTTTGTTTTTCTTTGAGGTATATTCGTTTCTCTTAACCAAAAAACAATGTTGTGTTATTACAGTAACTAGCTATATAACATTACTTTTTTGTCCAAAAAGTTATTGCAAAAAAATATTAAAAAATTTTGACAGTTTTAGTTATTTGTTGCACTAAAGGTAAGTTTCTGATGACAACATCTCTGTTTACAGGAAATATTTTTGTTTTAATTTAAAAATTTCATCAGTTTAAAGGATGCTCAAGGGACCAGAAAAAAATACAAATTCAATTTTTTCGTGATCAAGATTCTAACAGAGAAAATGGACGAAAAATTAATTAATTCGGAAGGATTTATTCGATGCTTCGAGGGCAGAAATGCGGAATGCGGAAACCAACAAAGGGTAATCAAAAATTAACAAACCCTCAATAAATTAAATGCTACACAAATAAAAAATAAAAAAGACCTTTCTGTAGCTTCCAAACATATTACATACTTTTTTTAACAGATGGTAACATAAAATGGGAGAAACCAAAATGTAACCCAATGTTAAAACAGCATCATAAAGAGATTCGATTTGGGTGATCCCGATTCATATTCTTATTATTGGCATGATTTGAGGTCGAACGAAATTCGTATGCCGAAACGCAATTTCGGTGGAGACAGTATTATGGTTTGGGCAGCCTTTTCTATTGCAGGAAAATCGAAAATATGTTTTGTTTTAACTAAATTGAGCAGTGCAATTTATAAGGAACCATTGGAAGATGTTCTTATCTTATTTGTGAATGAAAAAATGGATAAAATTGCATATTCCAATAGGATAACGCTGCAATTCATTTCTTGAACCAATCTAAATCGTGGTTTAATGAACATAGTATTTCAATATTGAACAGACAGACTTGCAATCCGGATTAAAATCCAATGGAAAATCTGTGGGGTACGTGGCCTGTAAAGTTTACACAAGAAATGCATAGAATGAAACCATAATGACAATATCGGAGTTACAACTAAAAATTAAGCAAGTCTGGGAAGAAATTGTCAGTAATTTTCTTCAAAAATTAGTCGAATCAACATAGGTTCGTAAACACATTATTAATAATGGTAGATTGGTTCATTAGTTTAGGTGTGTATATAGGAAAATGCCATAAAAATTGAAACAAATATTAATGTATATTTTAAGTTTTGTTGCTAATAATTTTTTAAGTGCAGTCAATAAATAATTTAAAGAATTAATTTGTAGCACCTTAATTATTTTTTAGTCCCATTTTTGGAAAGTTGATTAAAAAAATTTATGTGCATTTAAAGGAATATGCACCAGTGTAGATGGATGAAACTCGCAGGAGATAAGAGCTAACCGAACGAGACAGAATCCAGAAAAACCCAAAAAGGTAAGTGTGACATGGAAATTTGTATATTTATATAAAAAGTGAAAATATAGTAAAATAAATAATAAAATTAAAATGAAAATATTTTTTTTTTTTTAATTTACATTTGATTCAGTTAGTGATGAAACACAACCAACGACGGAAACTGCTGTACAAATATATTTGTACAAATATACAAATTTGACTTTTCATTGTCACTGAACGGCAAAACCGTCCCATTGCCAGCATTTTTGTGTTTAATTAAATTATGTATATATTTTTTTATTAATCAACTTTTTAGTTCATTTAACCAGCAAATAGTTTGAAGTGTTTAATTGGACAATTTCTTTGTTTTTAAATTTTTTTACGATAATTATTTAGTAACTGATGAGGGGTAAACATTTTTATTAAAATGTAATATTGTATATTTTAGTTACCTTTCTGATGAAAACTCCTGCGATACAGTTTAAAATCGTTGAAATATTATAAATCCGGCATCACTTTTTAAATTATATTTGTTTTTATAGCGTTTTTTAAATGATACCGTTAATGACGTTGGTATTTTTGTATGAATCGGGCTCAAAACCGAAAAAACAGGACAACTACTTTAACACATACAATACACATATATTTAGCAGCGTGTTTGAGTATTTAATATTTGGGGGGTTGTATAGATAAATGTGGGTTGATTTCTTTCTGGTTTTAAAGCAATAAATTTCCTCGTTACCATGTTTATGTTTAATATTCTTTTCCCTTAGATCTTAGTTTTCATCCGTTTTGTTTTTTTGTTTTTGTTAGTCATAATTTTCCTTATTGTACAATTAACTGATGAAAAATAGAAGGTGGAGATGATGATAATTCTGTTGTTGATGATTATGTCCATGTTCGACCATGTTGGTGTAGTTGTGTGTGAGTGTGAGGAGTTTTTTGTCCTGGACATTTTACTGTAATTAGATGTAACGGATATTGTAATTGGTGTTAAATTGCTTGGTGACTACATGTTAATACTTGTGGGCTTCGAAATAAAAAAAAATAAAACATTTGCTTCTTCTGTTCTTGTTCTCTTTATTATTATTGTTGTTTTATTATTTGATTTTCATAATTGTTTTTCTTGTAGATTTTCCCAAAATACTTTTGCTGGAAGTGTTTGTAAGTACATATTTTCTTTTTATATTTTCATTTCATACTTTGTTTTTTTTAAGGTTTCTGTTTGATTTTCACTAACTGCCAGTAATAATTATATTAATTTAGTGTAATAATTGTTTATTTACAACACGAATTATATTTATAAATATGTATTTTTTGTTATAACGAAAAGAATGAAAAAATAAATTAAAAAAAAAATTTGTTTTAAAGGACCTGGAAGTAAACTAGCAGGAAATATGTTTTGTAGATATTAAAATTAAATTAATGGATTGCTTTAAATTAATTGAAGTTTTTGTAAACATATTTTTACTTAAATCTTTAAAAAGGTTAACGCCCCACAGTGTCACATTTGGCAGTTTTGGAGATATTGGACTGAAACTTTTTACAAGAACGTAAACATTCCCTCTAAAAATGGGCAGATAGAATCACTGCCAGTCCATTATAAATTTTATTAAAATAAAAATTACTCTAAAGGTAGGCGTGGCATCAGCTAATCGCACCAATCTTAGTGTAATATTTGCATGACAATTTTTAAATAATTTTAGCAATTTTTTAAATAATTTTTAACAAATTGCTAATATTAGGTACAGCATATTTTTTTTTCTAATATTTAAAAAAATCACAGAAAGTCGCAGCTAATGTTCTTAAATATAATTTTATGGATGTTGCTTTATATACCAATCGTATATTTAAATTGGAACTCGTTGGAATTTTTTAGTATAGTTAGTTATATTAAGAGACCATAAGTGTTATAAGTTAAAAAATAATAAATTATGTTTTAATTGTTACTTTTAATTTTTTTTTTTTATTTTTTGAAAAATAAAAATTTTGTAACAATGAGTTTTATGTTTTCAAATGAGAATAAAAAATTTTTTTAAGATTATTATTTTTGTTTTTAAACAATCAGGTTATGTTATGAAATTCGATAAAAAGTAAATAGGCTTTTAAAATCGATCAGATTGTGATGATTTTCGATCGATTTCATTTTTCAATTTTTGTTTCCCTTCCAGGTGTTTCTTGTCAAATCGCAACAAATTTATTTCAATTTTTTTTTTTACATATTATAAATGAAAACATATTTAAATAAAATAGTAAAAAAATAAAAAAATAAATATGTAAATTAATTTGAAAGAAAAGACAACTATTGCCAGTGATGCCAACTGGTGCACAGAAATTATTGCAGAAAGTACCAAAAAGGGCTAAATTAAAAACAAAACGGTTTTGTGGTACAATCAAGACATGTTTTGGGAAAAAGTGCAAAAATGGGGCTTAAATTAAAACTACGTCTCAAAATATTTATAGCAAACTGGTAAATTAAATTACTGGTTAAAGAGTTTTTGCTGTTATGAACCTAGAGCCAAAAATTTTCAGTTCTTTCAACGATTTGCAACTTAAACAATTTATTTACTTAGATAATTTTCAAAAAATTAGGTTTCCTAACTATTTGTTAAGATCTCTTAAAAAATTGGGACTAGGCTATTTATACTGTTCGAAAAAATATTTTCAGAACTAAATGTAAACATTAATTATTAAAATTGTTAAAAAAAATAAATAAATTACAAAATTCAATATTACGCCATTATAAAAAAAAAAAACTTAGCCAAACTAACAGCGATCGTAATATGCAATAAATGGAAAAAAGTAATGAGTAGATTTGCGCGTTTTTTATTTTCGAGTAAAAAATATTTTTCGCGTTTTCGACAACTAAAAATGGTCTAAATCTAGGCCGAAAAGGGTTAACTCTGAATCTTGCTTCCGACCAGTACACAGGAGAATCAGTGAGCTCATAAATATAAGGGATACTTTGTTAAGGGATAACTCCATGGTACTTTCGACAATTGATGCCGTAATTATTAAAATTTAAAAATGAATACCAAACCCTTTACGGATGAAGTTATCCCTTATGATATATTAAATACTGGACTCTTTTTTTCTTAAGTTCACTTAGACGACATTGTAAAGCCGTTTTGTAAATTTTAGAGTAATAATAAACTGTTTTCTCTTTTACACATCCTGAAACTTAAAAATTTTAATTTGTAAAACCATATGCGACTTTACAATATAAATAGAGAGATCTCATGTTTTTAAAAAATCGTTGCGAAACGACGAAAATATTAAAATAGGTACGACTTTTCAGGGATAAACTACGGCCGGTACGATAGATCATCGCTTTACCATAAGTACAAAACACTTGTATATATGCATATTAAAAATTTAAATAATAGGATTTACAGAACCCTTATATTTTTCTTTAGTTCCATACCAATCTGAATTAGTTTTTGTTATATATGTACTTTTTTCCGCTAAGCATATAGCTTTTGTGTTTTAATGAAATCTTTAATGCGACGAATTCTTAACAATACTTTTGCAACAGTTTTAAACAAATCTGATTTTAAAACGAATAACAAACATTTTTCATCTTGAAAACGATAAAATCATGTTAGTCTGAGTTCACACAAGGCAATTTTTCTTGTTGAAATTCTGATTTCTTCTGAGGAAGCGCTAAGGGAATATGAAAGGGTACAAACTTGCCTATACTTCGAAATTCGTTTTGTTATTCATTTTCGTACTTTAAAACAAAAACAAATCCAGACAATTAAAACAAGAATTGTTGAAGTAAAATTTTGTGTGTGAACGTAAATGCAAGTTTAAAAATAAAAATAGAAAAATTTCAGAAAGAAAAATTGTTGTGTGTGAACTCAGTCCTAATTTTGTTTTTCATCATGACTTAATTTATTGTGGTTTTCATAGAACAAAATTGAAAATGAAATTTAGTTCGTATGTATGTGCATCACAACTTTTTTAATTTTTAAATCATTTTTGATTCGAAATTGATTTTCATCACATACTTATATGATGTACATCATGTATTCAAATATGTATTGAAATGTATAGCAAATGGATGTTTTATTAATATGTAGGGGAGGTTTTTTAATCAACTTCGACTATTACACGATTTCTGCAATATTTTGATAAGATTTGACATACGATGTCTTTGGATAAAGCATAGATGATATGGAAGTTAATTTGAAATGAAGGATTTAGTTCTGAGTTAAAAATGTCCTTGATGTCTTCCCTTTTACGTATATTGCCATATAAAATATTATATTAAACTTCTTTTACTTCCAATATTCCTTGAAAATCTCTTTCTTGCTGAAATTCTGCAAATTATTTATATTACTTGTAGCAGTGAAAACATCGATACAATTTTCTATGGGAATACATATGCGTTTCGCAATACTAATTTGAAAGTACCCGGAAAGTCATTACTTTTCATTACAAAGTTTAGACCTTTTATTCATTGATAACAAATTAGTAATTCACACCAGTGTTGCCAGGAGATGAGACAAAAAGAGGCTAAATTGAACTTTAAAAAAGGCTAAATGCCATAAAAAATAAAGCCGGAAAAAATAAACATTTCATTTTTATTCTAAATCTTATATTTTATCATTTTCAGGTGAAAATTATTTTCATTTTTTGTGCGAATAAATACACAAAAATATTTAATGGATGATTTTGTAAAAATAAAATCAGTAATGGATAATATGAAATTATTTTCTTTCTTGTTGAAATGCGTTTTTAAGGCAATTTTAAGAATCAAAAAAGTCTAGAAGCTAAAACGAAAATTTCGAGGCTAAAAGCAAAATAAAAAGGCTAGATTTAGCTTTAAATATGCTAAACTGGCAACACTGTTACTGAGATATATGGAATTAAAGTTAGCATACTTCTTCACAAAAATTTTAAATAAAATTAAAATATTATTATTTAAAAATCAATAATTCGCGCTATAGATACTTTATAATATTCGAAGAAGTTTTTCCATAATATATGATATGTTTACTGGAAAATGCAAAAAAAAAATACTTCAATTAATAAGCTTTTATTTTCTTATATTTGTAGTTCTAATTAGGATAAATGTGACACTGTTCATTCGTTTGTTTGTTTTTTTTTTTTTTATTATAATTCGCTCAAACCAAAAAAGTTGTCTAAACTTTTACACCAAACAAGAATAATTAATATCATAAGAAGATAAAAACTCTAAGAAAGAGTTTTTTCCTTTTAAATCATTTTGACTTTTTTTCTCGACTTTTAAAAAACCATCATCATCATCTTTCACCTGGAGTTTTTCGACGTGACTATTTAAAATTCATAACATGTTCATTCGCTCAATTTCCTTTGATTTACAAAGTAATTACCAAATGAAAAACATGGTCAAATTGTTAAATAGAAGTAGAAGGCGAACTCAAAAAAAAAAAAAAAAAAAACAGATGAGGATAAAATAATGCTAGGAATGTTCAATTTTATATTCGATTCTTTTCCTTAGTTTTCTAAACAAATAATTAGTAAAAGAAGTATAGAAAAATGTTGGGATACACTCCCAGGATAAACAGTAATAGCAGAATGGTTTAATTTGGTATTATATTATTATATAAATGACTTGGTATGTCAAAGGAAATGTGTGTTTTCGGTAGCATAATTTTTTCTGCAACTTATAATTGAATATATGAAGCCAAAATTTTCCAATTCAGATTTTCTTGGCACAACATTTAAAGGGTAGACCAACAAATTTGTTTCCGAAATAAAAGGAATGAAATATAATTTCTTACGACATTAAACAAGTTAGCAATCGTAAATTGCTTTGTTGTCTCCGCAGAGTTTGTGGAATACAAACTGACACCAGCAGAATGGAATACGCATTTTCTGTGCTACTACTTCAAAATATTTGGAATCGGTTAAAAATTACTGTGGTAAAGTCGCTCAAAAGTGGATTTTTTTTAAACAAAAAAAAAAAAAAAAAAAAAAGAAAATATTTAAATTTTCCCGGGAAAACGGGAAATTAAATGTTGTCGTAGTTTTAAAATTCTTTGGCAAACCTTTTGCTATTTTTAACACCTTATATGAATAAAAGATTGATGCTACTCTAAACATGGTATCTTACAGGTTTAACGTATATAATAGAACTAGAACTTTATCTGAGAGGAATGTTAATGTTGCATGAATTAGATTTGTATACCCTACACCACCACAAGTGGTTGGGGTATTATATATTTGTGCTGATATTTGTAACGCATAGAAGAAGTTATCCGACACCCATTTTAAGGTATACCAATCGACTCAGATATAACGATGTCCGTCCGTACATCTGGCTGGACGGCTGACTGGCTGTCCACGTAAACCTTGCACAAATGGGACTTTTAGGATACAAGGACGAAGCCTATGTAAATTGGTTGTGATCGGCCCATTATTTCACCTAGCCTCTGTACAAATTTCCCCCCGGAATAGAGTTTAAACACTCACAAATGCCTTAAAAATAAAAATATTTTAATGAAATTCGGTGCAAAGAAGTTCTGTACAAGTATCAATATTTGTACTAAATTTTATAACGATCGGTTCACAATTGACCACAGTTCCCATATAAGCCCCTTATAGTCGGTCTTGACTTAGTACATCTTATCTTTCTCCCTCGTTTTCTTATAGGTAAGGTTTTAAAAAATTCCAGGGAATTCCCGGGAAAAATATTTTTTCGTTCCCGTTTCCAGGGAAAATAAATATTGCAGGAAACCCCAAACCCTAATTTCAGGTAAGCGTTTCAAACAATCTATCAATATAATTCAATGAAATTTGGCTGCCCCTGCTGTAGATTTATGCATATCTAAAACCCCTATAGACCTATCATACGTTTTAGCAACCCATTGTAAAACCTAAAATGTTCTTTTCCAAATGCCTTTTGAATTTTGAAAATATCTGCATTACTTCAAATGTTATGATTTTTCCAATTAAAATAGTCAAAATGTGCCACTGTGCACAATTATTAGTAAACTTACGTCAAGTCACAAGACTCCTCTGAATTTTTGACATCATGCATTTACTAAGTTGGATCATAAACAGATAATAAGTTGTAAAATCTAGAGTACAATATCGCGATTAAAGATTTAATAGTTACGCGACAATATAAATACTGCTGTTAAGGGCATTCATTCCAGTTGGAATACTGTAAATCTCCTTTACTTCTAACATCAATCTTTTCATTTCCTTAAAACTCAATAAAAAGAACTTGACAATAAATGCTACACATAAAAACCTGTATAAGATATTTCTACGGGTCAAATATGGAACCCTTTTGTATCTTGCTCTTTATGGTACCATCAAACAGACACATTTTTCAAAAAATATAAATTATATAAAAAATATAAATTTTTTTTTCGAAAAGGAAATATCTTCCAATATTTGGTTTGAAATTTTATAACAAATGTCAAATTTGTATTTGTTATTTCGAAAATATTTATAACCAATTAAAAAATAATTGATGCAATTATTCTTTTAATTAAATTTTAATACCAAATCAAAAAACAGTCAATAATTTATTCTGTGTATCGAACTTTTTTTCATGACATATATACTAACTAATGTGACCATTTTTGGATCGAAGCTTGAAATTGCGTTTTTTTTTTTACAAATTTGTAGTCAAAACTCGAAACACTTTCTTGGACTAAATTTACGAGACCCGAAAATTTTCTATCTTTGGTAGGGAACTGAAGATCTATTTTTAAACTTTTTTTAATATTTTTCTAGTATCTAATACTTTTCTAGTAGTCTTTCTATAATTTTTTTCAACGGGACGCTTATGAACATTGAGCATAGAACCAAAAGAAGAAAAAAAAATTTCATTAAGATTTCGTAGCTAAATTAAGGGTGACTATTAGGTCGCAAAGTGACACATCATCTAACAAATACATATTCATTCACGAGCAAGTCAGGTACGATTTAATTGCCCACAAATACAACTAGAAGTCTCAGTAACGACGCTACATATCCACAAAGGCATCTGTCTGCAAAGGTGACAACATATGTGACAACGAAGCGTCGGCTGTAGAACACAGCATCCTAATTGAGTGATCAAATTTCTGCCAGGTGCAGCAGAGGAGTATTAAAATATTTAATTAATTCAGTGGAGCCCGATCTTTCTGGAGAGGAACTACAGTGTCTCATAAAAGGGTACCTCAACCATGCAAATTTTGTACACACTGGACAATTTTCTGCTTTTCATTTAAAACATTCTATTTTTCATTTCGTTCAAGTCTTCACGAAGAATTTTTAAAAAGTATGTGCTATTAATCTCTTAGAGTTAGCAAGGCAATTTCTTTAAAAGTTTTTTAAAACTTTCAAATAAAATATAGTAGAAACTAGTGCTAAAATGAAAAACAAAGAACGGAAAAACAAATAAAAACAAGTAAGAATGTCGTATTCAACTTAAACGAATTTGGTGTATTTCTTATCTGCAACTTTCTGTGCCACCCTAATTTTAAATTTCACTTATTTCATATTACGTGGAAGTATCTGTACAAAATTTCGCTGTAGTACATACTTTTTTTTAAAGACTTATCAGCGGAAAGCTATGAACTGGACCGTGTGTTTCTAGTATTTTGTCCATAACATTTTTAACCCATTTTCAATATAAAACAAACCTTATATAAGTAAAATATTTGGGTGGAATTTCGTCCCCCTAGGTGGTCCTCCAAGTCACTTATATATATACTTTATGGGGTCTTAAATTATTTTTTCGACATATTACGCACGGAATGGCAAACCCTTTGATGGTGGGTATAAAAATGTGTGCTACAAAATTTTAACTAAAGTTCTAGGTTTTCTTTTATATGTTTGAAACAAGGGATTAAAAATTTCGACATCAGCTAAGCAGAAAAAAAAAAATATAATCGCTGTCGATTAAACCGATATCGATATCGTTAGTTAAGCAATATGTTATGCTATCCAAAATATTATCCAGCTTTATATCATAAACGTTATTCCACAGAATGTCAATTATATTCTTTTCAAATAATTTTTGATAAAATATTTAAGTTTCAACGTAACCTAAATGTATAAGACACCACGATGCTGATGAAGTGTGTAGTGGCACAAAAAATGCGTATTTTATTCCGCTTGGGTCTAATTATAGTCCACAAACTCTGCTTTTATACCGCCAAATGGAGACAACAAGGTTTACGATTTCAAATTTCAAAATATGTGGTCCTTCGAACCGAATGTCGGTTTACAACAGTACTGCAACCAGCAAACAGTGTTTACGACAGCAAGTGGTGCAAGGCGACCGCCTGTTGATGAAGTGTGTAGCAGCATAGAAAATACGTATTCCATTCTGTTGGTGTCTGACTGTAGTCCACAATTAGAATTGCAAACTTGTTTAATTTCTCCGCGGAGGATTTTATATATACTGGTCAGAATTCAGAGGGCGTAAATATAGCTCAAAATAGTAGAATGGATGTATAGTTATTAATTTAGTTAAGTTTAATAGCTCTCGTATGCTCTAAAGGAAATTAGGAACAAATGAAATTATCGATTCTCTTACGATCTTAAATATTTCAAGGATTTTTCATGATATTGGCAAATCTGGATAAATATGTCAGGTTCACTGTTATGTCACAGTAAGTTTAAAGAGATAATAAAAAATCTAAGATTTTTAAACTTTAACATCTTCAAAGCAATCACCCTATACTTCCCTATAAAATCAAAAAATATGGAATGAGTAAAATATTTTTTCCTTTTTATAATTTCTTTACAAATAGTAAAAATAGTAAATATAGTGCGTGCATTGGAATACTATGACGTCATCACATTACAAAAGTGTTGACTTGTATAGCGCCCTCTCTGACTGAGTAGCAATTTCAATTTTATATATTTCTAATCTATTGGAATTGTATGCCATAATACATGGCACACTCTAAATTCTAAACAAATTATGAATTGGAAAGAAAGAGAAGGAAAGAGTGTGTATGTTCAACAACTGAATATAGATCCTGAACGATTGTTACTACCTGACTAAGTACATATCCTTGTTATATGATAAAATAAATTTTTATTTTTTCTCTATTATTAATGAAATTTTATTATAATACTCTCAATCTAAAAATTCAGCTGATATAGCTATATATGTATATGTGTAGACTCTGTTTAACTTTCTATTTCAGTTGTTTTGTTGCTGCTGTATTGAATCCTTAAAAATAGACTTCCAATGTTTCGTTCTTTTTTTCACTTTTAACTACTTGAGGGTAAAGTTTTTTTCTTTCATATTCTTGTGCGTATGTTAGGATATTTGAAATTCAAATATGCATACAAAAAATTATTGATATTTGTAGTAGTTGTTGCTTTATCCTGTATGCGTGACTACGTGTGTGCGTGTATCTCTGTCTTTGAGCAGTCAAAATATTAGTAATAAAATAACGAAAAAAATTAGGGTTTTATTTATTTCTTCCAAAAACTTATTTTTTATAGCCACACCTTTCAGGGGTGAGTTTTTTTTTTCCATGTTTTTTTCTTGTCAGCCTCTCTGAACTTTATCCTTAGTAAATGTGTGTTTCTTTCTTGTTGTTTTTTTTTTATACTTTTATTTTTTATATATTTGTTTGAAATCAAATAAAAGAACTGTTTTCTTGTTATTTTCTATAATATTTTCCCTAATTTTGTTGTACTTAAAATATGTGGAGAAGAACGTTTTGTTTGGGAAATGTAGTAGAAACGTATATGCATGTAATTGAGAGCACCCTATATAGGGTAAAGTAAGCTTTATATTGATGTATTAACCTTCCGATATTTTTAGTGTAGCGTATGAAAATGAGCAGGATCTGCTGACTTGTACATTAACTGCCGTCAGAGTTTGAATATCTAACGAAATCTATGTGTGTATATCCAAATTTAACATTATAGAGTACAATTTAGTTTACCTTACTAAGCAAAATTATTTTTAGCGTTTTTCTACATATTTTTGTTTGTACTATTGTTTGTTTATTATATCGTTTATTCTTTATAGATTGGGGTGATTTCATCATTTATTTGATTTCTTTTTTATATTTTTCGTTTATATATTTTTTTTTGCATTATTATAATTTCTTTTATCATAAACATATTTGAATTTAAAGAAAATCTCCTTCTTTATGAAAAATGTCAAAAACTTCAAAAGAAACTAAATGAAAAAATACCAGAAAAAAATTGCTAAAATGCATGAAAATGAGAAAATATTTACATGAATGAATTTGAAATATTTTAACGGGCTGTATAAGATGTTAATTTTTTGATATGATTTCAATTTTAGACTTTATATAATGTTATTTTTTTATTATTAGAAAAGTTTGTCTATGATTTAATTTTGCGTAATTTTAAAGATATTTTGGAAAAATGAAAACCATTTAGTAGGGCTAGATAACCATGAAATATTAATGAGATATTCTAGGAAATGTGGACATAAAATGAACAAGAACTGAACTAGCATTGATTAAGAATTGAATCAGAACTGAAATACAACTGAATTAGAAATGAACTAAAGCAGAACTAGAACTAAACTAGAACAGAATTAGAACTGAACTAGAGCCCGATGTGCCCGAAACAGTCAACGCTGTACTCAAGATTGCACATTTTTGAAAAAGTCCGTTTTTCGCGTGGCACATTCACAGTTGCATATGGAATAGCATTGATTACTGCGTAAACTTAGTTTTTTTTTTTTTTTTTGTTATTTAACACAATAAAATCGAAGGAGCATTAAAAATAAATTTAATTAAAAAAATTATGAATTTTTTGAAAATTTAAAATTGCAATTTTTGTTTCATTGATCGAGACTATAAATTTAAATCAAATGTCATTGATATTTGAAAATGAGAAACTTTTGTCAAAACAGATTTTGCTAAGATATATCGAATCATTGTTGCCAAAATCTAAGTTGGAGAAAGTGCTAGAACTTACAAAGAAAAAATGCCAGAAGGTGCTAAAAATAAAAAAGGTGCTAGAAAGAAATGATAAGAACAAAAACTGTTTATATTTGTAAAAAAGGAGATATATTATTTATTTTCAGGGTTGAAGTTAAAAGAACATTAAAGAAACTAATAAAAATACATTCTGAAAATGATTCTTAAGAAATTAAATAAAATTTATAATGGAATTTTCCAAAATTCTAATTTTATCATAAGTTATTCAAATCTGTGTTATCTGAATTATAGTGTTATACGTATTCCAAACAAATTATAGGTTAACATTTTAACGAACTAAAATCTTCTTTCTTTTACCGAAAATTTGATTTTTAAAATCTCAATTATTATTAAAAATCAGATATAATATAAATTCGTGATTATTATTACAGGATTGCCGAACTATCCGGATTATCGAGGCTTTTTTCTGGTACAATTTTGTTAAAAAAAAACTATTAAAATATATTTTTTATTTAACATGTGAAACTTAGAGTATCAAGTTCAATTTGTTTCTTAAATATCATTTAATATTTTAAGTTTTAATAAAATCATATTTATTTGTAATTTTTTTACTGAGGAATTTTTAAAACAAACATTAATTAAAAATTAAGGAATTCAACTAGAAACAACAACTTACGTTATAATTATATCATTTCTTATTGTATTTTACAAGTTATACTAAAATTTTAATAAGAAAGTACTTTTTATTATTTAATCCGGATTATAGAGTTTATATTATATTCATGAAATTGCTTAAACAATTTTTAATTAAATGAGAAAAATCATTTTTTTTTTTCAATTCGAATTTTTGCCAGGTAAATGATATTCAAATAAGATTAAAAAATAATTTTAACTAAACTTTTATTCAAAAAGAAATATTTAACAGAAAGAAATATTTAAGTATGTAACAAAATACGATAATATTTCAAAAAATTAAAATAAAACATCATAGGGCTCTTAACATATCAAATTTTAGCCAAGAGTTAAATTCCAACCATATATAAAATACCATTCCTTTCACAGAAACTAATAATTTTTATACAATTAGGCTTTAATTTTGGATTAAACATTTGATAAGCTAAGGGCCTATAATATCATATTATGATGTTTTAAGTTCAGTAAAATGTTGTTTAATTATGTATAAATATTTTAATTTTCAAGAAGATTCATAATTAATTAAAATTTTGTTTTATTATAATTTACGAATCAGATATGTTCACAAATAAATTGCAAACTAATTTTAAAAATTAATGTTACTTTATCATAATTATTTTTTATAACAAAAGACTTACAGTTTACTTAACTGCCAAAATTTTATTTGGTAGCTTAACTGTATATAATTATATTGGTTTTTTACAAAGTTTATTTTGCTAAAAATACTCTCCAAAGATTAGTTACCATAGTACAAAACTACAAACTAATAAAAAAAGTGTGATAAAAGTTACTTAAAGCTGACAAAAATAATTCGAAAACTTCTAGAAAAATGCCAGGTGCTAGATTCATTTTTTTAGTGCTAAATGAGTTTAAAAAGTGCTAGATCTAGCACTAGAAGTCCTAAATGGGCAACACTGCATCGCATGGAGGGCATAACAAACATTTTCTATTTGTAAAAAAAATACATGATCATAATTTGCATAGTTAGGTGAAGTTTGTAATTCTTAATGGAAATTTGGAGGTGCATCAAAAATTTCGAAAGATAAAAATTTTACGGACCAAGTAAAATTTACTTGGGTTAAAAAAGGATAACAATGTTAACATAACATTTCTTTGTAAAAAACTGTAATAAAAAATATTTTCGTATAGTATATGGAGAAATATAGGAATGATATTGGATTCGGCCATGCAACCGTTCTAGGATTCCTTAATAGCATTCTTAGCAATATTGGTTATTGTATTCCCACACCCTTTCTTGGCAGATACTTCTCAGTATCAATCTCAACTGCTCTGGAATTAAGAGCTGGTTTAGCGGAGGTTTATACTGACGGATCTTCTTCAAATTTCCAAATCAGCACAGCATTCTGCAAGCAGAGATCTCCGCCATAAAGAGTGCTGTGAACTGCTTAATGCATCTGTCTGTACAGATTAAATAGCTCTCGGGTGTTTTTTTTTTTTGACATACAGACTAGTACATGACTGCCAAACTTCTCTGAACGAGGTGGCGAGACATTCAAACCTGGAGTTGGTCTGGATTAGGGGTAATCTTATAAATTAGCCAAAATTAACTCCCTTTTTCGAAATGAAGGTACGTATCTACTGGTTGGAGTACCGCGTTCCGCCTGCAGATGAATAATTCTGTTTAACTTATCGGGGATTGCACAAGATAGATAAACAAATGATCCACATGCTCAACCTCAAGGCAAATATGATCCCATTATGATGAATAATGATCTAGCTTCGTCATAGGACTACCGGAGCATCGGTTACGAATTCTGATAACCGTCGTCACAGGGCATTAGATTGCTGCAACGCATGCTAGGAGACTAGGACACCCTTTTAATAACTTCTGTAGAAGTTGTCACGATAAGGAAGAAGTGGAAACGGTGGAGAATCTTTTATGCCACTGTCCCACTCTCACTAAAATTAGGACTGCTAATTATGGCAGTCCGTTTGTGCATGTATTATCAAATATCTCTGATATTGAGATCAGATGGATCAATTCTTTTATACATGCGTCGGGCTGGTTTAATTCGAACGCTGTTATGGACATGTGAATTGGTAATACATGATCTCTCAGGGTTTCACAACGGGGCCAAATTAGGCACAAGTGAGCTGACTCTTATTGATTAGACAGTTGCCTACTGAACCTAACCTATGGGGAAATAATTTATAATCGAACCACATTTTTCACAAAATTTTTAAAAATTGCGATCTTTAGTATAAAGAAAATTTTTTAAATTTTACTAAGAAATCCTAAAATATGCTATATTAATACTAGCAAACATTGAAAATATCATAAATTTTATTTGAATAACTCAGTAGATTTTTATGTTGCGCGTAATTTTTACCAGAATTATACATAAACTTCTAGTTGGTAAAAATTTTGATAGATTTGAATAGAAACCGCTATAACTTTCGTGCCTCTGCACGAAATTTTTAAAGCGAACTGATGCTACATGTATTCAAGTCAATTTATATTTATACAAATTGTATTTTTTTTTTTTTTTTTTTGAGGACCTAAAATTAAAAATTTTTGATAATGGACCAAATGTTCGAACCATTATTATGAAAATTTTAATGAACAAATATATTCTACATTTTATTTAAAAATTTTCCATATAAATATGAAAAATATCCAGCTAAATATTACAATACCACAAAATATTTTTTATTAATTTCAAACTATTTTACATATCTTCCATTTCCAAGAAATTCAAAAGTACCATCATATAACTATAAATAGCCTTGGTTAACTGTAAAGCCGTGCTCATAGACAACGACATTATTTGACCTATAGTCAAGGTTATAGGCTTTTGGGATTTTAAGATCATCAAAAGAATTAATTTTTGTTCAGGAACAGATAGTTCATACCAGAAAAAATCACCATAAAGAACATCAATAACTTCATCATTCTGTGAAATTGAAAAAATTTACATTAACACAGAAACAAATTTTAAATAATATACGAACCGATATTTCCACCAAATGACCAAGACCACAATAAGCATACAACATGATTATGCTATAAATCAAATATGCAAATGCTGCTGGCCAACTGCGTATGACAATAGAAAAAATAGTGCAACAAATGCTCACGACCGAAGTAAGAATTTGAACAAATATGACACCATAATAGACTTTTTCAACTTGTTGAACGAATCTTTAGGAAATTTTAATATTATAATCTACTGCAGTAATATCATTTTATTACTCACTTATTATAGTTTTTATGCCATTCTATAATTTCCTTTAAAATTGGCATCGTCTGCTTTGAATCATTTGTTTTAAGAGCCACATGATTCAATTTCTGACATTTTACACTCAAAATATCTTTCAACAAGGGAATATTTATAATAAATATAAAAATATACATATCTCCGGCAAAATTACCAAAACCGCCCAAAATAATAAGAAAACTTTGAAAAAAATTATACAATAAATAACCCATTTTAGTTGATGGATCTATACCAGGCAATAAAAATTGCATAACAAACATTTTCTTTCTGTAAAACAAACCATATAACAGAGGATATCCAACAATAGTGCCCACAGTAAAAACATAAATCCACAACACAATTTTTAACATTTTCGTTGTCAAATCAGTACGATAACGCAAAATCTTATGATAATCTTTATCATTTTGATAGTTCATGTAAATATCGTCTAGAGTTTTATTCATAGAAATCATAACAAAACGTCGATAGATGCATAAAAGCAATTTAATATAACCCTGAAAATAAATACTTGTGTAAAAATTGCTTCCAAAGAAAAATTCGGTCCTACCTGCACAGCACTTCCAACTAAACTGAGGGCTTGTAGAATCACTTTCCAATCTCCATCAACCACTACTCCCATGTAAATAGTATAAACTGTACAGCCAAAAAATGCATTAATGGCAATTATCACTGTCCAAGTTAACAAGGACATTTTATATTCGGGTTTAACCACATCAGCACCACACAATGCGGCCATTGTTCTGGTAATTTTTATAATATTATTAAAACGATCAAAACAAGTTTTAGCCATATTCTAAAATATAGGAATTACACTAATGCTGATTAAATCCTAAGCATGAGCTTTTATACTGTTTAAATGCAGACTGATATTACATTGTGAGAAAAGTATACTTTCCACAATTTTCTTAATAGATTTGTGATATGATTTATTGCTTTAGAAACGTTTAAAGATTAAAAACTATAGATTTTGAAGAAGTGAAACAGTATTAAATAAGAACTAACTGAACTAAGCCTAAAACTGAACTAGAGCAGGACTAGAACTGAACTAGAGGAGAACTAGAATTGAACTAGAGCAGAACTAGAACTAAAGTTAAACAAGTTTGCAATTGTAAATTGCCTTGTTGTCTCTGTTTAGCAGTACCAAGGCTACACCGCTACACACTTCATCAGTATTCATGATATGTTATCTATTTTGTTTTCGGTGAAACCTAAACG